>JAEAOA010001734.1:0-567500 GCA_016746295.1 Potamilus streckersoni | reverse complement strand
CCATAAATACTTGATTGAATTATTATAGGTTCAGTGTATATTTAGGTATTTTTTAATTGATTGAACAGTTATCATATCGAATGTGCCAAAATACGCAATCTCTTGTTCGGCTAAAACATTCTAGAGACGCACAGAAAAAAAAGTGTGTGTTTGACTGAATATATATTTGGTTGCTATTTTGTAAACAGAGCTCTACTTTACACTGCGTTCGGCGTTTTTTGCATTCTTTCAGGTGTACACATTATTTATGATTCCTTAGCTAAGCATTCGAATGCATGTTTGTGACAGATATTTTAAATCATGATCTATTTTGCAATAAAAGTCTTATAGGTTCTGTTAGAGGTTAGAATACTTTTGTCCTGAAACCTTTTCATTAATTTAAAAGCTCTGGCTTTTAGTTTGTTCCGCAAAATTCATACGATTGGCATGTTTGATTTGAACTTTAACAAATGGTATCAATTTAATTTCAAACTATTATGACATAGATATACTCTGAAACGCTCCATATGCTGTATTGATATTGTTCTTGGTTTTGATTGCTTGTCCTCCGAAACATATATTTGCCTGCGTCTGGAAATATGACCCGTAACTCAGTCGATATTAAAGCTACTGTTCCATATCATTATATCTTATTTCAGACAGACATAAAATAAAACAAATATAACGAAGCAGATATTTCAAAGCTCAAGTTGCAAGTCTCACTTTAAAATATCACGTCAGAAAGACATGTTGTTTGTTGGCTTAATTAAAGGGCAGCGAAATCCGTTAGCAAACGAGGCTTTATTGTGATGATTAGGTAGGAATATTTACAATCATACGTTTGAAATGGATGGGAAACGTATCCACATATTATTTTTTATATTCATCAAATGTTTGTTGTAAGGCGTAAAATGCTGTTCAATCATACATACTTTTGTGAACGAATTTAAGTGGACCTTTGGTCGCTAAATCCGATACGGAGATCGCTGGTGCGAAACCGGGCCGAGTCACACCGAATATTTATACAGATGGTATTAACAGATGCCTAGCTAGGTGCTGAGAATTAAGAGGTTTGTATTAGGACTTGTCGGAATGTTATCATGATAGTAGGACTGGGCGAGACATGATGCTAAATGTCTACGACATGATCCCCCAGAACAAGACGACATAAACTGCCACACTGCAGACGTCGTAACCATATAACTGATAATTTGTATGGCTACGTTAAATTAATTAATGTTCTCTCTCTCTCTCTCTCTCTCTCTCTCTCTCTCTCTCTCTCTCTCTCTCTCTCTCTCTCTCTCTCTCTCTCTCTCTCTCTCTCTCTCTTATACACACGCACACACTTAAACGTTTAATCGTACTAGTAATAACAGACAAAGAACCAAATCCTCACAAACCAACTGATATCATAGGTGGATGAAAAGTAACAGCCATCGCATTCACTGTGGAACCTTCATACTGATTCTGCTATTTTCTGGAAACATAATTTTTGATTGCTGTTGGGAATAATTGCTTATGCGAACACCCATTTTGTCTTCAAACCGCTAGTTCAACTCGTTTTAAACGCCCACTTTTACGATTTAAGGAAATGGTTCACTAAAAGTGCTTTAATTGCACCCTTTCTACTGGTTTCCAACCGGATGTCACAATCCTGAATAGAAGCAATTACAATCAAACAGGAGAGGGTTTGAAACATATTGACTCAAAAAGGCTGCTGTTACACAATCAACTTGGTATGTGTTAGCAAAAAGAGCTCGTCTCAATTTCTCTAAAGATGACAATATGCTTTCCTTAACTGAAATATCTTTAAACACCTTTGTTACTGTTTCTTTGGCAACAATTTTTTTTAAATAAAAAAAATTCATGACGTACCAGGCACTAAAATATAGTCATTAAATCTTGAGTTTTCTTTCAAACTTCATTTTGCGGAAATGATGAGAGCTTTCCCAAATTTACGGAATTGCTCGACTGTATGTTAACATTCAAATCTTATTGTGGTATTGTGTCCATTCCTGTTTCCCTATCTTTGGTGTGAATATTGATATCACTTATAATAATGTAACCTCAAGGGTCTGGAAAATTACTCAATATATTAGCTTTCTCTTTCAGACCTTGAAGGGTTCGACTGACTCTAGCAATAGAGATATAACGGCAGTGCAAAAGGATTAAAAATTCAGGATTTATTAATTGATTTCTCATCTTTGATAAAAAAATACACCCTTTTTACCAGTTTACAGATTCAATTTTTACGAACAGAAATATACAGTAGATAGAACCATAGTGGATTTATCTCGATTTTTTTAAATCAAGATCATAATTTACAAAACTAAGCTTGGTTGTTCAAAATCTAATGTAGACAAATTATGTTGTTTGAATAAGAACGTTTGAATTTCGGCGTCAAAACTTTCGGTTCCTAAAATTCGTGTGTAGAAAATTCGTGTGTAGAAAATTCGTGTGTTGAAAATTCGTCTGCTTATGAGAGCTTGTTGTTTAAAAGCTAAGTTTTAAATTATTCTTCAATATTTCATACACACATTTTCTATCTCCAAAAATTATCTCTCATTTTTATCCTTGTTTTAATCAATCTTTTTCTATCTAATCTAGGGCTCAATCTAGATTAGTCTCCTTTCTCTAGCTCTTTTACGTCCTTATCTTTCTACCATTATCTGTCCCTTGCTTTTATCGAAAACGCTGAACTGCTCCCGTGGCAGTGTGGTTAGAGCGTCTACCTTGGAGGCTGGATGTCGACAGTTCGTTCCCCGGTCGAGTCATACCAAAGACTTTAAAAATGGTACTACCAGCTGCCTCGCTTGACGCTCAACATTAAGAGGTTAGTGTTAGGACTGGTCGGCCTGGTGTCAGGATAATGTGACTGGGTGGGACATCATGCTACATGTCTGCGGCATGATGCGTCGGTGCTAGACACCATTAAAAAATACTACCACGCAGCAAACATCGTAGCGACGTGAATGAGCAATTGTTAAAGCTACGTTAAAAATCATAATCACACCACATTACATCAACAACGCTGTTTATATAAAGTGTGGCACGTGTACGCATTCTGGTAAGTAAGGCATCGATTGGTGGGTATTTCAATCATCGGCCAATCCAAATCGGCCAAGGTGACGAAACATGACCTCACGATAGTAATACACAAGCAACTTCGTGGTAAATTTCTTCTAATTTAACGTAATTATAGACAATATGCTTAGTTATGATAAACCGATCTGATTATTCTCGTCTTCGAATGTTTCTGCATGTATTTTAATGTTAAAATATTGTATTGTTGTACACAATACGGGAACAGGTAATGATCATTTCAATGTACTAGGCGATATCTCAAAAAAATGGCTACGCTCGACTACAACGTGTTGTGATTAAAATCAGCTGATCGGAAGTAACAGCATAGCAATGCCATAAGAAGAATAATACAAAATATAATCTTTGGTATTTTTGTGAACCCTAGCCCAGTGACGAAATAATATAATGGTAAATGTATATATTTAGTTGTACAATCGAACGTAGCAATATACTGTTACCACTTTTAGTTGATTTTTTTTTAATATGCAAGAATCGTTTACGCGTTAATATGAACTATAATATTCTCCTAATTTAATTTTTGGATAGTCATAAAATCGGCTCATTAAAAAGACAGGCTAGCATAAATGCATCGGGTTGGTTTTAAATAATGAAGTTTAGTTGTCTAGTCTAGACAATTTCCATCAAACTCGTTCTTCCTATCTTGTGATGGTGTTGTATAGAAACATGAATAAGTCTAAATCGATCCCATAGGGATGGATGATTCAAACTTCGTGTTGAAGTTATCTGCTAGTCTTTACAACCAAATGACGTTTCTTAACAAAAAAAATCTCATACAAATATCAGTAACGATACTTAGCTCGTAAATTAAGTTCTTTTTATAAAAATGTAGAATATTTGCTGCAATAAACAGCAACGTCCGTTGGTGCTGACATTCTAAGTATAAATCGAAATCAGACGATGGGCAGTGACGTACAGAGGAAATATTATCGATGCATTGAGCAAAACATAATCATAAATAACGATCGACACTAGATATTTCGCTTGTGTTGTCAGAAAAGGTATTAAGCTACAACAATCCATTAAATACTGAGCTTGTGTTGTGAAAAGAAATACTGAAATACTTTTATTTGCTTGTTTTGTGAAGAGAAATACTTCTTATCAGAACAAGTATATAAATATATATATATATATATATATATATATATATATATATATATATATATATATATATATATATATATATATATATATATATATATATATATATAATATATATTTATATATATATTTATATATATATATATATATATATATATATATATATATATATATATATATATATATATATATATATATATATATATATATATATATATATATATATATATATATATATATATAACGTTTTTACTTTTTGTACATGAATGTGGATTGCATATGAGCTATAAAGAGTTGTTTACAAGTTTTGAAATCAAACTTAATGAATCTGTCTACCAGTTGTGCGTTTGGATAATTTCTAATTGGATAATTAGGTTAGGTCGGTTCTGCTGCGACTTATTGAGGTTATGTGAAGTATGTTTTTGGTTAGGTAGTACGACATAGAGTGAGAAGGAATCAATCTCGACGAAGAATCGTCGATGTATGTAAGGCCTAAAAAGTAGACTGTTAATTAGCTAGAAGTTTTATCTTCTTTTTTGAAAATCAGTCTCGATAAGTATTTAGTGTTTTATTATCATCTAATTGGAGATAATCATTTGTTCGGATTATTTGTTGCAATTATGTTAGGATTTAATTCAAAGTACTGTAAGTATCTCTCAAATTTTGATTTTATAACTATAAATAAATTGTCTGTTACGCTCTATATAATTGTTTTGCTTCATTATGTTATTTATTATAGGACCATATATTCATGGCATTATTTGCTGCAGCTGTATGTTTAGCATGGGTTGTGAGGATCAAATATAGCTACGATGTCTTTTTAATATCTTTACCTGTAACTACACCGCTATGTGAGATTTAATGTCTATAACTACATCGCCATGTGAGACATAAAGATTTAAGATTTATAATTATATCGATATGTGAGATTTGATGTCTATAATTACATACCTATGTGAGATTTAATACATGTATATATAACAAGGTCGCTATGAGTTTTGATGTCTATAACTACATCACTGAGTTTTAATGTCCATAACTACATCACTATGTGTGATTCAATGTCTATAACTATATCGATATATGAGATTTGATGTCAATAACTACATCACTATATGAGATTTACTACCTATAGTTGCATCGCTGTGTGAGATTTAATGTATATAACTGAATCGCTGTGAGATGGATGTATATAACTACATCGCATTGTAAGATTTAATGTTTATACCTACATCAATATGTGAAATTTAATTTAAAACTACCTCGGCGTATGAGATTTAATATCTATAAATACATTGCTATATGAAATTTAATGTACAACTTCATCGATATATGAGATTTGATGTCAACAACTACATCGTAATGAGAGCTTTAAAGAGATTTAATGATTTATATATATATATATATATATATATATATATATATATATATATATATATATATATATATATATATATATATATATATATATATATATATATATATATATATATATATATATAACTACATCGCCAAGTGAGAGTTAACGTCAATAACTACATCACTATGTGAGATATAATGCCTAGCACTACATCGCGATGTGAGATTTAAAGTCTGTACTACATCGCAATGTGGGACTCAATGCTTACAGCTACATCGCTATTTAAGATTTAATGTATGTAACTACAGTGCTTTGAGATTTAATGTCTATAACTACATCGTTTTGTGAGATTTCATGTACAACTACATCGTTATGTGAGATCTAATGTATATAACTACATCGCTAAGTGAGATTTAATGCCAATAACTACATCGCTATGTGAGATGTAATGCCTACAACTGATTCGCTATGTGAGATTTATTGTTCATAATTACATCATTATGTGAGATTTAATGCCTACATCTACATCGCTATGTGAGATCTAATGTATATAATTACAACGTTAGGTGAGATTTAATGTCTATAACTACATCGCTAAGTAAGGTTTAATGCCTACATCTACATCGATATGTGAGATTTAATGTATATAACTACATCGCAAAGTGAGATTTAATGCCAATAACTACATCGCTATGTGAAATGTAATGCCTACAACTGCTTCGCTATTTGAGATTTATTGTCCATAATTACATTGTTATGTGAGATTTAATGCCCTCAACGACATCGCTAGGTGAGATTTAATGTCTATAATTAGAACGTTATGTGATATTTAATGCATACAACTACATCGCTATGTAAGATTTGTTGCTTACATCTACATCGATATGTGAGATTTAATATATATAATTACATCGTTATATGAGATTAACCAGCACATTTTTCGAACGAGCTTTTACTGACAAGAAAGTTATCACATCCTCAAACTTCATCCCAGATTGATATACAGCATTATACATTTGATACCTTTTAGTTTTATATATATATATATATATATATATATATATATATATATATATATATATATATATATATATATATATATATATATATATATATATATATATATATATATATGTGTGTGTGTGTGTGTGTGTGTTTATTTATATATCTATATTTGTGTATATATATATTTATATATATCTATATATGTATATGTATATATATATATATATGTGTGTGTGTGTGTGTGTATATATATATATATATATATATATATATATATATGTGTGTGTATATATATATGTGTGTATATATATGTATATATATATATATATATATATATATATATATATATATATATATATATATAAACTTAAAATTAATATAATAAATGACTAAGGTCCCCTTTTAAAAAATTGTATCACTTGAAGACATTTCCAAAAATACATCATATATCACAGGCTATAAAAAATAACAGCAGGTATAAAATAAACAAGTAATTTCACCAAAGTCATCCGGTTATTTGTCCGTTTGCTTTTATACATAGCGAATCGTTAAACAACATTAAAGTGCGTGTACCTTGGTAGTATTTAAACAGGAGTTTTGATGACCACGCTAGATAGTGTTGTCATAACAGTGTTCATAGTTCATAAAATCTCTAAAAGACATACGGATGTTTTCCAAAATATTCTGTTCAATGCTTCAATGCTGTAGGACGTTATTGAATTCTTAATTTGTCCGAACCAACAGTAAATCTCTCTCTCTCTCTCTCTCTCTCTCTCTCTCTCTCTCTCTCTCTCTCTCTCTCTCTCTCTCTCTCTCTCTCTCTCTCTCTCTCTCTGTATCCACATGGCTTTTAGAGAACATAGTTATATAGACAGTTATATATATATATATATATATATATATATATATATATATAGACAAATAAATAGATAAATAGAGATACATAAAGAGAACATAAAAATAACCCTGTTGCAAATTGTGCGGTCAATAATTAACGTCAAACGTCAAAGGTCATTTTAATAGCGAAGAGATCAAACTCACTGTTTTATTTGGTCAAGCAGAAATCTGGCAGGCACTTAGAAAAGTGACGCGGTAATAACAACATAAACAGTGGTTACACTCCAATTACAACCGTTTCATTTTTCTACTGGTAATGCAATTACGAGAGAGAAGACAGTATTTTGCTGTCGCATGAAATAGTGATACATTTTATCTTATATTCATTTTGTGAGCGTCTGCGCCGTTTCCTTTATTGCATTTGTGTTCCCTTGAGAAGGATATGTCTAGACACACCAAAAAGGACACATTCAGGAAATTACAAAAGAAAAAACTTGTGAGCTTGAACAAGGTGTGTACTGAATTTAACGGAAAATCAAAAACTCCTAAACAAAATGTGTGTGTGTGCTTGCGCATGTGGGTTTGTGTCTGTGTGTGAGTGGTTATAATATTAGCGAAGCATCACTCGATACTTGTTCTACTTTAATAAGAGGGAATGCGGATAATTGTAGTTTGCTGACAAACACTTCGCATGCCTGTTTCATCGGGTACATCTTGAGTCGCATGTAGATAACGACATTTTACTCTACAACTTAACTAACTTCACACTTTTAAATTATTTACGTGTTGGTCTATATGAAAATTTTTAACAAATATAAATAGATCATTTGTTTATCATTTATTTGATTTATAAAAGGATCATAGGCACCTGCACTCAAACTAACACGAAATACTTAGTAAAATGTTCCAATGATAAGTATTTTTGACGAATGGATATACACTCATATACGTATTTAAAAGTGTTCCAATGATATCCATTTTGATTTAGGTACAAGAAAATTATGTTCATGCATCTTGCAATTTACTTACAAGCGTCTTCTTAAAAAACAGCATACCTAATTACACTACCACATTTATGTCAATACACGTAGGTGCACACCACTTATTACAAGGTTTTACGGTTTATGGCGAGATCACCTGTTCGTTATATAATATAAAATATTTTTTTAAATAGTTATAAATTATTTTTTATAAAGTACGTTATAAATGCTATCGTACTGTGTTAATATTCATTTCAAAATGAACTTAGTTTTTATTCAAGATCAGAAACGTATATATGCTCTTAAAGAAATACGTATGGTTGTTTCCAGAATAAATCCAATTAATGACCACAAAGAAGGCTATATGTCGTTGTCGTTATTATTTGTCAGAAAAATAACCTAGAAAAAGCCAAGTAAATGACAACTGAACTTCGGGAAGCTACTTGCAATAATTCTCTCAGTTCTGACCGTAACTTGAACCCATTTATACAGATCGGCGTTGGCAGTGATCTTTAAAAGGGTTTGAGGCCCCTCTCCATGAAATTTAGTGGCCCAGTGGTCAAAAGAGCTCTCCGTTACGGATCACTGCCATCTCACCTCTGTCTGTGTTGGTTCTAGTCTAACATTCGACGAATGTGGATATGTGAGAAAGTTGCCAGTAGCTTCTCGTGGGTCGGTGGTTCTTTCCGCTTATTTCCCTTTTTTTTTTCCCTCCACCATTAATACTGGCCGCCATGAATAGCCTATCGTGTGCTGAAAAATGGAGTTAAGCTCCACAACAACCAACCAACCAACCAATTTGTGTGCATACATTTATGTACATGACTAGTACACGGGCAGCTTATTGAACAGAAAGCTAAGGCCTTAGAATCCAAAATCTTTGAAATCATTGTATTTCTTTAGAACATTCAAATTTCATCATCGATTCAATGGAGCTCTTCGCACCTGTAAGAAGGATTCTCATAACATAAAACTGGTCTGTGCTAAAGAGATATATGTCATAATCACCATTAAGACATACTGAGGATTACAGTTTGATTTCCGAGTCAGAAATCTCCAACATCACCTAAGGGAAATATGATCGTAAGTATAGCAAAGGGCATTAGTTGGTCCCAGCCACGATTCGTAATTGACTGGCAGCTGTTAATGCAAAATTGACAAGATAGGCTATGTATCAGAGTAATTGTAGTCCTCAGAGACTTACTGACTGTTACATATTTCTGACATTTTCTCCTAAGCGACACTTCGTACTTTTTCATTGGAATAATTACGCTATTTCATTGTAACACTCTTCGACACTACCACTTAAGCAATTCCGCAGACACCTGCATCGCTGGCAGCAGGTTCTTGTGACATCATTTTGTGTGGATGCTAGACGTCTGGGCACCTTAATATAGTGCACCAAAGGTTTGCTTCAGTATAATTTTTATCTCCATAATAATAAATTATTAATTTGATTATATATAAATATATATATATAAATATATATAAATATATATATATATATATATATATATATTTATTTATATATATATATATATATAAATATATATAAATATATAAAAATATATATATATATATATATATATAAATATATATATATATATATCTATATATATATGTATATTTGTATGTATGTATGTATGTATGTATGTATGTATGTATGTATGTATGTATGTATGTATGTATGTATGTATGTATGTATGTATGTATGTATGTATGTATGTATGTATGTATGTTAGGAAGTTAGGAAATTAATTCTGTATAAATATTTTTATTTCATTATATTTCATGGTATGTAATTATTAATATGATTATATTAATATCAGTCTAACATGTTTACTTGAGTCGTAAATGTGACTCATGTGAAAACGATTGGCTGATACTTGTTCAGGCTTTCGTAATGTCCAGATGTATTACGCAATTGCATGCGTCCACCGCGCGCGTGTAATTCAAACAACTCATTAGCTTCGTTTATATAATGAGGCTTTTGTAAGATGTTCAGAGAGCAGTCGTAGTCGAGAGTCATTCACAGACGTAGAGTGGTAAAGTCAGAGTTATACAATATCTATTACCTTACAAAAAGGTAATTTTGTGTTATAAGAAGTAATATTCTAAATTGGAACGGAATAACAAAACCTGTGCTTTATTTTGTAAATTATGTAATTTTTTTGTTAGCCTTCGTCTGAGACGTGGTCATCAGCCATTTTGGACCCGAATTGAACTTCCGACTGTATTTAGAACCTTTTACAGGACATATGTTTCTATTTTAAACAAACAATTTGGATCTTTCTGTAAAGCGTAAGTCTTGTTTAGCATGTTCACATATTTTCATGGTTTTTTTAAGAAAATAAATTATTTTTGTTAAAATTTACAAAGCCTGTTTTCTTTACTTTTGTTACTTTGAACGAGCTGATATGTAACTAATATATATATATATATATATATATATATATATATATATATATATATATATATATATATATATATATATATGTGTGTGTGTGTGTGTGTGTGTCACTTTATTGCATTTATCTTAATCCCTTGCTGTATCCAGTGCAAATACATACATACGTACGTGCGTGCGTGAGTGCGTGCGTCCGTACGTACGTACGTAGTGGCAGGGAGGGTGAACCCTACAAAATTTTGCTCGAATCCTTAACGAAAAATAAAGTTTCCTACAGAGGCTGAAAAAGGTCAATAACACTAAACCAAAGTCTCTAACAATTTATATTTCCATACGGTTAGGTTAGCTCATTTTTGTTATAATATTAGTGACGCTATTTTGTCCTGACTTTGTAAGGCGATTTTGTTTACTTGTAAAGCGAATCAATTTTTGTCCTTCACCCTCTCTGCTGCTCATGACAGTCAAGGGAAGCTAACCAAAGATTGTATCTAGACCATTCAACAATCGTATGTATAATTTAATATAGAGTTTTGTTTCTTAAGTCAATAATGTTTCCATCCTTATCTGTAAGTTTGAAATTCATTCTCGAAAATAATGGATTATGTACACGCAGGTACACTTGGTTTATTGGCTCAGATACAATAAGCCACCCTGGGGGTGTTTGAATACTGAACGAGTATAGTATATGTCCCTGCTGGGCCTGATTAGACTTAGAGAGGTCGACGTAGTAGCTGCTATCAATTATATCGTATAATAATTTCAGTGCGATGGTGGATGCTGTATTAACAGTATTAGACGAGATGTGACGACCTGTTCCATATGGGTCATTATTATATTTGAAAACAGTTGGAAGCGGGATTAATTTTTTTCCATGAATTAATTGTCCCTTTGAAGTCCTCATCGATAAGATCATTGATTTGTTTTAGCTCAGATGAGTCGAATCCGGGAAAAATGAATGTTGGTAGCTGGTATGCATTTATTTTGAAATGTTTCATAAATGACCTCGATACTGTATAATTAATTAAAAAGTTCATAATAGTTTTGTTAATAAGATCAAGGTCTGCTGCAACGGCTTTTAGATGATGTATTTTGATTATTTGCATTTTCATGTCCTCGGAGTAATGCTGACATATCCCAGAAAATAAGTGTCTTAAATTAATATAACTATTAGAAAATTCAGTCTTCACATCATTCGAGTATGTCTTAAAGAGATTTTCATTAATGGGGATATCAAAACCCGTAAAACGTGCACTACGTTCTATATCAGGTATTGTGATATATTTTATTCTGAAATAACCCTGAATTCGTTCAATTTTTTATATTAAGGTTTTTTTAAAAATATTTGGCTATCCGTTTTCAATTCTTCGATTTTGGGTTATGGCGGACCTTGATAAACGGTGCAACTTCAGGCCATCCTAACACTGATCTAATCGAACATTGATAAATATCCACAGCATAGTTAGGAAAATGTATTTCAATCACCGACGATAATGTTGGTTCATAAACAGTAATTGCTATCTTGGATTCTTTTCCGGTTATAGACTTATTTGCTCTATCTGATAACTGCCAGTTGGAATACTAACTACTTGCCAATCGGGAGTTCCATCAGTCTTATTTTTATTTGCGAATACTAATGAAATTTTTGGTTGCTGTCCTCCAAATAGTTTTGATCTAATATTAAGCCAAATATAATAAACACGTAACTGAGCTAATACTATCACTTTTTTTGGAATTGCAGTTGGAAAGTTAACGCTAAATTCAGGATTGGTTGAACTTATCGATATCATAGTAGTTTTTGAAGGAGTTGTGTTAGTGACGATCTGCTGTACCAACTCTCTCCACTCAATATCCAAACGATGTTCAGGCGCTGACATTATTGCTATTATTATTGTTTAATTCTCCATTTATTTTATTCTAGTTATTATCACCAGAATCGTTATTGATTCTAAATGCTTCATCATAGGTTTTAATTATCATTGCAAACTCCTCATCAGATATTTTACCATCGCTGAGATACGTGGAAATATATCGAGATAGTTTAGAGTAGGTTGTTGTTGCTGTATGCAACTTTATTATATACTCACGCAATTTATCATTCACGCAAATAGTTATTTTTTTAACAATAATACTAAGAATACCTGCTATAGTCGTTGAAGTTTTTAACAATAATTGTTATAATTGTTGGATCTGTCATTGTTAATGTCGGTAATATTAATCCGGATCCAGCAACAATAGCATAAACTGAGTACACAACTATATCAATGACGACCATACGTCTACGATATTTTTTTACTTTTACTGTGTAATGATCGATGATATTTTTTAGTTTGGACAGACATTCACATGCTTGATTATATCTGTGACGTTGAACGTCGATAGAAGACGAAGTTATTTTATCCATTATACTATGACGTTAAGTAATTAATTGAGCTATAAATTCCAAACACCACCAATAAGCTTGAGGTCAATTTTTACTCGATGATTCCTTCGCAATCTTTATCTAACAAACTTAGATACAGTTTTAGAAACATCACCGGTTGATGGAGATGTAGTGGATATTCTAAAATCTGCAACGCTAAGAACGGACATCCTATCTATACCAGTGATCTCTGCGGTGTGTCTGATTGTTTTATTTTCTGGTGTCCACGATCTGAACCCAGATGAAACTGTATACACAATATTTCTTTTCTGATTGTGAGGAATTTTAAGCAGGTTCATTTTTTTTAATAATATCCGGAATTCCTCGGATAATATCATTGAGTTTTGTGTTAATATCAGTAAGTTTTATATAAACATATGGCGTACTTCCAAAAAATTCGTTATTAATTCTGTTTATGAATCTGCGAAAACTCAAAAACGTATTCACGTGACCGGTAAATACTGTTTCGATTTTGGTTTTTTCATTAATGATTGGACTGTCTTTATCATCGACATATTCTTTCTAGCAGCATCAAACTCAGATTCTGGTGTTTTTAAGTAAACTAATACCATTATGATTCATATTATGAAATGCACGCATTATACCACCGTTGGGTAATACGTACTTAGATTTCTGATCGTCAACATATTGTTTTGTTGTAGCATCACTACCTGTAGTTGGATATCCAAGAACTGTAATTTTATTTTTGTTCATAATAACTTCTCTTTTAAATATACCGGCAGTCGTCCTGACATAATCGTTAACTGACTTCCCAGAATGTTGTATTTTAACCTGATCAGTAAAAGTAACGAAATTATCAGCAACTGCAGTAGGAATTCGTATAAGTACATCTGGTAGCTGTATATTACTCGTTTTTAGTCGTCCTTGCTTGTCCCGAAAAATAACCACTTCATTTTGATCCACACTTGCAATATTAAGTAAATCATCAATATCATTTCTGAGTTGATCGAAGGTTGCATATTTAGATAAATCACCTTGCTGTTGAGCTTTTACACGAGCAGATCTTGCGTCAATATCTATCATTAAATTTTACTGATGTCTGTTTAAATGCGACAGCATGGTATATTCATGCACAACTTTATAAGATGGCTTTCCTGGCGGTGATAGGGATATAGCATCAAGTACATCACGAACACATATTGGTGGATCAGTTAATATTTGTGTTGGTAATTTTGAATACCAGATTGGAGCATTATTATTGCTGACATAATGAAGAAATTCTTTTGGTTTCGCTAATCCATACCAATCAAAATAAATACTTTCCCGTGGATCAATTGCATACGCTACCCAGTGGATACCTGGTCCAGAGTTTATATCAAGATTAATAATAGCTGTTTCAATACTGTTTGGATGTTTTGGTAACTGATCATGCATAAAAACGCCTCTAAATTTTTTTCTTTATTTTTAGCTTCTTAGCAGCATCGAGTAAATAGAAATTAGACATAGGCAATATCAGTAAACTGTTCCTGGAAGTCTTAGACCTTTTCCGTATCATGAGGGCGGGGTCCCTGGTAATCTGAGACCTTTTTCCTTTTTTTGGATGTTCGTTTTATTTCCTGTCCAGTTGCGTTCTTTAATGCCATTCCAGCAGCAGTTCCCAAATAACCTAACGCAGCTGCTTTCGCAAACGCTGCGGCTGCTGCGGTTATTAATGCTGGTACAGCCTCGAGAAGGGGAAATATACCATCCGTTTTCAAAGAACCTTTGATAACACCTGCAGAAAGACTAAGTTTGACGCCTTTATTTGATGTTTTTACTTCATTAAAGTTTTTGAATTGACCATCTGTCAACGATAATTTATTTGAACCGCTAATCTATTCCTTTTTCAATGATTATTTTTATTTCACAGTTATTATTTGATGCAGATTGCAGTCTTTTTTATCTGACCAGGAGTCAGGGTAATAATAAATTGATTGTATGACATTTTTTTTATTTTTTCTTTTTAAATGGGGATTTATTTTCCCCTGTTAAACTTTGTTTTCCTAAAAAGAAATTCCAATTTTTAAAACCCCGGCATTCCGTTTCCAAAAAACCAAACCTTTTCAAAAGAAAAAGAAAATTAAAAAATTTTTTTTTTCCGCAAAATTTATAAAAAACCAAAATTTGGCCTCTTTAAAATTTAATTTTTCCGGTTTTTACCCCCCTTTTCCTTTGTTGCCAAACTTAACCCCGGAAAATTTTTTATTTTTCCCGGATTTTTAACCAATTTGGGCCCGGGGGTTCCCTTTATTTTTTAAAAATTTTTTGTTCGATTTTTTAAAAAAAACTTTTTTTTAAAATTCAAGGAAACAAATTTTTTTTAAAAAATTTTCCCAAATTTTGGTTTTATTTTGAAATTTCCATTATCAACAATTTTTCCCCGTCCCCTTTTTTAAACGTAAAAAGGGGGGGAAGACAAAAATTTATTTTTTTCAAACCGTCTTTAAACCAGGGAAATTTGGGTTTAAATTTTTAAAAATAAAAAAATAACCTCGGAAAAAGGGGGGGGTTTCTTTTTGGATAAAATTTAAAAATTTCCCCCCTAACCCCCAAAAAAATTAAAAAATTGAAAATATCAAAATTATCCCCCTTTTTCCCATTTTTTTGGGGGGGCCGCTTTTTTGTTTTTAATTCCCTAAGGATTAGCCAAAAAACCCCCCCCCCTAATTTTAAATTTTTAAATTAAACCCAATATTCCCTCTTTTACCTTTTGGCCATTTTCCCCCCAGTTTTTTGGGTTTCCCCTCATTCCCCTTGTGTTAACCCCCCTTTTCTTTTCGGGGCCCCCAAATTCCCCCCCCATCCCCCCCCTTAAAAGGTTTTTGTTTTAAAATTTACCTTTTTACCAACCTTTTTTTACCCCCGGGTCCCAGTTTAAAATCCCCCCCCCCCCCCCTTCCCCCCCCCCCCTTTCCCCCCCCCCCCGGCCCCCCCCCCTGTTCCAACCCCTGGCCCGCAAAACCCCCCCCCTTTCCCCTTCTTTTCCCCCCCCAGAACCAAAAATTGAAGGAATTCCCCCCCCCCTTGAAAATCCCCCTTCCCCCCCTTTTTCCCCCCCCCCCCCCATCCCCCCCCAATTTGTGAATTCCCCCCCAAAAAATGTGGCCCCCCTTTTAACCCCAATAGAAATTCCCCCCCCCCCGGAAATCCCCCCCCCACCCAGGTTAAGGGAAATTTACCCCCCCCCCACTTTTATTTTTTCCCCCCCCCCCCCAAACCCCCCCCCCCCAAGTAAAATTTCCCTAAATTCCCCCCCCCCCCTTTTTCCAAAATATTTTTGAAATAGGGGTTTTTTGGGCCCCCCCCCCCCCCCTTTTCCCCCACCCCCCCCCCCTCCCCCCCCCCCCCCCCGCCCCCCCCCCAAAACCCCTCTTTTCCCTTTTAAAATTAATTACAATTTTAACAATTTTTTTTTAACCCAACAAAAAAACATGTTGGAACCCCCAAAAAAGGCTCGTAAAACAAAAAGTGACAAATTTGTTAAAAACAGCGTATTTTGTGGAATAGGGTTTTTTCTAAAGACGGCAAATAGATTTTATCAAAATTTTTTTTTATAGAACCACGATAAAAATTTAAAAACCTGGGCTTTTTAAAAACGTTTAAATTTAAAAAAGGGCGGAAATTAAATACTTTTAAAAGAAAAGAAAATTATTTTAGTTATATTTATTTAATTTAAAAAAATTTTTTATGTTACTAATTTTTTTTTTGTGAAAATTGTTTTTTCAAACTTGAAACCCCTTTGGGTTAGAATGTCTGTTCCCATTTGCCCAAAAATTTCAAATTAAACGTAATAAATCACCATAAAAAATTTTAAATCCCGTAGGTAAGACCATTCTGACCCAAGTGGGTTTCTTGAAATTTTTTTAAAATTTGATTTTTAAACAACCGTGCTTCTTTATAAAAAAGGTTTTGGTTTATTTTTTACCGCCCCCTGAAAGTGAAACCCCCAATAGGGATATGTTTAAAAACCAAAAAAGGTTTTTAATGATATCCCACTTGAAATTATACCAGAACGGTCATTAAAAAGGGGTTAGTTATGATTTTTACTCGAAGGACTTGTTTTTAGTTTTTTGAAACTTTTTTTTACACACCAAAGTTTTTTATGATATTTTTTTTTAGTTTTTGTTTTAGGGGCGCCCAATCCTGTTTCTGAAAAAATTTTTGAAAAAAAGTTTAAAAAAAAAATTATCTTTTTTGGCATTAAAAAATTTGTTTACTTATTAAGAAAAATCAACTCCCAAAACCAACACCAATGAAAAGGCCCTTTTAAATTTTACATCTTTTTGGTTCAATTTAAAAATACTCCTTTAAAATTTTTTTGTTTAATTTTAAATTTTAAAAATTTAATCCAGATATTTTTTATAAAATTTTTGAATTAAAATTTTAAAAATTTTAGGTATATTTTTTTAAACTTTACTTTCAAAACACTGGGGAATTTCTATACACCCCCGGAAAATTTTGGAGTGTATATGATTCAATCTTTAAACCCCCCGTCCAAATTGTACCAGGCCCAAAAGCAACAGTAAAAAACCCCCCCAATTTTTTAATTTTTTTGTGAGGCTTTTTTATCTTTTTTCGTTTTCCCCAACAATAAAAGGAAATTTCCATTTAATAATATCTTTGGAGTTTTTGTTTTAATTTTCCATTGAGATTTTTTGTTAATTTTTCCGGTGAAATTTGGAAAACATTTGATGGTTTTCCAAAAAAAAATTCATTTTAAATTTTTTTTTATTTTTCTGCGAAAATTTAAAATTGTGTTCACGTGACGGGTAAAAAAAAAAAGTTTTAAAGCGCTATGATTTCATTTTTTAAGGGGAAGCGCCCCCAATCATTGACTTTTTTTTTTGTGACAGCACCCCCCATCCCCATTTGGGGTTTTCCCAAGATTGTAATTTTTTTTGGTTTTCATAAAAATTTTCCCCCCTTGGATTTCGTACAACTCCATCTGAAAATTTTACGTTATTTTCGTCTTTAATCGTCCTTCTTTTCCGGGAAAAAGGGGACGACTTCATCTGGATCAATGGAAAGATTTGGGAAAATTTTTGATTTCTTTTTTGAGTCGTTTCAAGAGTTGTTTTTGGGAAAATCCCCCCCTGTGGATAAATCCCTAATAATTTTTTCCAAAATTTTTTGTAAAAAACTCATTATTTACTGTCCTAAAAAAATTTAAACCCAACAATTTAATTTTAATATAAAGTTTGGCAAAAGTCGTTTTAAAAATTTTGAACAGAGAGACTATGAAAAAAAAACCCATAAATGAATTTTGATTGTCATTATTTTTATTTTTTTGGGGAACTGGATCGGGGAAAAAAAAATTTATTTTAGAATTTGTTTTTTTGGTGAAAAATTTTTTAATACGATAAAGTTTAAAAATTTACACAATCAATCCACAGCAAGAAAAATTTTTGATTTATTAAGGGGGTATATGAAAAATTTTCGTGTTTGATTTTTAAAAAGTTTGGCGAAGTTTTTTTTTATAAACTAGGCACCCGGGAAGATTTTATTCGATTTCAATCAATTTTTTTTTTTTAAAGCAGATAAACAAAATATGGGTTTTTTTGAGGGAATTTTTCCGAAAAATTTAACAGGGAGATGAAAAAATTTAAGTTTCATATTTCTCATGTCACGTAAAAACAGTGAAATTCTTTTTAACCCTCACTAAAGGATTTTTTTTAATGTTGACGGGGGTTTTTGGGCGAAATACGGGTTGTTTTTTTTTATTTGCAGGAGTGGTGAATTTTGAAGTTAGGAATATTGCAAAGCGAGAAATGCGGTGGCGTGACAAAAAAAAGGGTTTATTGAATTTTCCCGAAATTTCCCTACAAAAGAAAAAATTTAATTTTTTCCTTGTTTGATAAACTTAAAATGACCCAATTTAAAATTTTTTGGGCTGTTTTTTTTGACATTTAAAACTTACGAAAAGGTTTTAAAATTTTAAAAAAATTTTTTAATTATAATAAGGGGAAAACGAGAAAGGGTCCCAAAAAACCACATAAAAGACCTAAAAAACTTCCCAAAAAATCAGGCATCACTTAAGAAAAAAAAAAACAAAAAGCGCGACGTGGGCAATTTAACTGCTACAGAAACAACAGTAAAAATTTTTTAAAGGGCCGGTTACTAAAGCATTATTAGGTAAAAAACCGAAAACAAAACCCCTGCCCAAAAGGAAAAACTTAAAAAACCCTACGGGGAAAAAGGGTTTTGGTTGGAATTGTTAAAAAACAAAGGGGAACCCTGCTGCAAAACTTGTTACTAATCGGGTTGAAAAAAAAAAAAAAAATTTAAAATTGGGGGGCCCTTTAAACAGCAAATTAGTGATCCGCGGTTAAAACAAGCTAAAAAACAGAATCGATTGATAAAAAAACCCACTGGAATTGACCCAAGGGTTTAGCAAGTTAAAAACCCGAAAAAATTAAAAAAATATTATAAAATTTTTATCAGGAGTTAAAAAGATATAAAAGGGGGAGCAACAAAGATTTGGTGGGGCTTACTGTAAAGTTTATGGAAGTTGGGGATTCAAATATTTGATTTTAAAAAAAAATAAAAAAATGTTTGAGTTTAAAAGTTAGTGAATATATGTTTTTTTTTAAAAAAAAAGAAAAATAAAAGGGGGTTTATTGATAAAATAAAAAAAGTGGCTGTTGTAGAAAAAATAAAGAATTATCGATAAAAATTAGATTAATTTTTAAAAGGGACGGATTTAGGAAAGGGGAAAAAATTAAACAGGGGTTCAGGGATTGAAAATGATTCCACTTTAAAAAAGGAAATGAAAAGGGTGTCTTTTGCTCCAGGGTTTAAAGAAACAGCAGAAAAAAGTAGAAAAAAAAGGTTTTGGTTTTTAAAGGGGAGGATTTTTAGAAGGAAATTTTTTTTTTCTGAAAATCTCTTTGAAAAAAAAAAAATATAGAAAAAAAAAAACGGGAAGGGGGTGTAAAGGTTTTTAACTTAAAATTACGAAATGATAGGTAGATTAATGTTTTTAAAATATCACAAAGGAACCGGGAAGGTTAGGGGTTGAATTTTAAATAATAAAAACAGGGGAAAACCCCCTTGATCCCCCCTAAGATCGAGTAAATTTTTTTAAACATCTGACGAATAAAAAATTTTTCACCGCAAATTAATCGCGGCGACTTAATTTTGAAAAAATGTTTTAATTTTTTTTTTTTTTTTTTTTTTTTTTTTTTTTTTTTTTTTTTTTTTTTTTTTTTTTTTTTTTTTTTTTTTTTTTTTTTTTTTTTTTTTTTTTTTTTTTTTGTTTTTTTTTTTTTTTTTTTTTTTAAAGGGGAATTTGCAAAAAAACATTATTACAAAAACTCTAGCGGGGTTAAACAAAAAGATAGCGAAAATTTTTCGGGAAAAATTATTTTTTTCACCTATCCAACTAATCCAACAAAACAATAAAAATTGCTTTAATTAATTGTACTTGCTAAAATTTGGGCTATACCAACGGGGAAAAAATGATGTTAACGATGAAATGTATTTTTACTATGTTTTCAACTTTCCCCAAATATCAACAACAAAAAAAATAAAAAATTCCGAAAGGGCTTATAATTTTTAAAGACCTAAAAAGACAAAAAAACAGCCCGTAACAAAA
Organism: Potamilus streckersoni; assembly: GCA_016746295.1. Lineage (NCBI taxonomy): Eukaryota > Metazoa > Mollusca > Bivalvia > Unionida > Unionidae > Potamilus > Potamilus streckersoni. The sequence continues at coordinate 546,716 of JAEAOA010001734.1, read as the reverse complement.
GCTTGGTTTTGGGTGAAAATTTTTTAAATTTTCCCAGAAATTTTAAAAACCCCATTGCAAAACTAGGATAATTTAAAAAAATATAGCAACCCAATTTTAAACCCAAGGGAAAAAAGAAAATTGACAACTGTTGGGATTTACTAAAAAAAACCTTAAAACTGCACTTGATCAGCCAATTAAATAACAGTGAACGCCACAAATATAACAGAAGAAATTCCCAATTTTAAAAAATTTCTATATTGCTTCTGGTTTTTTATACATAAAAAGGGTAGCAAAGGTAAAACCCGATTTACATTTTTCCTCCCCAAAAAGTCCCCCATTTTCCTTTTAAAGCAAAAAAACCCAGGGACATATTTATATTACCCTTTTAAATTTGAAGATCAAAAAAAGTTTAAGGATGCGTTGACAGAAAAACGGGGGGGGAAAAATTACATGTTAGAAATGAATTTTTAAACTTATTTTTTAAACATCTCCCGCGACCCAAAAAGTAAAAATTAAAAACTTCAAATATAGGAAAAAAAAAAAAAAAGTTTATCGAAGAAAAATAGTAGGGGGGTTTTTTTGAAATATATTCCCCAAAAAGTTATTGAAAATATTCCAGGACTAAAACGTAAAGTTGCACCAATTGCTTTGACGCGGGAAAAAGTTTTTTGAAAACTGGGGCTGCATCGCCGCGGGGAAAATTTTGCGGGGGGGACAAAAAAAAAAAAAAGCTAAATTAAAAAAAAAAAAAAAAAGGTGACCCCCCAAATGCATTAAAAATAAAAAATGGTATCTCAAAAAAAACGCCCCAAAAAAAAAACCCAAAAAAAAGCTATGAAAAACAAAAACCCCCCAAACAACATTTTTACCCCAAAGGGAAAGGGAAATCAAACAAAAATTAAATCTAAAAAAAACAGTGCCGAAATAAAATTTTGTATAATCTTTAAAATTTAAAAATGTCTTTTTAAAAATTATCTGATTTAAAACAGAAATTTGGGGGAAAATCGAAAAGGGATGTGCCCAAAATTTTTCGAGTTTGTTGATACCTTGATGAAAATTTCTAAGGGCCCAAAAAAAAACGGGTTTATTAAAAACCTTTAAAACAGAGCCGAAGATTTTTTTTTCTACTCCATTTAAGGAAATGTTAGAAGTTCGTGGTCAGTTTATGAGAGTACCAATCCCCCTGCTGCATTTCGGGTTGGGGGAACAGAAGTACTCTTTTTAAATAGGGCTGGTTTTTTTTAAAAAATTTGGAAAAATATAAACGGGCCAAAATCAAAATTAAAGATATTTCAGTCATTAAAAGTTGAAAATTTAAAAATTTTAAATATTTTTCTTTTTTCCGACGATTACTCGATATAAACTGCAACTAATTGATGGGGTTTTTAAAAGATTATGGAGGGGGTTTTACTGAATAAAACAAAAATTATTAAAGGGGGGCGCTATAGTACTTGGAGTAATTTGCTGTTTGAAAAAGGTGAAATTTTGTGAGAAATTTTCTCATTGCAAAAGCTGCTGCATTTGGATATTTTTTGAAATGCTGCGATGCAATGAAAACCCTTTAAAAAGGGGGGGTTTCTTTTAAAAGCAGTTTTTAAATTTTTTTAAAAATATAACCCCAAAAAAGGGGGCAGCGGGCAGAGGGTTAAAGAAAATTTTTAAATTTATTTTTTAAAACCCATTTGACGGGGAGAAATCCACTTTTTTAAACAAAGGGTTTTTGTTTGGCGAAAAAAAAACCTTGCACGGGTTTAAACCCCCAAATTAAATGTTGGCTTCCGCTAAGCAAATTTTTCCGGTTTTCTCGCGTTTTAATAAATTTTTTTCCCCGGAAAAAACTTACGTTTTTTTTTAAGTCGGCAGCCCAAAAACGTTTGCTTTTTTTAACTGGAGGGGGTAAATTTACTTTTTTATCATAAAAAAACTCGTTTTGGGGGATGTAACTTTAAAACCCCCCTTCAACCAAAAAATGAAAAATTTAAAAATTGAGGGGCTTTTTTTTAAAGAAAACGAAAAAAAAAATTTTATTTTAAAAGAAAGCTTAAAATATTTTAGAAAGCGGTTCCAAATACTACGGACAAAATTTGCAGGGTAAAAAAACAACATCAAAGAACAACTGCCGAAAAATTATTTTGTCGAATTTTTAAACCCAGCACCTCGACGGGGAAAACCCAACAACAAAATAATGCAAAAATTTGACCCGCTGATTTCAGAAGAAATCCGAAGATTAATTCAAAGCAATATCCAGAACGAGCAATCGATGAAAATTTTTTTGTGACTTTTTAAATAAAAAATTTTTCCCTCGACCGAAACATGTACCTGTTTGCGCAAGGGCAAAAAAAAAAGATGTTGAAGAGGGAAAATAAAATTTCAGCGGGGAAAATTTTCGCCTTTACCCTATATTTCATTTTGATGTTAGTAAAAAAAAAAAAACCGAGCGACCCTGTAGACAGCAAAAGGGGAAAATTTTTGAAATTCCCGGGGCCACTTGGGGGGTTCCAGTACCCGCCGTTTACGTATACGATTAGTAAATTAGTGAAGAATTTATCACGTAGATTTTTTTGGGGGGTAAAATGACATTTAAAAATTTTTAATCTCCCGTTGTTATAAAAAATGGAAAGGGTATATTGTAAAAAAAAGGGTTTTGACTAGGGCCAATTAAAAAATTAGAGCTGCTATTGCAAAGCAAAAAAACAGGTATCATTAAAAATCAACCCTTTAATATTCTGATGGTTTTTTTAAAAAAAAAATTTTTTGCTAACAAAAAACAAGTAAAAAAAATATGATCGTAAAAAACTTTTGTTTTAAATTTGGGGTGCTGACAAATGACGCGATGGCAAAAGAAGGTGGGTTTTTTTGGTTTCCCGGGTTTTTCAGTAATTAAAAAAAATAAAAAATAAAACCTAAACTTTTAAACCCGTCTTGGCCTTTGGAAAAAGCAGCAGGGTTTGGGGCAATATCTGGGGCAATGGGGAAAGCATTTTTCCAAAGGGTTTTGGTATAATTTTTTTAAAAAGGAAGTGGGAAAAAAAAAATTTTTTAATTTTTTTGTAAATAATATTTTTTTAAAGGGCCCCAAAAGAAAAAAAAAATCACCAACAACAAAAAAAAGAAAAAAAACAAAAACAAAATTTACCAACACCAAAGTGCAAATGCATAAGCAATCGAAAAAAAAACAAGGGGGAAAAATTTTTTTCCGTTCGCCCACTTTTGGCGTGGGCTTTTGGGGGAATTCTCTGCCAAAAATTTTTTTTAGGAATCGGGGCGGGTCTAACATTCCAGGAACCGTCGACCCCGTTGGGGTAATTTTGGGGGTTTATTTATAAGTTAAAAGCGGGTTTTGGATTTCACGGGGTTTATTTAAAGATGAGCTCGCAGCCCTTTAAAAAAACCTCAGCTGTACGTTCGGGTGTTTTTTTAAAAATACAAATTTCAAGGAAAGGGGTCCCGGCACACATTGGGGAGCGTTTATAATAAAAATTTAAAAATTTTTACTTTTGTTTTGGGCTTCCCCCCCAAAGGGGTGTAATAAAAAATTTTAAAAAACAAAAAATTTAAAAAGGGGAAAATTATTCATCAAAATAAAATCCAACCTTTGGAACATCTGCTTGTTTGGGTATTATTGAAATTTTGTTTTTTTCCAACAGAAGTTGGGAAATTTTTTAAATTTTTTTTTAAAAATTTTTTTCAATTTGACAAAACCCTTTTACCCTAAAGATGAGACGCAATTAATTTTTTAAACTTACAAGTTAAAAAATGTTAAATTTTTCGTTTTCAAGTGTAGAACTTAAAAAAAGAAAATTTTAAAAAAAACAACAAAAAAAACAAAAAAAAACAGGGGTTTAAAATTAATAAGTTTTTTTTGTCTTGGGAAAAAAAAAAAAAACATTTTTTTTTTAAAGAAAAAAAGTCCCCCCGGGGGATAGTTTTTCCAGCGACATTCCCCCGCGATAGTGGCTCCAGCGCGTCGCTTGGATCGGTACCCTAATTTTTTTTTTTAGGGCGACGGGTTTTAAAAAATTTTTGAAAGATTGCAACTGTTGGGTTCGGGCAGAGATTTTTTTTCTTGAACAAAATAAAATTGGTCGAAAACGTCAATGAAATTTAAAAAAAGGAAATTAAAAAGGGTTTAGGTTTAGAAAATTTAAAAAAAATTTTTTGGGAAATTTTCCAAAAAAAAGGCGGTTGGACATTGCCAGGGCATCGGGTTTTTTGGTCCGGGAAAACCGCTAGGGGCCCAAAAATAGATTTTAAAAAGGGTAATCCGTTGCCAGGGGCCCAAAACCCTTTTAATCAAGTGGATGAAAAAAGCAATGGTCATGAAATTTTTTTATCGTGATCAGAAAAAACCAAAAAAAGGGTTTGGGGATAAAAATAATATTAACGAATTACGGATATGGAAAACCAACAAAACTACGGGGAAAAGTTTTTTATAAAAAAAAATTTTTTTCAGGGGGAAAATTTTTGGGCCCAAAAAATAAAAAAGGGCTCGGGGGAGGCTCGACTTGGAAAAAAAAAATTTAAAGATTTAATTTTCAGTCGAGCTGCAAAAGACCTAAAAAAAAAAGGGTTTTCCCCGACGTAAATTGTCGTAAAGGTTTTAGATGATATCTGGGCAAAGATTTGGTGGGGTGTACTAATCTAGCCCCGTTTAAGTTTGGGGTAGGCCCCTCCAAAAAAAGGGATTTGTTTTTAAAGTTATAGATGTTTTTACCAAAAAAATGCTTTTAGTGTACCCGTTTTGGGAAGAAAGGGGCTTTTTAATTTTGATGGGGGCTTAAAAACAAAAAAAATAACGAGTGTAGAAAAAAAAACCAAAAAAAAATCTGGACTGATCATGGATCCGGGTTTTTTAAAAAAAAAGTTTGAACAGTTTCAAAAACAAAAAAAAAAAATTAAAAAAAAAAATTTTTTACAGGAAACCCAGGGTAAAAGCGTTGTTGTCGAAAAGATTTAATCGCACCAAACGGGAAAAAAATTTTCACAAACATAGCAGTAAAAAAACCCAAAGGTACATGATGACCTTTTTAAAAACGTAGGGGAATTAAAAAAACGAAACAAGGAAAAAAATCAAAAGGGCACCTAAAAAAGCTGTTTTTTAAAAATTCCCCAATCAGCAAAAGAAAACATGTAAACCCCAGAAATAAATTTTTAAAGGGGGGAATTTTTAAAATTAGAATTTCTTTGATGAAAAAGGTTTTTTGCAAAAGGTTTTAAATCCAAACTGGAGCCCAAAAAAGTTTTTGTAAATTGGGTAAGGTACTTTTAAAAGTACCTGTAACTTTCGTTTAAAGATTTTCAAGGGGGAAACCCCTCCTAGGTTTGTTTTTATGAAAAAGAAATACAGAAAAGAGTAGAATTTTTTTTTATTGAGAAAGGAATTTGAAAAAAAGGGGAAAAAAAGTTTAGTCAAAGGGTGGGGGATAGCGAAAAAATTTTAAAAAGTTGGATTTCCAAAACCCAAAAAAAATTTTTTATTTAATGCTATTATAAAAATTAAATCATTCTTGTTTACAGATTTAAAAATTTTACTGGTTTTTCAAAAACGTATTTGATACTGCTTACGACGTTAGAGTCGTCATTAGAAAAAAAAATTTTTAAAGAAAAGAAAAGAATTTGATATTTTTTTGTCGGCCCGGGGAAACTTGATATTTAAGAAAGGTTTGATTACCCGCCAAAAAAGTTGGGTTTTTCCCGGGAAACGGTAAAAATTTAAATTTTTTTTATTTGTTTAGCAATGTGATACTTGCATTGTACCGTTTATTTGTTGATCTGGGTTTTAATTTTTATTGTCACAACAGTGATATTTCACCATCTAAACAGATTTTTTTTGTTATACAAAATTTTTATCTTAAATAAAAAACCCAAAAGATTTTTTCTATAAAATCTTTGGAAAATGTTATTTTTGCTGGTGAATTTTTTCCTTGATCTTTTTCGTAGAGTTCAGCAAGTTTGTTTCAAACAAACCATTATTTTTAAAAATATTTTTTTCTAAAATTTTTTATTAAAAAAATGCTATGAATAAAAAAATCACCAAAAAGTTTAAAAAAGAAAAAAACAAACCGGGGTTAAACCCCAAACGGAAAAAAATGTTTGTTGGGGTTTTAGTTTTTTGGTTTTTAATGCAAGGTGATTCTCATAAAAATTACAACAGAAGCAGAAAAAATAAAAATTTAAAGAAAGTCATAACGACGCTTTAAAAAAAATTTACGAGATCATAGCATTTTTTTCCATTGCTTTACAAAAAACCCAATTACAAAATATTATTGATATTTTATCTTAAAAAACCCAAACTTTTGCATCGTTTTTCTTTTGAAAAAACTGATTTTGTTACTCCATCGGCTATAAATTTTATTGTTCTGGAATTTATCTTATAATATTTCGCCGCAGCTGTAATCGATTTAAATTCAATCTCCTCATCCGTTTCGAGGTTTTTTGAAATAACAGGTTTTATTGGGCATCTAAAATTAATACCACCAGCTCGTCCTTTTCTCACATTTTCATGTTGCGTCACTAGCTCCAGATTTCTCAATCGATTATCAGTTTTTACGTTATTGATGTGATAATAACAAGACCATTGAGTATAGATCCGTTGAACACCTCGTAAACAAACCTATAGCCAAGATAGTGAACAAAATCTGTTAGTGTTCCTCTAACAATTACCCTGATATATCCCATATTGTTCATAGTACCAAGAACTTTTTTAGTTTTTCTGTTTCTAATAATACCGCAATCGTTAGCCTCGTATAAATCAAAGACAGGATGTGGCTGAAACTCATCTTGTAAGGATAAGTTTTCAATGTTGTCATCAGTGACTTTACCGTTATAATGATATACACGCTGTCCCTCTGGAATATCATCGCAGAACAACGTGTAAATAAAATCTTTTCTAAACATTGCAATACTCTCAGCATTATCTCCCTTTACACTAATCGTAAAACCCGCTGACCGATAATTTGCCAACAGAACAGATATTCTAGTTTTGATGTTTAATAACCGAACATAATACATTTCCAGCGTATAAGTTTATACTTTGGTGAATTTTGATATGCTTCTTGCTTCGCGTGCACTTGTCAGATTTACTGTCATTATATTATAGGTAATATTTTTTTACCTTCAATTGATTTTTAGCGCAAGCGCAGTGTGAGATAAGTTAAACTTTGGGTGAGTTTGATAAAATCCTCTTCTCACGTGCGTTTGTCAGATTTACTGTCATTTTATTATAGGCGGTTTTTTTTTTCTTGATTTGTTTTTAGCGCATGCGCAGTGTGAGATAAAGTTATACTTTGGGTGAACTTGATATGATTCTTGCTCACATGTGTTTGTTAGATTTGCTGTCATTATATTATAGGAGATTTTTTATCTTCAATTGATTTTTAGCGCATGCGCAGTGTGAAAAAATTATTAATTAGATATTGCATTTTAGTATAATAATGTTAAAATTACGTGATATAGCTAAGAAAAGCCTTAAGGGAGAACCTAATAAAATAGCGACTGCTTTTGCAGGTTTTGATAATAGTTATCAGTTTGATAATCAAATTGTTTTAGTAAATTTTACTACAACAAAACTTTACCACCTACTACAGACAACTGTAAAACGTGAGCTCGAAAAACACAAAAGTATTAGATTATTTGTGCAATATCATGTTATATTTTCAAAGTTAGTTATAACGCAAGAATCAACTAACAAGGAAATTGCAGAACCTTATATGAACGCAAAATCAAGACGTGTTTTGCTTGGGACTGATCTGTTATCACTATCTGATGAAATACACCAAGAAATCTGGAAAAAAATAGAGGAATTCACTCAATTAGGTTCGGGTTGGAAGTTTGAAATGATCAAAGAAATATTGTTTCACACGATGAAATATAACGCATTACGAGGTAGTTCATACATCGACCTGCCACCAAAAATAAAAAGTAAAAGATGTTGTATAAACATCAAAAAGGTAGATAACAAATGTTTCCAATAGACTGTTCTTTCCGCACTATTTCGAGCAGAAAAACACGCTGATCGCGTTGAAAAATATATCAGTTACGTGTCTAGATTAAATTTTAAAGATATTAACTTTCCTGTGGCAGAAAATCAAATACCAAAATTTGAAAAGCAAAATAATGTTTCAATTAACGTTTTCGGACTAGATGAAAAAGAGGATGTATACCCGAGATATATTTCAGAAAAAGCTTCACAATCGACTATAAATTTACTGTACTACAAAAATCATTACGTTTGGATTAAAAACTTTAACGGACTAGTTGGTAAACAGTACAATAAAAATAGGAACAAAAAGTTCTTTTGTTACCGCTGCTTGCATGGTTGTACTAACAATGAAACATTACAAAAGCATTTGCAGTACTGTAGTGATGTGCAAAGAATAACAATGCCATCTAAGGGAGATAGTGTGTTACAGTTTGTCCATCATAATCACAAACTAAAAATTCCTTTCGTTATATACGCTGATTTTGAGTGTTTACTTCAACCTGTACTTGGCGTAGAAAATAATCCTAATCAATCGAGTACAAGAAAAGTTCAAAATCATGTTCCGTGTGGAGTAGCGTACAAGGTAGTTTGTTGTATTGATTCTAGATTATCTAAACCAATCAAATTATATCGTGGTAAAAATCCAGCTATCTGGCTTCTCAAGCAGTTGATTAATGAAGTTGATAATATTACTTATCGTTTGAAAAAAGTAACGCCAATGTTAAAATTAACACCTCAACAAGAATCCGCTCACGAGCAAGCAGAAATTTGTCATATTTGTGAAAAAGCTTTTGACGATGACAAAAAAGTACATGACCATTGTCATTTGACTGGACAGTACCGTGGAGTGGCTCATAATCAGTGTAATTTAAAATTTCATGCTCCAGATTTTATTCCAGTTATTCTTCACAATTTTCGAGGATATGATAGCCATATTATAGTGGAAGCTTTTGGTGATCCTGATATAAAATCTCGTCTAAAACTCGATAACATCATCAAATGCATCCCAAATAATTTTGAAAAGTACATGTCAGTTACGCTAGGTAAATTGCGTTTTATTGACAGCCTGCAGTTTATGGCAGCCTCGTTAGATGAGTTAGTGAAAGGTTGTAGTAAATTTGATAACCTAAGAGACTGTTTTGGAGATAAATTTAATCTACTAGCTAAAAAAGGAGTTTTTCCATACGAATACCTCGACGACTGGAGTAAATTTGATGAAACATCTTTACCTGACAAAGACAAATTTTACTCACAACTTAAAAATGAAAATATAACTGATGATGATTACAGGTATGCACAAGATATCTGGAAAGAGTTTGATTGTAAGACTTTTGGTGATTATCATGATTTATACCTGAAAACTGACGTGTTACTATTAGCAGATGTTTTTGAAAGTTTTCGTGAAGTGAGTTATAATAATTATGGACTAGATCCTTGCTGGTATTATTCTGCCCCTGGGTTGTCATGGGATGCTTTGCTAAAGTTTAGTAAGGTAAGGTTAGTATTACTGATTGATGTTGATATGTTCAATTTTATCGAAAAAAGTATCAGAGGTGGTATTAGCGTGATAACAAAAAAGTATGCTGAAGCAAACAACAAATACCTGAAACAGTATAACCCTGACCTTCCTTCGAAGTATATAATTTATCTAGATTGTAATAACTTGTACGGGTATTCGATGGCAGAACCAATGCCTTTTAGCGGATTTCATTGGATCACGGTTGATCGATTTCTATCAGAGACAGAAAAAAAGATACCCGACGATGTTTCCTATTTCGTTGAAGTTGATCTTGATTATCCAAATTCGCTACACAAATTATATAACGATTACCCTTTCTGTGTGGAATCGATGGTCATAGATTATAGTTTGTTATCAAAAGAACAACAAGCGTTAGCATCACCAAGGCAACATTCCATGGTCAAGAAACTAGTACCAAATTTACTTGATAAGAAAAATTACGTTTTGCATTACAAAGTTTTAAAACAAGCACTCGATGCTGGTCTTGTGTTGAGAAAAGTTCATCGTGTACTAAAATTTAATCAGTCGCCGTGGATGAGAGGTTATATTAACTCAAACACTTCAAGAAGAGCTGCAGCAAAAACAGAGTTTGAGAAAAACTTTTTTAAACTGATGAACAATTCCGTTTTTGGTAAGACGATGGAGAATATTAGGAAACGTGTAAATATTGAAATAGTTAATGATGTCAATCGCAGAAACAAGCTTGTGTCAGACGATGATTTTGTGAGCATGAAAATATTTAATGAAAATCTTGTTGCGATACAAAGAAGAAAAACAAATCTAAAACTAAACAAGCCGATCTATGTTGGAGCTGCTGTGTTAGATTTATCAAAGTGGCTGATGTACGATTTTCATTATAATTTTGTTAAAAATCTGTGGCCGGCTAGTAGATTATTGTTTACTGATACTATTTCGCTCGTATATGAAATCGAATGCGAGAACATCTATCAGGACATGTACAATAATCGACATCTGTTTGATCTTTCTGATTATCCACGTGACAGTAAATTTCATGACGACACAAATAAAAAGGTTATTGGTAAGTTTAAAGATGAAATGAACTCGAGCGCTATCAAATATTTTATCGGATTACGCAGCAAAATGTATGCCGTATTGTTAGACAATAATAAAATAACGAAAAAAGCCAAAGGTCTGCCTCGTAATTTTGTTAAAAAGTTTATGAAATTTGATGACTACAAGTACGCGCTTGATGGCGGTGTTAGTTTTATGAGCGCTATGGCAATTCGAACTAATCATCATAAACTCGAAACAGATGTCATTATCAAACGTGGATTGTACAATTTTGATGACAACCGCTATTGTAAAAATGGGGTAGATACATTTGCCTTTGGGTATTTTCATTGTGACTAAAATTTTATCTAAACTTATAAAATAATGTTTGAAAATTTGACAATGACAAATAGCTACAATAGTAACATCAAATATCTAATGATGGACGGTAAACAATTGACAGTTGAATTTAATAATGAAACATCAGGTATATGTTTTAATGGAACACGTGACAAGTTAAAACTTTCGCTCATCAGATCTGATAACAGCGAGTATTTCAATTATCTCGAACAATTGTATCAAAAGTTGCTAGCGGAATTTAAAAACTTTCACAGCCCCATTAGCCAACAAAACTATACTAAACTCACAATTGATCTCGATCGGTCAAGGGTATATTTTATCAACAAAAAATATCATCTGATCGAACCAGAAATGAAAGATTTGTTTGAGTCCCATCGCTGTGTGAGCGGTAAAGTAAAATTTAGTATCTATAGTCGTGATAGTGAAGTATTTTTAATATCAACAGTTGAAACATTAATCATTGGTAATGAGATATAAAATAATATCATTTTCATTCTAATGCTAGTTTAATTTCCGCCTTGTTAACTGAAACGTTCTAATGCACAGTTTAATTTTCATCTTGTTATCTGATAAAAAATTTGTGGTAAAATCTATTTGCCGTCTTTAGAATAATCATATTCCACACATACGCTGTTCTAACAAATTCGTCACTTCTGTTGACAGAGCTTATGACATTCCAACACCTGTAGTTTTGTCTGGTTACAAAATATCTGTCTACATAGTAGTAGTATAGGGAAAGGAGGGGTTTGGCGGGGGTGGGGGAGGAGGTGTGGGAAGGGGGTGGTGGGCCAAAACCCTCATTTCACTATTTTGGAAAAAGGGGTGGGGGATAATTTAGGACTATAATTTATACTTGTTTGGAGGGTAAAAAAAAAAAGTGGGATGAAACCCTCATTTCCCTCTACTACTCAGACTGGGCTACATATCTAGTTGGTTGTGGATCGGATGCAGTAGTCTGTGGCGTTTGTATTAAATTATGTTTTCTTCTTTCTGGAAAATCAGTTGTATCCTTCGCAAACATTATTGATGGACCAGCTGATCTTGAATTATCGTCACTATATCTTGCAAGACCAAGTATGTTGTAGCAACGTCAACATCTTTCTGAATTGATTCAATATTTTTTCCGTCAATCAGGTACGTAGCGCTATCAAACAACGCCATTATACCATTATTAACAAAACAAACACTCACATTAGCATCGTATTCAGTATTATCTGTTTTTAATATTCACCTTCGACTTCAATAAATTCTTCGGAGGGTAGGAAATATATACTTGTATCATGAACCTGAAGTTCAATCCTTCCACGCTGATTTAGAATTTGTGTGTAGTAAGAATAATACTAATAATCGCGCACAAACTCATCTTTGAGGACTGGTGCGTCCATGTCAAATGCGGGATCACTTATACGTTTGAACATATTCATTATAATTATTATCGTCTAAAGCGAATAACACTTCCTGTTATGAGACTCGCGGTTATATTTTTCTCTTTTTCTGATAAAGGTATCTCAGGCAACTCTGCTAGTTTTTGATTAAGGACTTGATTTATTCTTTTTACTAATATTTCCGGGCATTAATTCAGTGCTAGGTAAATTTACCGGCTGAGGTCGGACCTTCTTGTGGTTTACGTATTAATCGTGCTATTATATCTTTGATCGCGGGTAATGCTTTACTAGCAACATTACCAACAGCACCTATACATTTTTTCACGAACAACATCAATAGCTTTCATACCCAGCTGCTTTGCAATTGGTATTGCTTTTGAGGCTATTCTTCTAAATAGACCCTGTACAATGTGCCCTAATCCATCTCCGTAGGTTACCCTGTAAATCGGTGTTCGAGAGTTAATTGCCCTGACCATGGTAGGTTCACGTTGAGTACTATGTATTATCATTTTATTTTATATTCATTGTATTGAATTACATAATTAGTTCAGTGACTTAGAAACTATAATGATCATCGGCGATTTCATTGTTAAGAGAGTGATACACATTAATATCCATCATACCCCCTGTAAATAATCTTTTACAAATATCTGCTGCTTCCTTAATGATTTCTGGGGAATTATTACCAGCACGTTTTTCTCCAATTAGAATTTCTAGTCGTTTAACATTAGCAAGGACGTTGTTAGGACACTGAGTAATAAGACCACTTCCCTGTGTGGTAAGGCCACTTCCAAAAGAGGCGTCCGATGGCAAATATTCTTCTTCCTCAATTTTTGCTTGTGTTGGTTGTTGTTGTTTTGGAAATTGTTGAGAATGTTGTGGTAGTGGTGATGATAATCGAGATAATTGTTCTGGCACATGTGATTGTTGTGATAGTGGTGGCAGCAATGGTGATCGTGGTTGTTTATATCCTGGTTGTTTTGTGGTCTTGGAGTTCGTGGCAATTGATGTGGTAATGATTGTTGCTGTGCAATATAGTTCTTTATACTCTTATATAATTAATATATCTTTGATCATTATCTTGAATCTTATTAACTTTATAGTATATGCGATATATCCATTTGTACTATTTATCATCACTTACTTAATGATCAGCAAAGTCAGATTTTAAAAATTGTTTTTGATTATAATAACTTTCAACAGCTATTTCATGTAATGTAAGATCTTTGTTTTTTGTAATAACATCAATAGCGTCTTCAGTAAACTTATCAACCGATTTTACCCTGGCTTTTGCTTCTGGTCTTTTTCTGGTTCCAGTATACGATCTTTTATATCACTTATTTCAGCACAAGCTTGGTCAATAACCTCAAGTACTTCTTGTATTGGTTGTGCAGCAGCTATTTCGGCAGGATGTTCTCCAACAATCTTTTTTATTTTCTTGGTTCTTCTTGCTTTTTTATTTGCTTTGGTGGTTTTATCTAAAGCAGGTTGAATACCCTTAGTGGTCTCAGTTACAGGCTTAAATAATTGTCTTGTATCTTCTTCAAACTCAACTTTTGAATCCTGAATTGAATTTGATCCCTAACTAAATCACGAACTGGTAAATATTTTTAATTACTTCTAATCGCTCTTTAGCTAATTTAGTTGAATGGGGCTCTTCAATATTCCTTTTAAAAATATTTATAGCAGATATTTAATTAAAATACTAGTAAACAATGCGCGATAATTACTGCTCTGAATCTATGTTGAACAATAAATAATTATTTCCCTTTGAATATAAAGATAACATATTTTCGATGTCTGATACGGAAAAAAATACATCTTTTTTCAGACAATTATTACCTAATTATCTGTTATTCACAAAAAATTAGGTGTTAGTAAGCAATAAAACTGCAATACAGAGAGATACTGGTATATACATTTGTCTCTATAGCCTAAAATTATAGTATATAAAGACTTACTGAATTTTACGCGTTGGTATTTAGGTCAAAAGTTTTTTTTATCTTTGAAAAACATCCTCTAACGGCCGACAACTATAATGCAGAAAATACTCCATGTGATCTATGTAAAACATATTTGTTGTATTATGTTTGAGACTTAAATCAAATTCATTCTACAATTCTGTAATAATTATGCTCGCACATAATTTTCCTTTTTATTAACACCTTTTTATTTCGAAACTGACTAATTACAGGGGAATAGTGTCTGTATTTGGCTACTATGGTTTGTTTAAGTTACGTATATATTAACTATTTGAACAGAAGTAGGTAAGACAAGACCATAGTGTAGTGGATTAATCGTGTGGCTGTAGTACTTCAGTGAAGCAGTGCTTAGGTTCAAATCCCCGTGACAGCCCATGATGGCGACCATTGGCGATTTGATGCCATTGTTTTATAAGTGTGGAAAACTTATGAGAGAGAGAGAGAGAGAGAGAGAGAGAGAGAGAGAGAGAGAGAGAGAGAGAGAGAGAGAGACCATCAGTGAAATTATTAATGATATTATTTCTGCTATTAAAAATTAAAGTATGAAGGACTAAATTTATGCTATATCCTTGACCCTGGAAAAATCATGTATAACTTTGAATTATTACAACAGAAAAATTTCAAAATAAGTTCACGTTAAATTCCAATTATAGATTTATAAAGTCGATAAATAGTTCTATGTTAAAATCTTTAGCTGTCGTAAATAACAAAGAGGTAAGGCTATATAACAAAGAGGTAAGGCTATTCTCGCCCATTATGCGTTCAATCGAAAAAAATAAAAAGTGCATTATCTCACGAGTACGAAAGAAAGAAGATGATAGATAATCGAGTGATACAACTAAAAATGATTATGTTATTTGATTCTGTAATAAATGACAGCGAAACTGACGATATTAACAGTGAAAGCGAATCCTTGACACATTCAGGAAATATGCTGCTAAACAGGATCCTTGGCAAGATTGATAGAATTGAACTTTATATAAAGTAAAATAATATTCTGGATGAAGAGTTCACAGTTATTATACGTACTCAAATATAATAATACTTTAATCATACTTTATTGAATATACAGATTTATATGTTTCGTCTGCAACTTTTTCACCGATTGGGAATGAATACTAAAATATCTGGCTGATGCACGCGGAAAAGTTAATTTTTGTTGGTTTTTTTCCGTATTTATGGATTTAATCGCTCTCTATTCGAATACTTTACACCTTCTTGTAAGTCCACATCTGGAATGTTGACTCTGTGTAATAGCTTGCAAATTCGATAATTCGTTATGCTGCGGAGATCCATCTAAGTGGTCAATCACAAGTCCATCTTTAGCGACCCCAAAATAACATTCGTATATGAACTTGTGTGATATATCTTTTATTTGCACTAATGCTAATTCTAAAATAACCTGCATTATCAATACTACCGACCTGTTTCATTAGTCAACAGTTCCTAATAATACCATCCCTGGACGCCTTGTAATTCGTATATATTAGATGTCTAACAAATTCTTTTTGCTCCATTTGTATCTATATAATATTTATTTGTCTAAATCATTATTTGGAAATCTGGTTAGATAATCCTCTTCTGTTTTTATAGGGATTTCCCTGTCGATGTATCTTTTTTGTCATAATAGCGTTTAAGTTCACTATATTTTTTACCACCATAATCTTAACAAAGATTTGTTTTCATCCTAACTCCAATATCATATTAAATGAAGGGCTTTGATCCAGTACTTCCATGTCTGATATTTTGCATACGGTAACTGCAGTATTTGTTTTTGTTTACACATGGTTTATCACAATAAGAAATATGTCAAATTTTCAAACTAATAGACTTATTTTATGTTTTAATCATTATATATACTAAATTTCAATTTGAATAAACCGCTCCGGTGGCCTAGTGGGTAGAGCGTCCGTCTCGGATGCGGGCGGTCGTGGGTGCGATCCCTGATCGAGTCATAACAAAGACTTACAAAAATGGTACTAACAGCTTCCTCGCTTGACGCTCAGCATTAAGAGGTCAGTGCTAGGACAGGTCAGCTGGTGTCAGGATAATGTGACTGGGTGGGACATCATGCTATATGTCTGCGGCATGATGCCCCAGTGCTAGACATCACTAAAAACTATCACACTGCAGATATCGTAGCGATGTGACTGAAAATGTTTTAAAAGCTACGTTAAAAGTTATAAACACTCAATTTGAATATTTGTCTTAATTATAATGATGAAGGAATAATCAGCAATTGAACCATCTGCTACTAGATTTGATCTTGACAGACTACCAGAACATAAATTTAGTGTTTCGATGAAAGATCTAGCTTTAACTAATGCAGATATAACCAAACGTATTCGTGAGGCTAAGAAGAAATTTCGTAAAGACGGTGCTATTTAAGTGTGGTCAACTTTTAAAGATGAAAATATTAATATGATGAACGACAGATGGGGAAAAGTAATTATCAACCACCTTGGTAATCAGAAATGTTTTATATTAATTAAATTTATTGTGAAGACAGACGATAATATTTGAATGATTCGAGATAAAAGAGACCCCGTTCATGTACAATCTGGAAATAATAAAACGATATTATTAAGTAACAAATCCAAACCTGGAATTCTGACTGGTATTGATAAACCATATTTTGAGCGAGGGTATCCAATTACTGCTGCAGTATATGGATTGTTTTTACTAAATGATCAACCTAATATTGCAGATCTCAAACCTATGAGATTGTCAGAATCAAGTAAAACCGTGTTGCGGATCGCATTACTGAACATTTTAAAAATGCAACGCGTGGCAATGGCTTAAGAGATTTAAGAGGTAAAAAATTATGTGAATGGACAGAGACCGTAAAGGATTCTGATGCATCCATTCAAGATGTTCTTAAGCTATAAAAGTCATTACGATTTCCAATAACAGTAAAAACGCTAACAGGAGAGATATTGTACAAACCAAAATATAGAAAATGGAAATCCTATAACAATTATTGATCATAATGCACATACATGGACTGATGCTGTAACAATATTCCCACATGACAGAATGATTAAATTTTATAATGGTCAGGTATTTGATTTTATTAAAAATATTAGTAAAAGTGACTGTGTATCTGTTTGGTTATTTCAAAGTTCGGAACACGATTACGATCAGTTTGCACGACCTAACGGGAATATTTATCGTACAGAATCTCTTTATGAAGAAATGAGAAATCACGCACTAAAATATATTTCTGACGATGACAAAATCAGACAACTACTGAATAATTGTTTTAACGTTCCATCAGTCGCGGCCCATTTCGCTCATGAAAACAATTCATGGAAACCGACAAGATAAGAATTTATTGAGGATATACAAAAAAGTTGCATAGAATATGGGCATGCTGGATTTTGGAATACTAAATACGATTATAATGATGTTATATCAGTCGATATGGCCGCATGTTTTCCTGGAAGTTTTCTTGGATATGGTGAGTGTTCTAAATACTTTAACAAATTCGGACATCCTAAGCATGACATGGCCAGAGTTTCAATACATGGACCTTTACCAGATTTTGACTTAAACGGATTTGCATATATAGAATCATTTGAGTTCGCAAAGGATTTCCGTCCGATTACTTATGTTTGGTTTGGTAAACACTTTTCATAAAACTGTTGGGCTCTAATAGTGTTATTAAGATATATGCTTCATGCTGGATTATTAGCATTCTTAAAAGTAAATGAAGCGATTATATCCTATAATCCACAAAAGGAAGTTTTGTTACCAGAACCGGACAGATTTAATATAGAAGATTCTAGGAATGCATTTCCTGATCTTGAAGAAGATGACATTATTAAGATTAATAATAATATAAGTAAATGCAGAGACGAGCACGATGAAAAACTTGCAAAAGATCTGGGTAGAAAGATAATTGGTAAGTTTACTCAAGGCAGCTCATACAGTTATAAACGACACAGTACAAGATTGATTATGGACGATGCTGGGTTAGATTTTATAATCGCTGATACAACAGAGTAATACACATTTGCAAGCCGAAATAATGCTTATTTATCGGATGGAACCAAACTAGGTACTATTGTGAGCTATATTGAGAGCGACTCACCACAGTTTACTCAATTAAGATCTTCAGTGTTAGCCTATGTTTCTATAAATCTACTGTCGATGATAAATAGATTTCCTCGTCACGCTTTTATAGTCGGTACGGATTCATTTTATATAAACAAAAAATATAAGGATTTTTTAAAATCCGCTACTCGGTAATAGTGAGTGGGGAACATATAGGATAAAACAAGAAACTATACTTTGTTATTCTGAATTTTCTGAAGTTGAAATTAAGGAAATATATTACAGAAATAATAATCAAATATCAAAATCATTTGCACCATCTGTATACGATCCTGTGGCTAGACAAAATACTGTTTATCTTACTGGGTGTGGAGGGTCAGGTAAAACAACCCGTGTAATTAAATTATTTATGAACATCCATTCAGATATGAATGTTTTGACGCCTACACATAAACTTGCCAGAGAGATGAAGGAACAAGATGAAATACATGATCATGGAGCTATTGATGAACCGCTAAAAGAGCTTAAAATATTAATCAGACTACAACCAGATAAAATACAAAGTGAGATAATGCGTGAGATAATTCCAGAAACTACTATGAATGAGTTTTTGACTTTATGGAGACCTTCTGATTTGATAGTCGCAAGTAGAAAGATAGTTCTTGATGAATTGCAGATGAAACTATCTACGTTACATAAAGAAAAATTTTCACATCTACCTGTACCATTATGTTATCGCCCATCAGATACACGACAGAATATTGAGGTTAAAATTCCTGGTGGCGGATTACAAAATATGGTATTGAATGACATTATTTTGGTAACTATTAATGCAGCTGGAGGGGCATTGAATATGGATAAATCATTGTGGACGTTAGGATACACTTTAACGATTCATTCGTAACAGGGATTAACTATCTCTGATACAAATATCTGGATTGTAGATGACCGGATCGAGTGGTCAAACTTAGTCTATCTTGCAGTATCTCGCGTCAGACGAATAACTCAACTACATAGGGCTATTAAAGATTATGTGATAACCGAAGAAATTACTAACGACGATGTTGTAATAAAGAAAAAATTAGCGTCTTATGAACAATGTGACAAAAAATAAACGTGTCTTTGAGATTGAAATTGAATTTATTATAAAAATAAGACAACTACTGAAAAATCACTGTGCAAGTTGTAACTCAATAATGTTATGGCAATATTCGAATAATCCAAGACAATTTACCGTAGACAGAATCAATAGTGATCTTGGTCACACACGTGAAAATGTGATGCTGACCTGTCTTGAATGTAGTCGACACAGAGGTGCTAATTTACATAAGTAGAGGTGGCGGTAATTGTGTAACTGTAGGAATTACTTGCAGTTGTTCACGCACAAATCCACGTTGAGGGGCAGTAGAATCTAGTCAGGATATAGCAGGTCTTTCTGTGGACCTAACCACGCTAGAAATTGTATGTGTTGTCACACTCCAAATAGGGCCAGTAGCTCGTCTTTTGCCACCCTCCAACTCCCCTGTTTCATATAAAAATCTCACGGCGGCGTATCCAGTATGATTCTTTTTCCTTCCTGCAGGAATATTGAAACCAAGCGGTCTAAACCAAGAAGACTAGGAAATGAAAACTATGCACTAGTAGAATTTAACATTTTCTAAATCTTCTTATTATCCTTCAATTTTTACTATAAGAATAACCGGTATAGAATCAAATATCCGGGATATAATCTGCGTTACATATGTACACAAAGTAAAAATAGATGTCGCTTTGGCTTGTAGACTTTTAGGGAATTATACAACGTTTTCAGTTTCCGCAACTAGTCTATACAAGCTGGTTGTATTTATAGTGTTAGCACATGTGAAGACAGAAATGTAGAGGTTTACAAACACAACGTTTTTGTGTTTATTCGTTTGTCGTAACTATGTTTTGTATTTGCCTTTGAAAAAGACTCATTAAGAGTCGAAAGCGCTTAGGCTAGTTAGTTACTAGTTTCGTACTGTTCGTCGTCAGTTTATTGCATCTATTTTAATTAATCCCTGACAAACGTGATCCCTTGGTGGATCCAGTACGCTTGAGAGGGTTGTTATTCGCCATATGATTTGTATTCTTTATATATATATATATATATATATATATATATATATATATATATATATATATATATATATATATATATATATATGTATGTTTGTGTGTGTGCGTGTGTGTGTGTGTGTGTGTGTGTGTGTGTGCATGCTATATAGCTTACATGTACTAATACATGAGATATGATTCATACGCATTAATACACGAGTTATGCCTAATATGTATTAAAACATGTGATATGGCTCATACGTTTTAGCACATGAGATTGTTTATATGTAGTGTTTCATGATAGATGACTCATACGTATTAATGCATAACAGATGTTAATACGTATTAATACACGAGATATGGCTACTACGTATTAATATGAGATATGACTCATGCTGACCAATAAATGAGATATAGTTCATATGTGTTAATACACGAGATATGGCTTATGTGTATTAAAAAATGACATGTGTCTGGTACTTGTTAATACATGATATATAGATCATATGTGCTAATATATGAGATATGGCTCGTACTTAATCAATTCATGATATATGAGTCATACGTATTAATGCACAAGAGATGGTTCATACTTTTTAATATACGAGAGATGGCTTATTCGTATCAATAGAAGAGAGGTGTCTCATAAGTATTAAAACATGAGCTGTATCTAAAACGTAATAATACATGAGAAATTGTTCATATATATATATATATATATATATATATATATATATATATATATATTAATACATGGGAGCTGGCTCATGCGTATTAATACATGATTTGGCACATTTATATTAATGTATGAGAGATAGCTCATTCGTATTAATACATCAGATACGACTCGTACGTATTAATACATGACATACGGATGATTTTTATTAATACACGAGTTCGCAGATACGCACCAATAAATGAGATATGAAAAAAAAGCTCGTCATCAATTAACTCATAAAATGAAAGTTCATATGATAGATACTAACCTCGAATTTCTGTTTCCCATCCTTTAGCTCCGGCTGATGACGTCAAATCTTTTTGGATATGTTCTTTCGAGTTTCAGTATCAAACCTTAATTTTCTTTTTTACGCACGGAATATGCACTTCAAAGCTTATGTCAATTGTACTCCTTTCTCAGTACCTATGTGCTAAACTATTTGCGTCTAGAAGATTCCTGCCGTTGAATTCATTTTTATTTTGTAAAATGAACAAAAGACATTTGCATTCCCATTGTATAACCTTCTTGAATGATAAAGGTTTCTAGTTCTTTAATCACTGAATCACAATATCAGGCTCAGTTAATCCTAACTTCGAACTATTCAAGGATATATGGCACCATTTTCCAAAAGAAATTTCTTGGTGTTTTTAAACTGTTCGTCCCTATCTCAACTGATTAATTAATCTTTCTGTATATGTTCTCATTTGTGCTTTTATAGGTGATCTTACAATCTGATTTTTGATGATACAGAAATCACAGATACAGTAGAGATATTTCCATAACTACCAAGGAATGGAATAAACGTATGATCCAACTGATTATATCCCCAAATGGTATAACAGCCCATATTTTATGGAGATTAATGATGTACATTTTATTCTGACACGCAAAGTCTATCGCCACACATATTCCAATGTCGCAAATATCATTGCAATCAATACCAATGTCCCAATCCTTGCTGGTTTTCTCCCAAGTAGAAGCAGATTTTGCCTTCCAATCTTCTTATATTTTCCTATTTAGAGATAGTTCTCTTGATTGGAAATGAAATATATCACGCAAGGATCCATTTATTTGAGGTTGCCATGTTAATCGTGCATATTGCCACACGCAGCCTTTTTTCTTGCCTGCCTGCTGTCAATGTTTGGCGATCTATATCTATCCCGCCTTTCTGAGAGGATGATTGGGATTCAAATGAGATTCAGATACTTGTTACTAAAGGCCAATTTCTACTTTGAAATTTCGCCAGGCATTTTTTCCCACTATACCTACAGAATTTGGTATATCATTCACTTCATGAAATGCATATAAGAGAGAAGTTTTCATCGGGGACGATTTTCCTTCAGCTAAGAACAGTAATGCACATAGCAAACTACACAGAAAGGCAATATTTAGGTCTGTTTTGATACATGTAATGGTAAATGTTCATGCATTGCTAGTTAATCGATCATTGTACATCTGACAAAATATCGACGGAAGGGATTATGGGATTTTGTATGATTGAAGTATGGAATAAATACATTAATGTTCTCTTTGCTCATAGATTGGGATTTTAATTAATTTTATGTATCTGAGAACCTTTTATTGCATACTTTTTTAATCCTACAGTTTATATTAACCAAATGAAATAATACACCTTTGTATTGTTTGCACAAATTAAAGAAAAAACGTTTGAATTATCCCTTTGGAACTATTCTCCCGCAATGTTGTCTGGTGAGGTATAATATGGACACTTTACTCAATAGGGCACTTTACCCACAAGGGTACATTGCCCTAGTGGGTACAGTGGGTACAGTGCCCTAGTGGGTACAGTGGGTACAGTGGGTACACTGCCCATACTATACCTCAACAGGTTTGCAATAGGACACAGTGGGTCGAGTTCCACCATGAAACTCTACACACTAAGACATTCTACACACTTTGGCAGTGTACCTTCCAGGGCACTGTACCCATCAGACTACATGATGGTTGAGCAGTTCCAGTAGCAGAAAGCATTCTAATACTTGTGGTATTAGTGATATAAGGCAAGGTATGGATGGCATTTTAGTGATAAAAGGCAAGGCATGGATGGCATCTTAGTGATAAATGGAAAGGTGTGGATAAAATCTTAGTGGCATAAGGCATCTTAATGATATAAAGAAAGATATGGATGGCGTCTCCGTGATATAAGGCAAGGTATGGATGGCATCTTAGTGATATAAGTAAAGGTATGGATGACATCTTAGTGGTATAAGGAAAGGTATGGATGGCATCTTATTGGTATAAGGCAAGGTATGAATAGCATATTATTATATATGGCAAGGTATGGATGGCATCTTAGTGGTATAGGCAAGGTATGAATAGCATCTTAGGGGTATACATAAAGGTATGGATGGCATACAAATGATATAAGGCAAGGTACGGATGGCATCTTGGTCGTATAAGGCAAGGTATGGATGGCATCTTAGTGGTATAAATAAAGGTATGGATGGCATCTTAATGATGTAGGGCAAGGTAAGAATGGCATCTCAGTAGTGTTACGTATCGGATCGTTCAAAGTAACAATAAAGAAAGAGTGAAGACAACAAGCTTTGTAAATTGTTACATAAATAATTTATTTTTCTTCAAAACACGAAATAATGGAATTATATTAAACAAGACTTACGGTTTACATAAATGATCCAAAATTGTTTGTTTAAAATAGAAACAAGTTCTGTAAAAAGTTCTAAACACAGTCTGAAGTGTCTGACGTTCCGGTCCAAAATGGCGGATGACCACGTCAGACGAAGGCTAACAGAAAATTCCAGAATTTACACAATAAAGCACAGTATGTGTTGTTCCGTTCCAATATAGAATATTTTCGGGAAAATGTCTTTGTCCAAATCAGTAATATTCTCCAGGAAAATAATTATTCAGAAGAAACAAAGTAAAATTAGCTCATCTAACAAAAAAATGTTATTCTACGTAGACATACGAACAGACGTCTTCTAGCACAAAAAATACCCTTTTTAACGTAATAGAAGTTATATCATTTTAAGATGTTACAATAAACTGACTTTACGACTCTACGACTGTGTACGACTTGACTAAGACTGACTGTCGGTGACTGTTGATTCTCGACTACGACTGCCTGTCCGTAACCGTGTACGTCTTACAAAACTCTCAAACATATAAATGAAGCTAATACGTTGTTTGAATTGCACGCGCACGAGGACGCATGCAATTTCGTAATACATCTGGACATTAGGAAAGCCTGACCAAGTATCAGTCAATCATTTTCATAGCTATTCTTGAATGTTTACTTGTAATGAATTTTGTATTATACACCTGCTCACATGAGTCACATCTACTACTCAAGCAAACAATGTTTTTCAACAACATATTAGACTTATATTAATAATTATATTAATTAATAAATTTAATGAAATAAAAATAAAATAAAAAGATTTATACAGAATTGTTTCCTTAACACACACAATTAAACTACAGTACTGTAACAGTAGTATAAGGCAAGATATGGATGTCATCTTAGTTTTTTAAGGCAAGGTATGGATGGCATCTTAGTGGTTTAAGGCAAGGTATTGATGGCATCTTAGTGGTATAAGGCAAGGTATGGATGGCATTTTGGTGGTATAAGGCATGATATGGATGTCATCTTGGTGGTATAAGGCAAGATATGGATGTCATCTTAGTTTTTTAAGGCAAGGTATGGATGGCATCTTAGTGGTTTAAGGCAAGGTATTGATGGCATCTTGGTGGTATAAGGCATGGTATGGATGGCATCTTAATGATTTAAGGCAAGGTATGGATGGCATCTTAGTGGTATAAGGCAAGGTATTGATGGCATCTTAGTGGTATAAAGGCAAGGTATGGATGGCATCTTAGTGGTATAAGGCAAGATATGGATGTCATCTCAGTTTTTAAGGCAAGGTACGGATGACATGTTAGTGGTTTAAGGCAAGGTATTGATGGCATCTTAATGGTATAAAGGCAAGGTATGGATGGCATCTTAATGATTTAAGGCAAGGTATGGATGGCATCTTAATGATTTAAGGCAAGGTATTGATGGCATCTTTGTGGTATAAAGGCAATGTATGGATGGCATCTTAGTGGTTTAAGGCAAGGTATTGATATCATCTTGGTGGTATAAGGCAAGGTATTGATGACATCTTAATGATTTAAGGCAAGGTATGGATGGCATCTTAGTGGTATAAAGGCAAGGTATGGATGGCATCTTAGTGGTATAAGGCAATGTATGGATGGCATCTTAGAGGTATAAGGCAAGGTATGGATGGCATCTTGGTGGTATAAGGCAATATAGGGATGGCATCTTGGTGGTATAAGGCAAGATATGAATGGCATCTTGGTGGTATAAGGCAAGATATGGATGGCATCTTGGTGGTATAAGGCAAAATATGGATGGCATCTTAGTGATATAAGGCAAGATATGGATGGCATCTTAGTGGTATAAGGCTTGATATGGATGGCATCTTAGTGGTATAAGGCAAGGTATGGATGGTATCTATGTGATTTAAGGCAATGCATGGATAACATTTTAGTTTCACATATTGAATGACTCCTTTAATGTTCAGGTATTAACGTTTTTACACATATATCCTCCAGTCAGCACGTACGAATTGCTCTCGATGAGAGAAAATGATTGACATCTAGCACACCTACATTGTCTGTATATGTATGCCTCACCGTAAAGTGATATCTTAACATTACGGAAAGTTTTGTCAGTAAGCAGTATGCTTAGGGACTTGCACATCTTAAGCTATTTAAGGTATTTAAGCTATTTGTTAATTTCTTATGAGTTTGATTTATGTATGTTGTAAGTTACAGCTATTGCCCTATCACGTTTATTTGTGTAAGTTTTTATGTATATTGTAAGTTACAGCTATTGCCCTATCACGTTTATTTGTGGAAGTTTTCAATGTAGCTTTTGGCTCGCTTAGTATAACACGTGTATTTTCTATTCTTGTGTCTTAGCAAGAGATTTATATTAGCAATATAAAAGTTACATTTTGTTAAGAAATGTTTAGCACCATAGGAATCATAACGGACAAAGGTTCACTTCGGAACTTGTGTATTGTTTTATAATGTTGTACCGATGATGTAATTTGTATAATTTACCTTATATAACGTCATTGATTGTTGTCGTATATGCCCGTGTCATGCATAGTACACGGTCTTAAATATATTTTATGCTAATCAGTGATCTATGCTTATCAGTGATCCATGTTGATCGTAGTCGACGTGGTACATGTTACAGAGCTGAACCACATAAGTTGACTAGCCGTAAAGCTGAAACATAGCAGCCGTAGAGCTGTGTGAACAGTGTTGCCTGGTCGTGTTCCAAGTGATCGGGTATTGCTGACCGAATTGGTGAGCGCTGATTGTTTGATTGACCAAGGAATCGGATGGTTGTCGGTGACTACCTATAATTATTCCTGCTTGATTGACCAGGGTGACTGGTAGTTATGTGTGATATTGACGTGTTTTGTGTTACTCCATGCACGTAATCTTATAACTGTTGGCCAATTTCGAAGGTTTGTTATACCCATGGTTTGAAAGTGGAAAGATATTTTTGTATGATATTTCTCCAATCAATTCATAATTTTACTATTTGAGTAAAATACGTCAGTTTTCACTATCTTTTCATCGCATGAAATTAATGTGAATCGTTCACCTTTATTCTTGTACTGTGTAAGGTTATATATATGTATTTGCTGCATTTTTTAGGTTCATACGTATTACGTTAATTGTCCAACATTTGGATCTTATAAACGCACATATTAATAATTGATTCTTTTAAGTCATACATCAATAGACATTGTAATTGTATCATGGTGTATCATGGTCAAGTGTTTCGTTGTAAATCCAGAAGTCCATCTCACTTATCTTGTTACAGCAGCAACAGTAAAATCTCAAACTTGTATTGAAAGCAAATATAGTGAATGCGTTCTGGATGAGAATAAAAAACTTCGTTTTTTCAACTTTTAATTAATCAAAATTTTAATGTTTCTGTCGTTCATTACTACATAAATGGTTAAATTCAACTTTTCATGGTTGATGGTTTAAAAACGATCATTTTTATGATACATCTGCTTCGATTTAATATATTTTGTCATTAGAAGGATGGATTAGGTTTTACCAAAATTCCAAAATATACAAATATAAAACTAGCATTGTGATGAAACAAATTAGATTGTCTATATCAATGGCAGTATTAAACTTTGTATTGCTAGCCATAGAAACATTCAAGGCGACATAGAAAACATTATAACAACCAGGTACAGAAGAAACCTTTGTTATTTAAAAAAAAAACACAAGCTATTATTTGCTAATAAAACTTTGCAATAATCCATGTATTGTAGTGAACGTTTCAAATATGCTTTGAAAAAACTTTTGGGTATAAACGCTTTGTCCCTCGACATTATCACCTCTGCATTAACCATGTACCTAACACCCTTTCTTAATTAAATATCTAGTTATTTTTTGTGTTTTCTTGACTTTTCATTTTGTTAAAGATACTTTGTAACATGAATTATTTTAGATGTCTTCAAACATGGCTAAACGTGTCCAATATAAAAGGATATATTATTTAAGTGCATGTAATAAATGGATAAATATGTAAGAAATGTAATTATTATATCGGTACATATTCCACATGGATACGTGTCCAATATGAGATGCATAATTATCTCACTGCATATACTTCAAGGGCAATTGTGTCCACAAATCTAACTATTATCTTAGTGTATATGCATCATGGATAAATTTATATAATATAATCAGATATTTTCTGCGTTTTCTTTTGCATACAAGGTGATATAGCATATCCTGTTTCTGAAACTATATTATAAAGTGTCGCTAATTTCCTTTTTCCTAGATTGTTCCTGGTGATACAAAGTGTTATGTTGCATTTTGTTTTTAAGCTCAGTCCCAATACTTAACGAAATGACTGCTACGCTACATCAGATGTTGTCAGTACAATTTACAGCCAGAGTGTCGTTATAAACGCTTCGTCTTCGAAAATAACATTTTATATCCTGTGCTCTGTCTGTAACATTATTTATAAAATGTCTAGATACACTGCTCTCATGGCTAGACTGTTGATACAATCCCTGCGGATGTTTCTAAGAACATCAATATAGTTCCGTTTGTAAATTAGTGTAATGAAACCCGGATTTACATATTTATTATCTTAAGTGTAATATACCCAGACAATTTATATTTCAATGCACAAAAGATCCGTATATAGATAAATAAACAGGCATAAATGTTTTGGTAGGAGGAAAGTTTGTATATTGATACAAAAAAATTCATTATTTAATCAATAAATGGTGGAAATGTTTGACTTTATTCCAAAGTAAAAAATAAAAAAGCATGCATGAGATTTAGTTTAAATAAAAGGAAACTTAACAAATTACAGAATAAGTGCACAACGTATTGGGCGCATGTTTTGTCTTGCACTTCTAGCTTGAAAAAAGCTGATACTAAATTAAATAAAGTTTAATTGCATGAATAGGTTTTTATTCTAAGTAGGGCACGAGAGGCTAAATGTATTGAATGGGTCATAGAGTTTTGATGTTTTGAATGGGTCATAGACTAAAAATGAAGAGCAAATATCTCCGTTCGAATCTGAGTTTGAAAGATATAACACACACACACACAAACACACACACACAGTCGTCGCACACTATTCGACATCTACAAAATCACCCATTTGAGCGAAACAGTCTTTTTAGCATTTGAAGCATTTTGTTTCATCATTTATCTGCCTAAAATCCGATTCACTTAATTCGACAAATAATGTCATCTAATATTGCTGACTGGTGCAATACATGGCCTTTTTGTGACAGAAGAGATTATTAACTGACTGGTGCTATACATGGCTTTTTGTGACAGAAGAAATTATTAACTAACTGGTGCTATACACGGCCTTTTTGTGCCAGAAGAGATTATTAATTGCCTTGCGCTATACATGGCCACTTTGTGACAGAAGAGATTATTAACTGGCGGGTGCTATACACGGCCTTTTTGTGATAGAAGAATTTAATAACTGGCTGATGCTATACATTGCCAATTTGTGACAGAAGAATTTATTAACTTACTGGTGTTATACAAAGCCTGTTTGTGACAGAAGAAATTATTAACTGACTGGTGCTATACATGGCCTGTTTGTGACAGAAGAAATTATTAACTGATTGATGCTATATATTGCCTTTTTGTGACAGAAGTGATTATTAGACTGGTACTATGCATGGCCTTTTTGTGACAGAAGAAATTATTAACTGACTGGTGCTATACATTGCCTGTTTGTGACAGAAGTGATTATTAACTGACTGGTGCTATACATAGCCTTTTTGTGACAGAAGAGATTATTAACTAACTGGTCCTATACACTGCCTTTTTGTGATAGAAGAATTTAATAACTGACCGGTGCTATACATTGCCTTTTTGTGACAGAAGAATTTATTAACTTACTGATGTTATACATGGCCTTTTTGTGAGAGAAGAAATTATTAACTGACTGGTGCCATACAGAAATTATTAACTGACGGGTGCTATACTGTGTCTTTTTGTGACAGAAGAGATTATTAACTGACTGGTGCTATACATGGCCATTTTGTGACAGAAGAAATTATTATCTGACTGGTGCTATGCATTACCTTTTTGTGACAGAATAATTTATTAACTGATTGGTGCTTTACATGGCAGTTTTGTGAAAGAAGATTCTTTTAACTTACTGGTGCTATACATGGCCTTCTGTGACAGAAAAAATTATTAACTGACTGGTGCTATACATGGCCTTTGGTGACAGAAGAAATATTTACTAACCTTCCAGCACAGGGCCATTGAAAACAATTCCAATGAAATCATTAATACATCCGGGTGGATCAAAATCTGTAAGCTCAGTAGGGTCTACATAAAATAGGGTTTTATTTTAACTCTGATACAAATTTCTTGTTACGCGAATGTGACTCTAACAGTAATGCCATTGCAATGGAAATGTGTGCAAAAATATGGTAACATATCTATCTATTTGCTAATGTAGTCGATGTAAACAAACTAGTTTAGAAAATGAGAGGTTAATAATACAAGTTAGATTAGGTACGCGTAACACACATATTATCGCTCACCATTGCAATGATTAGGATTGTTGTTGTTGGATTTAACGCCATTTTCAGCACATGGTAGGCTATTCATGGCGGCCAGTATTAATGGTGGAGGGAGAAACCGGGAAATCACCGAAAAGAACCACCGACCCACGAGAAGCTACTGGCAAGCTTTCTC
The DNA here is from genome assembly GCA_016746295.1 of Potamilus streckersoni. Lineage (NCBI taxonomy): Eukaryota > Metazoa > Mollusca > Bivalvia > Unionida > Unionidae > Potamilus > Potamilus streckersoni. The sequence goes on along the minus strand of JAEAOA010001734.1, from coordinate 516,367 downwards.
ACATATCCACATTCGCCGAATCCTAGACTCGAACCCAGGCAGACAGAGGTGAGATGGCAGTGATCCGTAACAGACAGCGCTTTAGACCACTCAGCCACTCGGGGCAATGGTTATTGTGCAATAATTCGGACTTACTATGGACCCAAATTTTCACTTTTGAAAGTATTTTTCTTTCGTCTTCTATATTTGAGAAAGACTTAACGATTGCATTTACATAAAGATACTAAACAAAACTATAAATCGATCGTTCTTGACAATGGCACATGTGTTTCAATTTCTGAAAATCATAAATTGCTAAGATATTAGTCCCTTGTCTCTCAATGTGGTAAGTACAAGAGTTAAATTCAAGAATGTCTAATTCGTCCATAGTTTGCTGGAGAATTCCAGGCATGAAATTTGAACTTTGATCCGATCTGCCAGAAATGTGAAGGCCAAATTCAGTAAAATGCTTTATCAAAGCCTTTACTATGGTTTTTGTTTTTATATTTCTCAAAGGAATTGCCTCTTGGAATCTTGTTGAAGCACACATAATAGTCAATAAATATTGGTCGCTTGGCTTGGTCTTAGGTACGGGACCAACACAGTCGACCATAATTCTGCTAAATGATTCGTCCGATGTAGGAAGTGGTTGCAGTTGAGTCTTGGGAATCTTCTAATTGTTTTTGTTTTACTATTTGACAAGTATGACACGATCTGCAAAATTTAAAAGTATCAGTTTTAATTTTTGGGCAATAAACTTATTTATTACTAAATGACCAACCAGAGGTGTTTCATGGGCGAAAGGATATATTTCCTATCTGTAAGAATTTGAAACTACAATCTGATAATTCACTGACCACTCGTCACTAGAAAATGCCTCGGGAGGTCTCCATTTTCTCATAATAATTCAATTTTTAATTAAATAGCATACAGGTATATCAGTTACTTCAGTTTCACTAAAGGCCGTATGAAGAAAACAATTAGGATATCGCAGCTTCTTTTCATATTCGACGACAAGTGATTGTGGTTTGTTACCCTGATTAGCTAAAGAAGAATGAGTATTAAAAAGAGGATCACTGTGATCAATACCTTTCGATTGACCCAAATCAGGAGTGAAAGTGACCTCATCGAAACCCTGACCAATATATGTGCCAATTAACGGAATATTTTCCTTATCAAAATCATTTTCAATTGCATTCGTTGCCATGGCTCTGGTAACTGCACAAAAAATGGGTTTAACCTAGGATCTTCTTTTCTAATAGGATCAACTTCCTGGTTTAAATAAGGATTGCTAGTAACAATAGGATTAACCATAACTGTTTCCAGCTAAGTCGTTGCCTAGCAACAAACGAATGTCATCAACGGGTAAATTACACACTATGCCGACTGTCACTTGTCATGACACTAAGTCGGATGACATATTTACATAATGGAGATGAACATTAACAAAGCTGAACTCTCGTCCCTGAATGAGAACACTCTCATTGGAACAGGCCTTCTCAAGAAAGGCAAAGAACCTGATAATAAAAGACTGAGTAGCTTCCGTATCAGTTAAGACTGATAGGATTGGTCAAAACATCTTAGAGAGATATAGAACCCATCGACATGAATGGTTCATAATTCTCCAAAATAAAATCACACTGGATTTAATTACACCCAATAAATATGTTGCTTTTAATAAATGACTGTGACCTTGTTCTCTTATAAGTAAGAGTTAGGGATAAATCTATCTTGATTCTGATACTTATTTTTAAATATGAAACAATTATAAATGACGTGTCCTTTTTTCTTGCAATAGGTACGCGTAAGAATAGACAAGGATTTTGAAACAAGTTTATCAGAAGTTTTATTTTTAAAAGTTGTGCCAGACTGAGTTCTAGTAGTAGTCATATTAGGCTGAAATACCAGTGTACTGCTGAGTGAAAGTCTTGCTTACAATTGGAACGTTATGAGTTAAGGAACATAGATTAGCAGCAAGACCTGCTTTTTTTCAAGGTTTCAATCTTATTCTCTTCAAGATGATTCTTAATGTCATTAAAATCACAATTTTTGAACTCTTCATGTAACACAAGTTGTCAAAGACTTTTATAATCATGTTCAATATTCCTGGCTAACCACTATATATCTATGAAATAGCTTTTCTTTCTCTCTTGCAAATTCGACGAACGTTTGTCCAAATTCTTTTCTATAGTTTCTGAATTTGTGAAGCCTTGGAGACTAATGCATAAACCCTTAAGATGTACTCGTTAAACAAGCCATGGTCAGAACTTTTTTGTACTGTCTGGAATGCATATATATCTCAGACCAAAACGTAAACATTGAAGTAATTATCTCCAATGCTCCCTTTGCCATTTCAAATGTTCAGCAACCTGTACAAAATAATAATATATGTGTCTACATCTTTTCCTCGAAAAGAAATATACTTTATAAAATATCGAAACCTGTGAAAATAATCATTGCAATTAAACGCAATGTAGAAAACATGGAATAAAAAGTAATTAAAAAGCTAAAACACAAGCAATTTTATTATATATTCGAAATAATATGTCGTTCGGAAATCTTGATTCATGACCTAGCTAGTGATCTTTTCTTTAATGCACTTTTTCGTGCGAATTCCTCTGATAAATCATAGTTAATTTTATTTTAATAATGTCTTTTCTCCATTTACATTTGCAGGAGTGGGAATAAAATCCCTGCACCAGAATGTGCAATTTTATTCTTGTGCGAATTAAATATCCAGACGAACATTTGCTATGTCACTCTTACATTTGATTCTTTCCTAAATTTCCCCTCATATTTGTCCCCATGTGGCACTTACTGGAACGTTTCAAACGACGCTATACGCTGAGTTATGAACCTCCTTATAGGATTCATTATCGTTCTTCCTTATAATATTCCTTGATTCCTTATTGTTTCAAAATCTGGGTTTCGTTTCCATTAGAGCGACGACAAGTTTGAGTCGCATTGTAGAAAGAGCTTGGCATATAACTGGTATCAGTCATTTCATAAGTGATACTCAAATGTGGATCATCTTTAAAATCGATGAAACATCGTTTACTTATCACTCCAATAAATGGTCGACCTTCACCAATCTTTAGAAACGTCCAATAGCCTTTGCAGAACGAATATTATCAGCTCCATGTGTGTAATAAAGTACAAACAATAATGACTATATTCAAACGTGTTCTTTCACTTCCCCTTCCTCTGAGATTTTATGAAGACATCTGGATTACAAGTCTCTCAGCAGGAATGGCGATGTCGGTATAATTAACTGAAAATAATCATTTTCATAAGCACATTCAAAACGCGACACCTGTTGCCATTTAGATGGTACACAAGTGTAGATAAATGAAGTGAGACCAGTGGCGGATGTCAGTTGGGGAATGGTAAGCAGAACACTGAGACAAGATCATCCCACTTAGCGACGCCCTTAGCCAAATGGTTAAGATGGTTCATTGATATAAATTGTGATATATATATATATATATATATATATATATATATATATATATATATATATATATATATATATATATATATATATAATTAAATTACTTGTTTATTAGATCTAACTTTTATAATTTATTTTAAATAATAACATTACTAGTTACTGTAATGATAATTTTGTCTAATGGATTTGATTTATTTAGAAAATCAGTTTATTTCAGTTTGACAAATAAAGCAGTTATGTGTAAACAACTTAATTTTATTTTTGTTCTTCCAGTGTAAAAATAATACTCATTGATTTTATATTAGGCAATACTAGAATACATGACAAGTGGCATGTAAAAATCAAATTCTCCTACATTCGAGAAGTTTACCACGTGACCCCATCATGTAATATGTTTTATGTCATTATTTACTGTATAGCCATTATGTTAAGAAATCGCGAGTTGTGCTTTGAACCTTGGAAGATCCCAGGTGCTTTGTTGAGACCAGTTTGAGTTGAATTTTTCTATTTATTGGTATTATTAATTGATTTTTCTGGATCTAACAAAGAACTGTTGACACGTTAGGACAAAGCAGGCCATCGAAGACGTCATCGCCTTCCATCTTGGAATTTCATCGGGATTTAAACTGTGATTCACTTAAAACTTTATATTTGATAAGTATTTTTTAATCTTTGAGTTACCTTTTGGATTTGACTCATAAGTCTTAAATTTTACAGAGCTTCTTGGCGTCAATCTTCTCTTCTTGCTTTTGTACTAGCCTAGAAACGTAACAACTGAATTATGGTGAGGATAATCTTTTAAAATTGATATCTGAACGTCGTTTAAACCTAATAGTTGTATTATTTCAAAGAACAGTTTATGTACGACAGATTTATAAACCAGACTAATGGTTAAATGTATGATAAACCGCTGCATTGGTGCTGTGAAATCACAGATTGATCTTTGACTTATGCTACTGATAATATTAGTAGACTTTAACTGAACAAACCTAATATTTCACTTAGACTGCATCATTATGCAAGGGATTTGCATCGACATTGAGAGAGAGAGAGAGAGAGAGAGAGAGAGAGAGAGAGAGAGAGAGAGAGAGAGAGTTCCCTATTTTTCTTACATACCACTCGGTTTCAGTTAGCTGAACCAGGGTAAATCCCTACATAAATTATAGAGCAGACATGCAGTAGGCGTCCGATTGCCAAAGACTGTCATTCGTCGTCTTTTGATTATTCATTTTAGGCAAAGCTTTTTAAGATATTTAGTTTGTTTCGTCATTGAAAAAAACTTGAGATTTTCTTGAATCTATATATCATTCATAATACCCCTTTATCACTATTAATTGAGTCTAAATGCTCAAAGTGATCGAACACAAATTTAGTGTAGCAGTAAAACATCAAACATAAAATTATAATAGCTATCTTGGGAAATTTGAATTAATTGCTTTCAAGAAATTATTCAAATCGATCCAAATGCTATTTTCGCTTATATAATTTTATCATGATGAAGAAAGACAGTAAATAAGATGTGTCATTTTTCAACAGATGGTTTTTAACCGGATGGTGACAGAACATCCAAACCCTGAAAAGAAGCAAGTAACTCTGAAGAAGTGGCACATTGCTACTGATTGCCCTTACAGGGCTTTAATCACCTTCTTGCGCGTGATCATTCAAACTAATCTTACAGACACAAAAGTTAAAATAGAAATGAGCAATTAATGCAACTTGTGCTCGATTTGAAATCTGATTGATAAACTTTCCTTGTCTTTATGTTGTAGTTATTTTGGTCGTAAAAAAACTGTCCTTGTCTTTATGCCGTAGTTATTTTGGTTGTGACAAACTGTCCTTGTTTTTGATAGAAGAATTACTTTTAATCTAAGAAATATATATTAACATTTACTTACGTAGATAGCCTTAGTTTCTCCTACGCCGTTCGGCGCATTGGACAGCGAGTGCTCTCCATCGACGTCGATCTGTCGCAAAGGTTTCAGCGCCATCCAATGATTTACCTAGCGCTCTCAGATCTTCAATGAAGGCACTTCGCCATGTAGTTTGCTGGTGGCCTTGTTTCGTCTTCTTCGTCGCGTTCACCAGATGCGTTTCTCAGATGCTGTTATATTGGATGCCGTAGTACGTGGCCTGCAAAACGTAGCCGACGCTCTGTCACAACTTTGTTGAGAAGGCGGGTGCCAGTTCGCTCGCGGGTCTCTACATTTGTGATGAAATCCTTGTAATAGACATTGCTTTTTGCACGACGTTAATCCTCGATGCAATATGGGCCGACGTCTTCCACGTTTCACATGCATAGGTTGCAGTCAGGAACATGCATAGGTTGTCGTCAGGAACATGCTTAGTTTGCAGTCAGGAACATGCATAGGTTGCAGTTAGGAACATGCATAGGATGCAGTCAGGAACATGCATAGGTTGCAGTCAGGAACACGATAGTATTAAATAGCAGGTGGTGTAATACATATTGTGACTATCATACAGCATGCAGGTGGTGTAATACGTATTGTATCATGCAGCATGCAGGTGGTGTAATAATATTGTGAGTATCATACAGCATGCAGGTGGTGTAATACATATTGTGAGTATCATACAGCATGCAGGAGGTGTAATACATATTGTATCATGCAGCATGCAGATGGTGTAATAATATTGTGAGTATCATACAGCATGCAGGAGGTGTAATACATATTGTATCATGCAGCATGCAGGTGGTGTAATAATATTGTGAGTATCATACAGCACGCAGGTGGTGTAATAAATATTGTGAGTATCATACAGCATGCAGGAGGTGTAATACATATTGTATTATGCAGCATGCAGGTGATGTAATACATATTGTGACTATCATACAGCATGCAGGAGGTGTAATACATATTGTGAGTATCATACAGCATGCAGGAGGTGTAATACATATTGTGAGTATCATACAGCATGCAGGTGGTGTAATACGTATTGTGACTATCATACAGCATGCAGGAGGTGTAATACATATTGTATCATACAGCATGCAGGTGGTTTAATACATATTGTGAGTATCGTACAGCATGCAGGAGGTGTAATACATATTGTGAGTATCATACAGCATGCAGGTGGTGTAATACGTATTGTGACTATCATACAGCATGCAGGAGGCATAATACATATTGTATCATGCAGCATGCAGGTGGTGTAATAATATTGTGAGTATCATACAGCATGCAGGTGTTGTAATACATATTGTGACTATCATACAGCATGCAGGAGGTGTAATACATATTGTGAGTATCATACAGCATGCAGGAGGTGTAATACATATTGTATCATGCAGCATGCAGGTGGTGTAATACGTATTGTGACTATCATACAGCATGCAGGAGGTGTAATATATATTGTGAGTATCATACAGCATGCAGGAGGTGTAATACATATTGTGAGTATCATACAGCATGCATGAGGTGTAATACATATTGTATCATGCAGCATGCAGGTGGTGTAATACGTATTGTGACTATCATACAGCATGCAGGAGGTGTAATATATATTGTGAGTATCATACAGCATGCAGGAGGTGTAATAATATTGTGAGTATCATACAGCATGCAGGAGGTGTAATAATATTGTGAGTATCATACAGCATGCAGGAGGTGTAATACATATTGTGTGTATCATACAGCATGCAGGTGGTGTATTACATATTGTGAGTATCATACAGCATGCAGGTGGTGTAATACATATTGTGAGTATCATACAGCATGCAGGTGGTGTAATACATATTGTATCATACAGCATGCAGGTGGTGTAATACGTATTGTGACTATCATACAGCATGCAGGAGGTTTAATACATATTGTGAGTATCATACAGCATGCAGGTGGTGTAATACGTATTGTGAGAAAGGAATGATGATACAGTGATATCATAGCTTTGTCCGTTTTTATCTCTGTATTGAGTGATATACATATTTAAAAGCTTGCGTAACTTTGGCATGATTGTAAGATATTACCAAAACGTTTGCATAGTTAAATTGTGTCGATGATGCTAAGTGATAAGAAAAATGAGTTGACATAACAGTTGAAATCGGAACATTGTCGGGCAAATCATCTTTCCAATTAGAATTGTATGGTCCGTTGGAATGATTCATATTTAGGTCAAATGAAAATGCGTATAAAGAAATTATTCATTTCATTTCATTTCTGCCTGTGAAAATACCTGAGAAGAGTTTGCATTAATTCTATATTTTTTTACTCATTATATAATAATTCATGATAGTTTGGAAATCAGTTTATAAAAGCTGTAAGTATCTCTTGTGCCTTTTCATGTTTATTATATATTCGCAGACTACCTGTTGACTGTACATACCTAGCTGGTTTCAGTTAGTTCTGTTACATATTTTGAAATCTGGTGTCATAAAAATTTGTCTTTCTTTGATGTGTTTTGTGTTCCAAATTCGGTTTCTATTATTACCTGAATACATTATTATTTTGCCGTCAGCGTATGGTTTTGTTGCTAAATCAACAGTGCCAATAAGTAACCATATAACGGCAATATACTTTAAGAGGAGAGCTTTAAACAATCCTCACGGTCTCAGTTTTGAGATTTTGACCGACATGTTGATCTTAACAAAACATTGGAAGATGGAAATTGTTTCGTATTGAAATGAAATTTAATCACAATTCTTTTACACTTTCATTAGTAATAAAATATAAATATTCAAGATATGCTTATCTATGACTAAGTCGTCTTTGCGGTCTCATAACTTAGACTAGTCATTTTCCTTGCTGAGTATTGGAACCAGTCTGACTTATACTTAAGGATTTTCAAGTAGGGGTCAATTAATATAGAACTAGTATTGGTTATCATCGACATAAAACATTTGTAGCTTTAACATTTTAACTAGCGTCGATGTAGATGTGCAACTTTGTATCGAAGATCTGAAACGTGTTCTCGTATAAACCATTTTTCTCACCAATCCATTCATCTTTAAAGTTGTGTTCACTTACTCATAATACGAAACTACTCGTTTTTGAAAATTTAACTGAACCGCCAATATTTAGTCTGAAACTAGTTTACAATTTTGCACCATAAAAAGGTGATATTTCTGTTTAAAAACATAACTTGTGCTTCAATCTATACATTGATGGATAATTAATTGTCTTAAACATTAACCGCGTCAATATGTAGAAGTGTACACAAGACGAGTCATTATCTTACAATCGTACAAGATATATCCAGTTTAACATGATCATATAGCCGTTGGATTAGTTTTGCGTGTGCTAAAAGTGCTCACCGCTTAAACTAGATGAGTATTGTTTCAATTGGAGATTTTAGGGCAAAGAAAATTAAAAGACAATGCAAAGGAGTATAAAATAATCTGGCGTTTTCTGAAGTCCACGACCATAAACATTTTGAAAATGCTCAGTCGTACAAACATAAGGGTCTCGAATAGCAAACACAAATTTGCAAAAAAATTTTGAGGGAATAGAATAATAAACGTACACTGAAGATGAAACCGAGTTAAAATACCTAAACCGATTAATACATATCAATCAGGCCACATAATTTAAATCTTTAAAGAGATAAGAACTTCTCAATCAGAAAGTAAGTTACAACCCTTGAAGGGATTAGTATTTATCAATCAGATCCCAAGCTCAAAACTTTCATGGAACTGACAAAGGTCAATCGGACTATAAGTTCAGACCCCTGACGGGACTGACACAGGTCAATAACACTGTAGGTTCATACCACTGAGGGGTCTGACACAGGCCATTCAGAATACAAGTTCAAACCCATGACAAGACTGACACAGGTCAATCAGACTACATGTTCAAACCTCTGACAAGACTGACACAGGTCAATCAGACTACAAATTCAAACTACTGACAGGACTGACACAAGTCAGTGAGACTACAAGTTCAAACCCATGATGGCACTGACACAGGTCAATCAGACTACATGTTCAAATGCCCTGAAAGGACTGCCACAGGCCAATCAGACTACAAGTTCAAACCCCTGACAGGACTGACACAGGTCAATCAGACTGCAAGTTCAAACTACTGACGGGACTGAAACATGTCATTCAGACGACAGGTTCAAACCCCTGACCGGACTGACACAGGTTAACTAGATTACAAGTTCAAACCCGTAACTGGACTGACACAGGTCAATTAGAATACAAGTTCAAGCCCTTGAAAAGCAATAAGGTCAATCATAATACAGGATCAAACCCCTTACAGTTCTGCCACAGTTTAATCAAACTATAAGTTCAAATCCCTGAAGAGACTGACACAGGTCAGACGCATGACGGGACTGACACAGGTCAATCCGACTACAATTTCAACCCCCCTGACGGGACTGACTCAGGTCAATCAGACTGCAAGTTCAAATCCCTGGCCCTACCGAAACAGATGAATCATTAAGATGGTAGGATCAAGCAATTGCCTACATAATATGCATTGGTATATTCCAGCAATATTTCATACATGTTCATACGTGATGGTGGATGCATTGATGAATAAGTACACCTCTATATACAACCACTCTATCAGCGTCAGCTATCTGCATTGTTTCAACATCTGCATTAAAATGATAAGACTGTAAATGTTAGCGTTCACGACCGATCGAATCATACTTTCTTGAATTGTCATCTACTCAAAATACAAAAAGCTGATGTTAGGATCATTTCGTTTTCCGTTTAGATTCTTACGGTTCTTTCTAAATATTGCATAACACATTTTTCTGGTTAGTACATGTTAAGGAAGAAATCAGGGAAAAGCATCGTAACGAATGTCTTCGTGATGCTACAGTTGGATTCAGCAATGGTTGTATTTAACAATAAATTTAGCGATGTTTAAGAAAACCTCGCAGAGGCGTAACTTTTACTACCAGTGAGTGAAATACTTTTTCATACTGACCGTAGCACAGTACTTTTACTGTTACTTTTACTTTTCGCCGGACAAGCTCATAGTTGATGAAGCCTTTTCTCCTGAATCAAAACCTTTGAATATATATATATATATATATATATATATATATATATATATATATATATATATATATATATATATATATATATAGGTCATATATATATAGGTCACATATATATATAGGTCATATATATATATATATATATATATATATATATATATATATATATATATATAGGTCATTAAGCTCTGTCTGATTGATCATTTAAAAAAAGGAATATGAAATATTCTAAAGAGAGACAAAGCCAATTCATGTGCGTACATGCGTATTGTTTTCCAGTATGATTGTATTCAGTTATTGTATTTTTAACAGTGCACAGCGAATGATTGTACTCGGTATGTTGTGTACTACAACATGAATGCTGAGTTTGGCAGTGACATTTGTACAGAGGACGTTAATGGTTTAAACATTCTAATGGACCAAACTTTCTGGAACAATTTTTTTTTCAGTGAAAGGGGACTCACAATGTATCTTAAGACAGACTGGGATCAGCGGGCTGTTGATGACGTAGGATATTTAATAATGGCCACTTGTTTTAGATAGCTTTGATCTGCGCTAACAAACGAGCATCTGATTGGACGACATAGGATTGACTGTAAAGTGATATATTAGCTATAACGAAAAAGAATTGTCCCGTGGAAAATGAATTAAATCCTTACTATAAAATGATTTGCTGTTACCATTTTTTGCGCGTGTGCCGATAATGTAATGAACAATATCATCAACATATATCAGATGTGTGCAGAGCGTGGCTGACATTTTAATAAGATATCGGATTTTTTTATTTTTTTAATTACCTGGGAAAGTTTTTTACAGGTACATAGATAATTTTGTATTTTTTTATTTCAAATTTAAAGTTTGTTTAAAGTTTATTTAAATTGTAGAAATAGTCTACTATCATTAGTTCTAAAAGCAGAGATATTTTGTTCGAATTAAAAGATTTAGTATATCAGAAACATTTGTTTACCAAAGTAGTGGGCATTTACGTATGCTAAAACGGCAAGCAGTGCAAGAACCAGAATGCTGTAAAGATTAAAAGAGAAATCAATGAAAGAAGCCAAACTGAAAGAGAAAAACAACTCACCATTTATTATAGTCGAGGAACCCAATGCTGAGGAACCAAAAGAGCAAGAAAACTCAGATGTTAAATCACCATATCAGAAAACTGAAACAGTAGAGGAAACCATCAATATATAATCACATACTCAGATACAATAAAGGCAAGAAACAGCTACACCAATCTTAGCACAAAACAAAAGATCATTGGCAACATTACGTACCCCTACGGATAATAAAATCGCTTACTTAGTTAAAGAAGCAAGACACGAAACAAATGGAAACAAATTCAAAGAAAAGTACATTATCTTGGACACGGAAATCGCAAAGGAAAACAATCAGTTTGGAACAATATAAATCAAAAAGAACTGCCCACTATTTTAATATATTAATTGAATGTAGAATTTGATAAACACAATAAATAAACTTAGATAATAAATTAATAATTTTTTCTATACAATCAAGAACACATGGACCAAATATGTATCTCCTGACTATAAATTTAACGGAATAACAACTAAAATAAAAAAGATAATCCAAGCCCTTTAAATGACTCTGCAACTGAAATTATTAATTAATGGAATAGTGTTGGAAAATAAATAACCCAGGCATTTAAAATAAGAGGATGGAAGTTTGATAAGCTTTATTTAATTGGGAGGGGCCTGTACATAATGATTGAAATAAAGAAAGGAGAGAGTAAAAAATGATTATACGTGTTTCAATAAGATAGTATATAAAGGTAAAAAGAACATATTAAAAATATCAGAATACTATTCTATAGTGTATGGAACACAAAACATTAGTCCTACTATTCTAGACAATTGCTAAAGGAAAAACTAATTACAATAAAATATCCTTAAGTGATAACACCAATTGTGAAAAATTGAAAACAACAAATTAAATCTTAAATAAAATCAAAAGGCTAAGAAAAGTAAAGTTACATAGATTTAATAAAATTACTCATGATATGTATTTAAAATTTAAAAACTGACAAATGGACCTTCTAGAATTTCTATATAATAGAATTCTTTTAAAGGGTGACATGCCAAAAAGTTTTAGTGAGGGAAGCATTATCTTAATTTATAAGTAAATCGGAGAAAGAGATAACATAAATATTGGAGGTCTGTCGAATTACTTAATGCTGATTAAAAACGTTTTAGTAAGATAATAACAAATAGGATTAGGAAATGCTTAAATAAAATAATTATTATAAACCAAAGTTGCCGGGTGATAGGAAGGAAAATAAGACAATCTAATCTCAATAAACGTAATAATAGATCTTCTTAAAACCAAAACTGAAAAGGGAGTCATGTTTCTATTAGATCAAGAACAAGCTTTTGATCGAATAGAGCATTACTTCATGTCAAAACTTTAGAATCATTTGGTTTTTGACCTAATGTAATAAAATAGATTAAAACTATGTATAAAATATAACCGCCAAGATAAGTATTAACGAGGCATTTACAAAAGAAGTGCAGATTAATATCAATTCAGCAAGGCTGTCCTATATCTATGTTAATCTATGTAATATCAATTTAATCCTTGAATATAAATTTCAACTGTAACAAAAGCATCCACATAATTAAAATTTTGGCGAAATAATTTAAAACTATTCTACATGCAGATGACTGTAAAACACTGCCAGAAATGAATTCCTATTTATATACTTGCAAAATGAATTTCAATAATTTTGGAAAAACTTCTGGCTCTCTAGTAAATCAGACAATTCTTAACTTTTAATAATAGGAACCTGGAATGGAAACCATATTGACATCTAAAAATTATGGAATAAGAATAATAATATACATAAAATATTGCTTGGTTTTAAAACACACGAAAAACATAAGTGCAGAATAGGTGGAAAATATATAGATTCAGAAACACTAGTTTTGCAAAGTCCTAAACTATATATATATATATATACATATATATATACATATATATATATATATTTATATATATATATATATATATATAAATATATATATATATATATAGATATATATATATATATATATATATATATATATATATAGATTTTTAGATAGATAGATAGATAGATAGATAGATAGATAGATAGATAGATAGATAGATAGATAGATAGATAGATAGATAGATAGATAGATAGATGGATGGATGGATGGATGGATGGATGGATGGATGGATGGATGGATGGATGGATGGATGGATGGATGGATGGATGGATGGATCGATCGATCGATCGATCAAGATCGATCGATCGATCGATAGATAGATAGATAGATAGATAGATAGATAGATAGATAGATAGATAGATAGATAGATAGATAGATAGATAGATAGATAGATAGATTAACACGTAGGAGTAAATTTAAAACTTTAAATAGTAACAAAGAAGACAACAAACATTTGTATACCAATAGCAAAATGACAAAAGAGTATACAATGATACAATTATTTTTATTAATACAATTATTAAAACCAAAATATACTTTGAAAACAGATCATTTATATTATATATACTGAGATTCTTTATCCATTGTATACATAACAGATATACAAAACAAGAAACTGACTGACTAGCGTGAAGATCAAATGTAGCGAGACTTAAACTACATGACTAACGTGAGGTAGTACGGCTAGCACCGTATCTCTCCAAACGTTAGCTTCATATCTAGAACATCACGAAAACAATTACAAAGCATACACAGACAGCTGATAAAAGAAATTGCATGCACATTAAATCTATTTTATTCTTTTCTTAACTCTTTCTCGTTTTCTCCTATAGCACACACTAAAATGGCTCTAACAGTTAAAGAGATACAACTGCATCTCTCGAGTCAATATGAGCTACAAGAATAGACAATAACAAATCTTAAACTTCAACTTATTCTTCCTGTCCTAACACAATGCACTATACAGAACAAAAAGCACTCAAACTTATAGCACACACAGGATACGACACGATCCTTGGCTAGGATAACTATCTTTAAAAAAAACTTCGAAACCAGCCAGGGTTAAGGAGTATTAAAATACTAGATTAGGAATGGTGTATAAACCCTACAATTAGAAAAGGAAATTCTATATAAAAAAACACTTACATAAATGGGGGGGAATAACACATATAAAACACATTAATTCTCGATACTATAGGGTTCCTCAAATGATGTTAATTCTGAGAGGAACCACACCACAGACAAAACACGTATCTAGGTAGGACGTATCTAACGGTCAGAAATTGACAAAGAGGATACGTAATGATCTTTCCTCAAGCAGTAACATGATATTTAGGTAATTGACTTTACATCCGTATTTAAAGCTGCAAATTACTAGAATTATTAAATGCATGATATTGTCTCAATTGTCTTTTATCATTGGACTCTTTAGTCTCCGTTCCATAATTCATACATAACACGCTGAAAATCTCTAGCTAAATAAGTCGTACGTTTAACCAGTTATATATGTGTTACGACTCTTTAGTCATAAACTAAGTAACCGAAAGAAGAACAAATTAGTGTGGTAAAAACTTGAGTAATTTATTTATTAAAGTTCTAAAATTAAGTATGAGAGGAACTTAGAGAGTATTATGAATTGAATCCAAAGTGATCATAAAAAAGTTTTTTAAGTAAAAAAAGAATCGAATTATTTTTAAATCATCCAATGTACAGATCTACCAACAGTCCTGATATTGAAAAATGATACTGTCCAGAACTACTTGGACAACTTCACAATTGATATCAAATGTATTCAGTACAATGAGCACTTTCTTTTTTCACTGAATAATCCAAACAAATGTTTCCTCTCAAATAATATTTATATGCAACATAAAGCAACTCCAGACTTGATGTTACATCAAGGACACAAGAAATAAGAATGAGAAAATTGTCCGCCTTGGCTGTTTATATGTAGAAGTAAGAGACAAAACGCGCATTTTTCAGCTACTCGCAGTTGTCAAATTGGAAGTATCCAACATGTTATGTGTATATGATTTAATTACTTTTGTATAAATTTTAAATCTTTTATTTTATTTTTATATCATTAAAATTAAATGTTATTGTAATGATAACTTTATTAACAAGAATTGACATTTTTTCCAGAAAATTCAGTTCACTTATTTTTAGCTAGATAAATACTTAATAGTGTTGCTGCATTCTACTTTTACCTTACTTATTTCCTGACCTTGATTCAGATTTGGTAGACACTGCGTGAAAATCATTGGTCATAATCAAAGTCATACTTGGCCAGATGTGTTAGTGGAATAAACATTTTTTAAAAAAAATAAAAATCATTTCCAGTGTGGGAACCATTGATTTCTAGCTAAGGATATAAAAGAGTATGTGATGAATGACTTGTAGTTCTTACTGCGACATTCGAACTAAGTGACCACGTGAACCAATCACGTGAAAAAAAATTGCGCTTAAAACTATTGTTTTATAGAGATTCAATTTAGTCGAAAATTGGTACCTCCAGAGCTCAGATGTGTCTTGTGTTGTGACCAGTTGATTTAAAATTTTTATTTAAAATAGGGTCATCACAATCCTTGGACAAATACATTTAAGGAAATTATTCGAAATTCTAAAGCCGGAATATTATTCATGATTTACAAAAATTTAGCAAGGAACTGTTGACGCAACGGCATCAAACGGGATATAGAAGACTTCATCGCTTTCCATTTTCGAACTTCATCGGGATTCGAATTTAGATTCATTTAGAACGTTTTAGTGATGAAACTTTTATTTTTAATTTCGACGAATAATTTTTGGATTAGATTCACAAACCGTAAGTCCTGTTTCCTATTTTACATTGTTTTCAAGGGAAAAAATACTTTGCTAACTTTACAGAGCGAGTTGGCTTCACTCATTTCTTTGTTACTTTGTACGAGTCTAAAAACGTAACAGACATCATAAAATAGCCCACATTACCTAACCCATCCATTGATAAATAACGTAATTCTTCTTAGAACCATCTTGCTTTTGTTGCTGTATGTTTTGTAATGTTCGGTCCATCTTGGTTTTGTTGCAGTAAGTTTTTTAATGTTCGGTCTATCTTGGTTTTGTTGCTTTATGTTTTGTAATGTTCGGTCCATCTTGGTTTTGTTACGGTGTGTTTTGTAATGTTCGGTCTATCTTGGTTTTGTTGCTGTATGCTTTGTAATGTTCGGTCTATCTTGGTTATCCTGTTGTATGTTTTGCGATGTTTCATCCATCATTATGTTACTGAATGACAGTTGTAAGCATGTGTTAAATTTCAGAGTCTATCAGGCGTAGGGTTTTCAATCTCCCGGTGTTTGTAACGTGTGACCCATTCAACTTATATAACCTTCCTGTATCTATCTGGCGTGCGTCATTCAAATTACGCTCAACGTATCAGCCACGAAATTCGTTTACAGCTGTTAATGAAGATAGAGAACCATTCTAGCAATGAGTTCTAGAAATGAGTTCTACTAAACCATTTAGACAAAAATTGATCTCGAGGGAAATCAAGGATTATGCATCAATAGTCAGTTCACAGTGATCAATGTATTCAAATCAGACATGAAGTAACAATTTTCAATGATATTTTTCACCCATATCAGAACCGTTTCATCAATTAGATTTTCATGCTAAACAAGGGTGTAAAAAAAATGTATATCAGATTTAAATAAACTTCCTTTTTGTTTCTCTTGCGTTGAATAACTCGTTTTTGAAATCGTTTGAATACAAATGTGATGGGTAAATTTCAAGGATCCTCATCTTTAATCGAACTGAATACCTGAAAATTATCTAGTTGAGTATACACTTCGCAATTTCTTAATGCTTGCATTAGAAAAGAAAATGATTCTGAAAACGGTTTCTAAAGAAATATATGAAATATTGTCTGTCAAACGATGATAAAGATATAGACTCGACAATCTTTTGAAAACAGATCGATTCGAGCTTTGAATATTAAGGGTCTCACCTCTGTTAATTGTCATTATAGTTTGTCAATGTAATTAAAGTTTTTTAATGTCAATAAAGTTTATCATTTCCATTAAAGTTTGTTAGTTTTATTAGAGTTTGTCAATGTCAACAAAGTTTGTCATTTCCATTAAAGTTTGTTATTTTCATTAGAGTTTGTCAATGTCAACAAAGTTTGTCATTTCCATTAAAGTTTGTTATTGTCTTTAGAGTTTGTCATTGACATTAAAGTTTGTCATTGCCATTAAAGATTTTAATTTCCATTTAAGATTTTCAATGCAATTAAATATTGTCAGTCATTTAAGTTTGTCATTAAAATGTGTTATTGCCATTAATGTTTGTCATTGCAATTGAAGATTGTCGTTGCCATTTAAATTAGATTCAAGCTTGAATATCTTTGCACACAAAATGATTACTTTAGAGTATGTAATGTTGGCATTCTGGAGATGGTCTGCGACGAAGAATTTAGTTATAAAGAGTCAAATTTATGGAATTCAAAAGAGTAATTACACATTAAGGTCACACTCAAAATTATTTATCGCCAAACTCACTTTCGTAAAAGAAACAAATAGTTGGCTATCGAAGTTGAATGAAAGAGATCTCAGCATAAATATATATTAATTGTACGTAAATTGAATTGTGTTTTTAATATTTTGACAGCGGTAAATGTATCAATTTAATAAAGTTTTATTGATTTGGCCTTACTGTGCATTATTATGACCTTAATATGCAACTGTTTGATTATATTCAACAAACGAGTATCGCAAATGCATTAAACTAGTGTAATAACTGCCACTCATGAAAAGTCTCTAACGAAAACGAATTTGATTGTGTGATAGTATAATGAACATGGCAAATAAACATATACTGTCATATAATGTAGTTTAATTATCAGTTTGTCAACTAAATAAAGACTGTCATTATAAGTCTGGCAAATATTTTTACACTTGTTGAATGCAATGTCACTGTGAGCAGGATATGTAACTTGTTTCCCCCATTTAATGAATGTCATTATGAGAATGAAACGTATTCATCGCGAATTTCCAACATTTCTTTGTTATATTTATTATGAGTGTGACACATACATATTTCTGAGTGCATGTTATTTAATTTAGTGTCTTTATCACGGTACGTAACAAAATTAGCGTTTAGTTTAGTGCAGTGTCATTACGAGGGTACAGACCAATCTAGTATGTCGCGTAATGAAATGTCATTTCGAAAATGCGTAATACCGTACTCATTTCGGTCATTTATAAAAAATATAGAAAGATGTCTTTTACTATTGTATATATTTTATCTTTTCTGAACCCCTTTCCTTTGATTTTATAATGACACACGAGTTCACAATAATAACTAAAAATAACAAAATAGTACAGTTTTATAATTAGAGCACACTGTAATAGCTCAGTGGTGTACTTAGAGTATAAACTAAAAATACAGTTCATTAATTGGGTAAAAAGTTGTGCAATTAGTGCATAAATAATAGTACAGTTTATTAAATAGGGTATTAAGTTGTGCAACATCCTAATTAGAGTAAACAAAAATAGCAAAGCTTACTGATTAGGGTATAAAGTGGTACAGTGTCCTAATTAGGTACGAGATAATGATACTTTACATTACTTAGAGCATACACAAATTGTAGTGTTGTCAATTAAGTAAAACAGAACATGCATATAATTATAGTATAAAATAACAGTAGAGTGTTTTATTTAGTGTATAAAATAATAGTACTGTGTTTTATTTAGAGTATAAAAAATAGTACTGTCTTTGATTAACGTATAAAGTAAGAGTACAGTGATTTATTTAGAATATAAATTAACAGTATATTGTATTAGCGGTTACAATAACAGCAGTGTGTTGTATTAAGAGTATAAATAATAAGAAGGCGATAGTTTTAGAGTATGCATACAATAGTACAGTGTATTGTGTAGATTATATAGTAATATTAGAGTGTAGTGTTTGTAGTGTGTGTGTGTGTGTGTGTTGATTTGGAATTTTAAAGTAGCTTTAACAAATTATAAGTTATGTCACTACAACGTCTGTAGTGTGCAGATTACAGCGATGTCTAGCACTGGGGCTACGTGTAGCGGACATATAGCATGACGTACCACCGAACCACATCATCCTGTCACCAGGCATACTTGTACAAACACTTCATCCATACTGCTGCACGACAAGCGATGCAGCTGCTAGTACTCGGTCGGGGTTCGGTACCGCAAGCAAGATATTAGTATAGTGCCGTAATAAGAGTTTAAAATAATAAGACAGATTCAATTATTGAATGGGACATCTGTATGAGCATTAAAAGTAATTTTGTAATTTTTGCGGTGTATATTATTCAATGCATTGGCACTTTAGTAGGATGGCAAATAATTCAATGTCTCTGTCACTTAATGCAGTGCCACTTTAGGGGTATGACAATTAATAATTCCATGTCTCTCTCACTTAATGCAGTGCCACTTTAGGGGTATGACAAATTATAATTCCATGTCTCTCTCACTTAATGCAGTGCCACTTTAGGGGTATGACAAATAATAATTCCATGTCTCTCTCACTTAATGCAGTGCCACTTTAGGGGTATGACAAATTATAATTCCATGTCTCCCTCACTTAATGCAGTGCCACTTTAGGGGTATGACAAATTATCATTCCATGTCTCTCTCACTTAATGCAGTGCCACTTTAGGGGTATGACAAATTATAATTCCATGTCTCTCTCACTTAATGCAGTGCCACTTTAGGGGTATGACAAATTATCATTCCATGTCTCTCTCACTTAATGCAGTGCCACTTTAGGGGTATGACAAATTATAATTCCATGTCTCTCTCACTTACTGCAGTGCCACTTTAGGGGTATGACAAATTATCATTCCATGTCTCTCTCACTTAATGCAGTGCCACTTTAGGGGTATGACAAATTATAATTCCATGTCTCTCTCACTTAATGCAGTGCCACTTTAGGGGTATGACAAATTATAACTCCATGTCTCTCTCACTTACTGCAGTGCCACTTTAGGGGTATGACAAATTATAATTCCATGTCTCTCTCACTTAATGCAGTGCCACTTTAGGGGTATGACAAATTATAATTCCATGTCTCTCTCACTTAATGCAGTGTGATTATGAGTGTGGCAATGTCACATCATTCTGCATTTGAGGCATTTCAGTGCATTTTTGTTGTCAAGGCAAAGTATGGATCACGTCCTAAAATAATAGCAAACAAAATGCATAATAAACGATGATTTAATTTGTCATTAAAAAAATCAAGGAAGATATCAGAAAAAGAGAATACTTTGACTTCATGGAAATCATAATTAATTTGGAGAGCACACCATTTTGATATAGATCTACATTATTAGGATTTATCAGATTTTAGTGATTACGTGTTCAATTATGGGAAGTCGGTGTTGAGGAGATAGTCCTCAGCCCGAGTAATTAGCTAGTTGATAGGAACAAACTAGTTTAAATTTTCACTAGACAACAACTGTTGTCGAGATGTCAGTGGAAATAAACGGAAAACACGTGACGTCTAGCAGGATTCACTCCAGGGTTGAATTCGCTCTGTTTGGTTTGTCTTCATTTTGTGTCCTGGAAACAAGCTCAGTACACTAATGTGCGATCATTTATACGGTATCGGATGTTAGTTGTTTCCTATTTGTATCGTTGGCATTTGATCTACAGTCGTTGAAAACTAATCAACGTATTGCTATTACTGCCATACTAATGTAGTTGTTGTTGTGGGGTTTAACGCCATTTTTCAGCGCATGGCGGCCAGTACTAATGGTGGAGGAAGAAACCGGGAAATCACCGGAAAGAACCACCGACCCACGAGAAGCTACTGGCAAGCTTTCTCACATATCCACATTCGCCGAATCTTAGACTCGAACCCACGCAGATAGAGGTGAGATGGCAGTGATCCGTAACGGACAGCGCTTTTGACCACTCGGCCACTCGGGGCCCCGCCATACTAATGTAACGAGGAAAGAACATTTTTTTTTTCTGTACAGCATACAGCAAGTCATCAAAGCACGTTGCAAGACCTAGCTAATGTTTGAACCGCAGACAAATGTTTGATCTATTTGATGATAGCAAATATAAATTTGGTTTTTTTCTATTTCGGATAAATTCAGAATGGATAGTATAATTCACGTTATGAACTGAAGATATGCTTTAACATCTCAAAAGCTTAAATAAAAAAAAATGAATCACGTTATTAAGAAAACGGATGAATATATTAGTCTTCAGTGAGTCAAGACAAATGTTTCTAATAATGTAAGATGAGGCGAAAAAGATACAGAAAGGATCAAAGGTGGGAAAGGCATTGAATTGTCACCTCCCTTATCCAGCCAGATAAAAGGCGGGAAATGCCTTTACTGTCACAATTCATATTTAGCTAAATGAAAGGCGTGGAAAGACGTGAAAGACATTTGCTGTCACCACTCTTATTTAGTCCAATAAAAGGCTGGGATAGAAGCTGACCATTATTCATACACAGATTTAAGGATCATTTGGTAATATACGTTAAACATGCTGTTGACTTGCACTATCAACTTTCCTATCTTGATTTCATACGGACGATTTTTTGATCAGGTGTTGTACCTAACAGAAAAGACTCATTTATTGTGAATAACACCCACAAACACACACACACACGCACACTTAATTCCAAGTGTACTGATAACATTGTTGCACACCGAACGGCATTTTGCAACATATACAGAATAATACAGAATAAATAGTCGTTTTACTGAGAAATAACAGATCATTTTGTTCGATAATACAACGTTTGTCGACTGATTCAAACATGTTGCCCAGTTTGAGAATTATATCGAGGCAATATCAAAATTGAAATAATCACAAACAAACGGAATAATATTGTAAAAGATAGAGCAACCAACAGATTAACAATTAAATCAAAGGTAAGTTTTCATGAATAGGGCCAATGTTCGAAACAGCACAGTTAAACAATCACATTTAGTGTAAGTTATTATTATTATTATTATTATTATTATTATTATTATTATTATTATTATTATTATTATTATTATTATGTCTTCTGGGGAAATTCTAATCAAAACAGAGAGGCTCGTTACTGTTTGGCCTCCGTTTTCACACGATGACCTGATTTAGGTACAAGTAGCCGAGAGATGGGTGGGCTGTGCATAAACGTGTACTGTAGATAAAAATTAATACTGGAATGAAACGCTGACGACTTTATTTAAAATCATATGTGTAAATATCATGACATGTGTGAAGGATATGTTGGCCTGCAAAAGCATTTATATATTTACTTTATTTTTTCTTTGCTGTATGTGCGTGGGGGATCGGTGAGTTTCATTTGACAGATATCTCGATGCAATTGTCCTTTAAGTCTGACGAACACTATGTCACATTCTATATTGTCCTTTAAGTCTGATGAACTGTCACATGCTGTATTCTCCTTTAAGTCTGATGAACACTATGTCACATGCTGTATTGTCCTTTAAGTCTGATAAACACTATGTCACATGCTGTATTCTCCTTTAAGTCTGATGAACACTATGTCACATGATATATTGTCCTTTAAGTCTGATAAACACTATGTCACATGCTATATTAATCTTTAAGTCTGACGAACACTATGTCACATTCTATATTGTCCCTTAAGTCTGATAAACACTGTCACATGTCGTATTGTCCTATAAGTCTGATGAACTGTAATATGCTGTATTCTCCTTTAAGTCTGATGAACACTATGTCACATGATATATTGTCCTTTAAGTCTGATAAACACTGTCACATGATGTATTGTTCTTTAAGTTTAATGAACACTATGTCACATGCTATATCATCTTTTAAGTCTGATGAACACTATGTCACATGCTATATCATCTTTTAAGTCTAATGAACACTGCGTCACCTGATTTATTGTCTTTTAGGTCTGATGGTCACTATGTCACAAGCTATAGTGTCATTTAAGTCTGATAAACACTATGTCACATGCTAGATTGTCCTTTAAGTCTGATGAACACTATGTCACATGCTATATTAACTTTAAATCCGATGAACACTATGTCATATGCTATATTGCCATTTAAATCAGATGAACACTATGTCACATGCTGTATTGTCTTTTAAGTCTGATAAGCACCAAGTCACATGCTATATTGTCTTTAAATCCGATAAACACTATGTTCCATGCTATATTGTCTTTAAATCAGATGAACACTATGTTCCATGCTATATTGTCTTTAAATTCGATGAACACTATGTCACATGCTAGATTGTCCTTTAAGTCTGATGAACTCTATGTCATATGCTACATTGTCTTTTAAGTCTGATGAACTCTATGTCACATGCTATATTGTCCTTTAAGTCTGATGAACACTATGTTACATGATATATTGTCTTTAAATTCGATGAACTCTATGTCATATGCTACATTGTCTTTTAAGTCTGATGAACTCTATGTCACATGCTATATTGTCTTTAAATCTGATGAACACTATGTCACATGCTACATTGTCTTTTAAGTCTGATAAGCACTATGTCACATGCCGTATGTAGCTCGGCGTATGATATTAAAGTACTTGATTCAAGGTCTCAAGAAAAGCAAAATTTGATTCAAGTTTCTTAGTTTTAGTGCAAGACCGAGCACGTGTTTAATTATAATGAATCCTTTATTGCTGCTCACTAATACTTCACGTAAAGGCTAATTCGTTGGGTGATGACACATTGGCTGTAGCAGGAATATATGTTTCATTTCCTTTTATATATGTGGACAATGGGTACAGCTGTTTCATTTCCTTTTATATATGTGGACAATGGGTACAGCTGTTTCATTTCCTTTTATATATGTGAACAATGGGTACAGCTGTTTCATTTCCTTTTATATATGTGGACAATGGGTACAGCCCTGTGCTGCTGTGATACATTATCTTAAGTCCACATTGACTAGAAATGTTCCAAACGTTTATATGCTATGTATAAGCCTCCGGTTTTGTACACTCCTGCTTGTATATCAACTGCCTCAAGTGTTTTGTCATTTGACTGTTTTTTGTTTTCAAAGTTTCAGTTAGCATTCAACGATCAGTGTCTATTCAGGATGATGTTAAATCTTTTGCCTATCTTTTAAATATGTTTTATTTGTTAGCGAGAATATCAATATTGGCGATGTTCCTGAAGACTGTAGTCTTTAGATTGTCGTTAAAGAACCACTGAGTGTCTACTGACACTCACACCGAATCTCATCTTCCTTATTGCTAAGCCAAGAGTCTTTCGACTCAGGGTTTGCATTGCAAGGTCCGTTTGATGTTACTAATGGCTGTTATCTTAGACGATGAAGTGTTATCTTCGAAGCACTTTTTCTGCAGTGTGACACAACAGTCAATACCTCTTTTGTAGCATGCTAGTGGCTATCTGTATTATTTAGGAATTCTATAAAGGATATTCATTTTATTTTCGGGGAAAATCATGAAGGAAGTATATGTTTGTTTGTTTGTTTGTTTGGAAGTATCATTATTCCTTTTTTTCTTTTTT
The DNA here is from genome assembly GCA_016746295.1 of Potamilus streckersoni. Lineage (NCBI taxonomy): Eukaryota > Metazoa > Mollusca > Bivalvia > Unionida > Unionidae > Potamilus > Potamilus streckersoni. The sequence goes on along the minus strand of JAEAOA010001734.1, from coordinate 491,486 downwards.
CATGTGTACTTGTTAACTCTTCACAACAAGGAATCTGACAAAGCATTCTTCTCCAGATGATGCATTGGAATAAATGGTACTTATTGTGTTAATAATCGATGTCATCCATTTGACTCCATGATCTTCTCAATTGATTCAATCTTAACAACAAGTATAGCCGAAGTAAAAAGCCTTAAAACTCCAACCTCCAATAAAAAAACAAATTAAACCAAAAAACCGATACAACACAACAAATTGTCATTTGATTCTAATAAAGCAGAAAGGTTTACGGAACCTAAATTTTGATCAATTCTTTTTATAAAGTTAGTTATTACCGTAAGGCTGCATGCTACATGGAATTATGGTCTTTATTTGTATTTATCCTGAACGTGGGACAATTATTAACCTTGCTAAAATTTCCGTAATAAAATGCATCAAATATTCTAATGCAATAAGACCAACTTCATGATTGTTTCTTTTGGCGTGTCGCTTTCAGTTTAAAGAAGAAAATATTACTTTATATATATATATATATATATATATATATATATATATATATATATATATATATATATATATATATATATATATATATATATATATATATATATATTAAACTTGTGTGTCTAACGTGTCGCTTGAAACCTATGTAATCAAGTCATTAAGGTTACAATACCCTGCTTCCATAATTGTAAAACGATTATGTTACTGAATTTAGATCCTTTTTTATTTTCCTTCTTTGTCAAAAAACATGTCTTTCTTATCTCAAGGTAAACATGTTAATGACCACCCATTTGACATCTTACTTCCTAACTGTCCACCCATTTAATGTCACAAGCAAGAACTTGTACGGATTCAAACAGTGCATAAACAATTCTGTCACAAACTGTAATACATTTTAATGGATTGATGGATCTTCAACCATCTTCAAATATGCACCACAATTTATCACAAAGATTAACATAGTGCGTGGGTTTTTAATGTGACATCTGATTATCTAAACGTTTGATAACTGAATTCGAGATTAGATTTGTATGAGAGGTTATGTAATATAGACTAGGCAATACGCCACCTTCTCTCTGCTTCTATCTTGTAAACTGTTTTAAATCGACATTGGTAATTTCCCAAATGTTCTGTGCTGGCGCCAGTCCAAAATGAATATTCCACAAAAAATATAGCATTTCCGCAGTGATATATCGAGATGACCCATCAATAAAGCTTTGACGCAAAGCGTTCAGGCTGAATTTGCATTCCTGCAAGAAAAAAAGCAAATATTTCTATCTCGTGCAGAAAAATGCATTGGTTTTATTCAGATGATTTTAAACAGTCTTGCATCAATTAAGTATAACAACATTTATGCAACGATGAAACTATTCTCAATATTGGGTCCAATCATACAAGCTAACTGTGAATTGATTTGGCTGACGAATATGTGGTATGATTGCTTCCACATCTCTTGCCATACTTTGAGGTTGAGGTTAAATACAGAATAACTAGAACATTAATACAATGTCAGTTTCTATCATTACTATATTTCCTAATACTTAAATATATATATATATATATATATATATATATATATATATATATATATATATATATATATATATATATATATATATATATATATATATATATATATATATATATATATAAAGACCAGAAATCAAACAATTCGTTACACTCCTTATAATTTTACCTTTTCTCGCCATAAAGAGAAAGAGAAGTGAATAAAGTGGCGGAAAATTTTGAAAGTATAACATTGACAACAAGACAGCAACGTGTCCATATATTTGTACAATTATGCGTAAAAGAAAATGAAAAATATGATTTAAAATGTCAAAAGAGAGAAGTAGGTTCAAAATAGAATTGGCAAATAATACGGTGATCAATGTACATGTAATTATACTATTCCTGTGATTACATTGTCCATGTAATTGACGACGATAACTCTTAGAAAGATGATACATTTTATCTCCACCATCGCAAGGTCATTTATGTGAACTTGGTTTTCCTGAATGCCTTTACCCTCACCAAACAGTGTAAATAGATAATGGTTACAACAGAAATATAAACTATTATGCAACATTCATTTTTGCCAAATAAATAGGTCAGGTAGGGAAGAAGTGCATAATCCAATTCATCACTTCATGTACTAAATTATCTTCTACCGTATTGTCTTAATACCGCGAATAATAGCTTACGTGTTATAAGTTTGCATGGAGGCATATTAGATGTTACTGTAGCATTCAGCTTGTAGGTACATTTTAATTGAAGCAATTCTCTGTCTTTGTACAACGACAATACTTCCAAAGATTGGAAATATTAATGTGACTTCGCAGAATGGTATAAAGATATTTTAGGTTTAAAGATAGAAATCAAGCCTGTATAAACATGGGTGAAAGAGATTTTTATTTTAGCACGTCATGCAGTATACACAACAATTTTTCGAGACCTGTAATACATGTTCTGTAAAAGTCATAAGGATTAACATATAGGCTTGAGTGCGCAAACCCCGACGGAAAACCCTTATATTCTATATCTGTATACTAAATTGAAAACGTGAACATTTATCGATTCAGTGCATTGTACATATCGTCCAAATCGGTTTTATTTAAACTATATTATCTTTCTGGAACTAATCCTTATTTTTTCAAAAGTTAAAGTTAATATTAGTTAGATGACTAATTTTGATTTAGGGAAACCGATGGCTTGCGATTCCCACAGTATCTCTTGCACTGCCGAATTCCCCCAAAACAAACATGCAGCCATATATAAATGGTTATATGTGACTCCTTCATCTTTAAGAGAGCCTGAAGCACACAAAGGTCTCTCTCTCTCTCTCTCTCTCTCTCTCTCTCTCTCTCTCTCTCTCTCTCTCTCTCTCTCTCTCTCTCGTATAGAACATTGCTAAGAGTTTAAGAGAAAAAATCTCACTATATATATATATATATATATATATATATATATATATATATATATATATATATATATATATATATATATATACCTGGATTCTGTAGTAGAATCTTGAAAATAATGGACAGGATTGATAATTTAATTCAAATAATACTGTCATATAGGTTAGAGAAATTAAATTCGTACTATACCGAGTTTAGAAGCCAGGTCCGCGAGTAAATGGCACCCATCGCCTTGCCTGCACGCACCAACCCATATACCGTCACGACTAAGCACGCCTCACCAAAAAATGAGGGCTCTGAATTGGTGTTATATAAGCTCGTGCGTAGCAGACACACTCGCATGACGATCTAGTAAATAATTCTCATATATATATATATATATATATATATATATATATATATATATATAAATATATATATATATATATATATATATATATATCTTGATTTCTGTCACAGGAATCTGGAACGACTGTATATATATATATATATATATATATATATATATATATATATATATATATATATATATATATATATATATATATATATAGATATATATACAGTCGTTCCAGATTCCTATTGAAGAAATCAAGGTATATAGGATTTTTGTATTACAAATAATTATAAATATATACCAGACAGAACAGACTGCTATCCCTGGATTCTGTAGTAGATTCTTGATAATAGTGGGCAGAAATATTAGTTTAATACAAACAATATTATCATACAGGTTAGAGACATTTAATTCATACTCCAGCGAGTTTCGAAGCCAGGTCCGCGAGTAAATGGGTTGGTGCATGCAGGCAAGGCGATAAGTGCCATTTACTCGCAGACTTGGGTTCGAAACTCGGTAGAGTACGAATTTAATTTCTCTAACCTGTATGATAGCATTGTTTGTATTAGACTATATATTGATTGGTTGATAATTTAATTCAAATAATACTGTCATATAGGTTAGAGAAATTAAATTCGTACTATACCGAGTTTAGAAGCCAGGTCCGCGAGTAAATGGCACCCATCGCCTTGCCTGCACGCACCAACCCATATACCGTCACGACTAAGCACGCCTCACCAAAAAATGAGGGCTCTGAATTGGTGTTATATAAGCTAGTGCGTAGCAGACACACTCGCATGACGATCTAGTAAATAATTCTCATATATAAATATATATATATATATATATATATATTTATATATATATATATATATTTATATATATATATATATATATATATATATATACCTTGATTTCTTCAATAGGAATCTGGAACGACTGTATATATATATATATATATATATATATATATATATATATATATATATATATATATATATATATATATATATATATATATATAGTCGTTCCAGATTCCTATTGAAGAAATCAAGGTATATAGGATTTTTGTATTACAAATAATTATAAATATATACCAGACAGAACCGACTGCTATCCCTGGATTCTGTAGTAGATTCTTGATAATAGTGGGCAGAAATATTAGTTTAATACAAACAATATTATCATACAGGTTAGAGACATTTAATTCATACTCCAGCGAGTTTCGAAGCCAGGTCCGCGAGTAAATGGGTTGGTGCATGCAGGCAAGGCGATAAGTGCCATTTACTCGCAGACCTGGGTTCGAAACTCGGTAGAGTACGAATTTAATTTCTCTAACCTGTATGATAGCATTGTTTATATTAGACTATATATATATATATATATATATATATATATATATATATATATATATATATATATATATATATATATATATATATATATATATGTAAATTTAATATTAAATGTGCTAGATAAGGAACCTTTCTGAAGCAGTCAAGAGAAAAAAATAGTGACGCTAATAACCTAAACCGTTCATTATCTAATTATCTACCATCATGCATGTATACAGCACTAGCTATTAGCTGCATGCCACTCTTGGCAAGTCTTGTTTAATGATTAAACTAAATTTAATTCCAGATATAGTTACGTTGATCGTAGTATCGTATCGAATTCGAGATTACTATTTTGCACTAGTATTGGAATAACTGTTGAAAGCATTTGACGTGAAGTACTTTCTCTGGTTACCTGGCACATTATCAAGTTCATGACTTTAATATATTGCTTACTTGGTGCATTTACATAATAACATTTTAAACGTATTTGAAAGGTTTTATCTTACTTGTGATATTGTCTTAAATAACGAAATTGTGTAATAAATAAGTATAATATTTTGGCATAATATTTCCGATCTACCTTTTCCACTTTCTATAGTATATAAAATACAATATCAGTTAGAGAAAGACTTATTATGACTAAGTTTGTGTCTATTTCAAAGTCTGCAATATTGCTCTCTGAAACGGACACATTTAGAGACATATCAGATCGGTGGCTTGCATACTGTACACATCGTAAGAAATCTGATCAATGTTTTAGTCCCGCAAGTTGAGCGTATCCTGTATGGATTTTGCACTTTTAATGAATTATGCCTATGTTTTATGTAATAGCTTGCATAAATCTATTCAAAATTTAGGTATGCATATCAATCGGTATGAAAGGCATTTGTCGATATTTACTTTGCTTTGAAGCAACATCGTCTTTGTTGCAAAGGCATGCCTTTGATTAATAACACAAATTTTAAATTTGATCGTATATGATTATGTTGTGAACGCAAAGTGTATATTTTTAAATATCGAGTACTAGTACATAGAATCGTATTGTTTTCTAATCAGTATTGCAGAAACAAGAATGTTTCCGTTTCCGATTTCTTCGTATAAAACACAGACGTTTCTAATACAGATTCAAACTTATCCAAAGTATTCATTCATATTTTGCTAGTCATTAACATTATCTGAATAACATACTAGAACAAATCATCAGGTTCTGAATATCTATAACCAAATTTTGTTTCAAGAAATGTAATGATTTGCCATCCATACTGCCTTAGTATAAATGGAATTTTTTTTGTACATGGAAAAATTCCCACTGAACTGGTATCTCTTTACTTACCATATCGGCGCATGCAAGCTAAACACGTGCCTATTTAATATATAATTCCAGGCTGAAAGGTTAGCTTTGGATAAATTTATTCAAATTATGTACACTTTGTCTGCAAAATGTCTTAAAACACATTTTAAGTGGTAATTAAGCTTAAGATTTATCATTATCGCACTAATAAATTTCAGCAACCACTATTCACATCTTAAAAAGTTTTGTTCGGCACATATGACAAAATCAGTATTCAGTTCTATACATGTTCTAGCTTAAATCTCTTTGGGATATTCTCTGATGCCTATTCCTTAAAGAAATTCTGTTAATACCGCTATTCTCGTGCGAATTGGTATTCCGTAATTCAAGCTATAGACCACCATGCTTAATTCAAGTCATTTGTTTTGGGAGTTAATCAGACGAAGGACCGTACATCTCATAACGTCATACACCCATTCAGTTCAAAATAGCTGAAATGAGTCCACATTGATCTGCGTTAAAGTTTTCTGAGTAGATAATTAAACCACTCGCTTTTAAAATGTACGTTGCAGACTCTCATTAGTTTACAGACTTTCTGCGCCTTGTATCTTCTGTGATCTAGAATTAGTCGGTTTTACTTTCGTAGGATGTAATAAAGACACGATGCATATCTTAAGTGTATCGATTGCTTTGCATAAAGTCGTGGAAGACGTCTATCAAGCCGTCTTAATAAGGCTTACGTCGGACATGACATATCTGCTAATCTCTTGATTACATTCGCTCTTATGCAATGATTACCATATATCTAATTAAGCTATGAGATTGTACACATTAAGCAGAAAAAAAATGGTTTGGATGTGATCTGTACAAAACAGGCACGTGTACCAAGATATTTGGTGTCGTGAGCAAAATCTTTCAAACCACATAATTGGTACATCTTATTGGCCATACAATCTAACGGGCCCTGGTATCAAATGTCACAGATGTGTTCAAAGATGGATTGCTCATCTAAATTCGTATGCAAAGAAAAGACGTGTAAATTTTGTTAAAAATAACTTTTTTTAGCTACGTCGAACAATAAGAATCTGTCTACTTGCTTAGACCATAACTGAATTATATAAAACTGACACTAATGTTTCCAATAAATCACAACATACTGTGGATATTTACATTGAACGTTAAAATTACATTGTCATAAATATTAAACTGTCGTAAAGGTTTGTCTTTTTTAATTTTAGGTAGTTTTCCTTGCTTTACAATCTATCTCCACCCCTTTATTGTATTCTCCAATTGTCATCCAAATTAGAAAGAAAACCTCAGCAGACAAACGCGTTATTTTGAAAGTCGCACCACGTAGACCATCACATGAATTCTCTTTAGTGCATACACATCGACATACGTTCAATAGCGATAGTCAGTGTTAATATGAAAGAAATACGACAAGGACAACATCCATTATTTCCAAGTTTTATAATTATAGTAACAATATGTAAACAAAAGTTGCGTCTGCAGGTTATAAATATTTGTACCTAAGTATTTTGTAAAGAACTCAGATATCGTCGTAGCTCAATAATACTTAAGCTATTTTAAAGCATCTATATATTGCCTGAACTTAGCAACAATTGCGATGTGATATAGTTTAATGTAAATGTCTTGAAAAAGCAAATAATTGTTCTCGATCACCATTATATTTAGCAATAAATCTTGTAGTTGCTGTCATGAAAAAAGAGCAAATGGGATTATCTTCTCTTGATTGTCATGCACAACGACGAGCCTAAATTTAATCATTTATTTAATCATCACACAATATACATTTTTCAATAAATATGAAATATTACAAAATTTAAAATCAATGGATAAGAGCTGTGACGACATGCATAAGCATTGTATATGAGATGTTGCAAAAGGCATACGCATTGGATATGAGATGTTGCAAAAGGCATAAGAATTGGATATGAGATGTAGCGACAAGCATAAGCATTGGATATGAGATGTTGCAAAAGGCATAAGAATTGGATATGAGATGTAGCGACAAGCATAAGCATTGGATATGAGATATTGCAAAAGGCATACGCATTGGGTACGATATGTTGCAAAAGGCATACGCATTGGATATGAGATATTGCAAAAAGCATTAGCATTCGGTACGATATGTTGCATAAGGTATAAGCATTGGATATGAGATATTGCAAAAGGCATACGCATTGGATATGAGATATTGCAAAAGGCATGCGCATTGGATATGAGATGTTGCAAAATGCATAAGCATTGGGTACGATATGTTGCAAAGGGCATACGCATTGGATATGAGATATTGCAAAAAGCATTAGCATTGAATGAGATATTTCAAAAAGTATGAAGCTTTGGATATGAGATATTGCAAACAGCATGAGCATTGGATATCAGATGGTGCGACATGCATAAGCAGCATGTTATTAGATGTTGCGACATGCATAAGCATTGGATACGAGCTGTTGCCACATGCATAAGCATTGGATATGAGCTGTTGCGACATGCATAAGCATTGGATATGAGCTGTTGCGACATGCATAAGCATTTGATATGAGCTGTTGCGACTTGCATAAACAATGGATATGAGCTGTTGCCACATGCATAAACAATGGATGTGAGATGTTGCCACATGCATAAATATTGGATATGAGCTGTTGCGACATGCATAAACAATGGATGTGAGATGTTGCGACATGCATAAGCATTCGATATGAGATGTTGGGACATGCATAAGCAATGGATATGAGGTGTTGCAACATGCATAAGCAATGGATGTGAGATGTTGCAACATGCATAAGCAATGGATATGAGCTGTTGCAACATGCATAAGCAATGGATATGAGATGTTGCAACATGCATAAGCAATGGATATGAGCTGTTGCAACAAGCATAAGCAATGGATGTGAGATGTTGCAACATGCATAAGCAATGGATATGAGCTGTTGCAACAAGCATAAGCAATGGATATGAGATGTTGCAACATGCATAAGCAATGGATATGAGATGTTGCGACATGCATAAGCATTAGATATGAGATGTTGGGACATGCATAAGCATTCGATATGAGATGTTGGGACATGCATAAGCAATGGATATGAGATGTTGGGACATGCATAAGCAATGGATATGAGATGTTGCGACATGCATAAGCGTAATTATACAATTAGTATTTCTTATTTGGCCATAAATAGTAACATCGACGAATGAGCATGATATTAATGACGTGTAACCAATACAAATTTGATTTTATGTCTTACATATAGATTAAAAAGAAATGCAAATGTTCAAAATCCATTCTTTTATTTTTTTAGGAAATATCATATATTATCGTGTCTATAATATCAGCTGTCGTGGAACAAATTGACATTAGTTTAATATTTTTCCTATCAAATCATACCCAAGGACTGGAATCAATAAGCAAATCAATCCAGCTTTTATTTGAAATCCGGTTCAATTATATTCCTCACATTGAATCCCAGACACAAATATTTCAGATTATTGCAGGCGCCCTTTTTGTCAATCATGTATTGTCTAACTCTTGCAATACAGAATACCACAAGCTATAGTTGCTGAAAGGTTTAAAAAGAAGCAATCGAATTCGTCCTAGACCATAGTTGACAAAGAGAGGACTAACAAGGCTTGATTGAAATGTATTTATCGAATGAACAAATTTTAAGCAGAACCATTTCGTGCTCGATATAAAAGAAGACCGATATAAGGGGGAAGCTATATAAGTACCAACATATATTTTCAGTTGTTTTTCTCATGACGTATAACAAGTGTTTATATCTAATCACCACTACATTTTCAAAGAAATATTTTTGCATAGTTAATACAAACATTTTAAAGCAGGTCAGGGAATTCAATCAGTTTACTATTAAATTATTAGCTATGTTTCAATTAAAAATGAAATAACACCATATGCACACTTCTTTATACACACACACACATATATATATATATATATATATATATATATATATATATATATATATATATATATATATATATATATATATATATATATATATATATATATATATAAGATAGGATAACTGCAGACTTTAAAAAGGGAGATCAACCAATGCGAACAATTATACAAAATAAAGCTTGAACATTGTCGCGTCCGAAGCGAAGCAAAAAAGGGTTGCAAATTTTCGCTATAGTTCAATAGTATATCTGTTAAGTTCAGCTTTATCTATCTGAATAAGTCGTCCTTGATTTTAGATTTGGAATGATATGATATCTGAATAGTAATTGCAAATGATCCAACCTTCAGATTTCTGTTTTAAGATCGTAGATTGCGTGGGATTAATAATCGTTCTTGAAATAGGTAGCAACGACCATTAATAATACAGCCTATTTAGGAGTTTCTTTTCCATTTCAATGGTCGGGCGTTTTGTTTCTTAAAAGTTATTTCCTAATGGATGGGTATGTGGATTCTTGGAGATTTGGAATATTGCAAGTAACAGTGGATGCAAAATGCATGTTTTACTCTTATGCCTGTATCTAACTTGCTAGGCCTGGACATTTTTTATTCCTTGTGTTCGTGTTGTAATTTAAAGTCTGAAGGCTTATTTTAGTTTGTATTTAGATATTTATTAAGAGGAACATTTTCTTCGGATCATTCATTCGAACTTCAAAAGTGCTCATTGGATAAAAATAATATTCTAGGACTATTGTGAATTATTTAAAAAAAAGTTTCGGACAATGCCATTTTGATATATGAATACTGTTAGTAGACCAACATATTCCATTATCGAAATCCATATGGAGAGTTCGATTCTTTTGGGACTTGAATATGAAATTTTGGAATGTTTGGGATTCAGTTCATAGTATGAAATTTCCTCTTAAGTTTCAATATATAACATAGATAAATAAATTATTTGTTATGTAGTTTGTAACTATAGAGTCGAAACGATATAACAGGTGTTATAGAAAGTAAGTAAACAAGAAGCATTTGAATCTAAATGAAACTAGACAATATGCAGGAATAATGCATAATTGTATATTTAATATTAACTATGACAAATCGATTTATGGTACTAAAATATAGCAAATGAGAAAGTACAAACATCTCATATTTAGATACACTTATTTGGTTATGTAGCAATGTTATAAATATATGAAAGATAATAAGGTTAGGATTTCAAAATATAAATCTAACTAATAACAAATCTATACTAATAAGTTTAAGAGGGTAATTTTGAATATCAAGAAATGTTAGGAAAGAATTTATTTGAAGAATACTTTGCAAATATATATTCATCTCATCCAAAAAGCAAGACATGTTAAATCAAATAAAACAATCAATGCGAAACTAAAATGAAGAAGAAAATTAAGTGTACATTAGTAATATAAAATGTTGCTTTGCTGCTTGCATAAATAGTAAATATAGAATTGGTTATTCAAACACTCATCTAACCATCCAAAGATAAAAATCAAACAAATTATACCCAAGGAATGCTAGGGTGACATAGTGTATGACGCAATATTTCTGACATCAATCGTAACCTCTTGGTTGGCATTATATACAAATATTAGATGAGTACAAAATGTCAACATTACAGCGAGATTGCCCTGGTCAGAAATGTAAATGCAAACAATGACAAGTTAGGGAAACAACCTTACAAATATAAAAAAAATGTTCGGTTCACGCCAGATAAGTTTCGTGATGAGTCTAAACATACATTAATAACCATGAAACACGGTGACATGAAGACTATAATTTTTATCTGACCATGAATTTGGAGAGCAACAATGCTATCAATGTCTGACTCACGTTTGTCATTTTCATATGGAAGACATCTCTGAAAATGTTCCATGTATTCGATTTGGTTAATAATCCTGAAGTGATGAGTTAAAGTGATGAAATCAGACTAGTATCGTGTATAGCGGATATCATAATAATAGAGAGAACAATTAGAAAAGAGCAAAAACATTGACAAAAAGGATTAATAGACAATGATCTGAACAAATAATGGCAAGCTACGTTTAACTAGAAATAAAAAGCAATGTTTAATAAAAGCCTTTATTACTTGTTTAAAAATAGAAAAGAAAAAGATATTCGCAAGTCATTTAATTTATCCTCTGACAACGAAGAAAAAAAAGCACTCCAAGCTATTTGCGAAAATACATTTAGAGTAAACACTGTTTTAGTAAAACATTTTGATTAATATTTTCTCAGTTATTACGTTGTAGTTTCATTGCCACTGCCAAATTCATTCATCTAATTTATTATAGTGCTTGATTGATTTAATTCACCCGAGACATGTAGTTCAGATTTATCACTGTCTCATCAAAGCCAAAAAAGCAGCGGTGGTTGTTCAAATAAGAAAGGAGTAACAACAAAACAAGTCATGTAAGAAATGCGTGCCAATAATACGTCGTTAAAAAAATGTAACAAGGGCCTAACAGATATCCCATGCAAAAAGGACATGAAAGTCATTTCTCATTCATAGTCGAATGTAAATATGTTTCTATTTTGCACATTTGTGAATATATAATTTAGAAATATTCCCTTCCTTTTGTTCTCTACCATTATGATGACCAATACTGTGGAATATGAGGAATACTAAAACTGCGTTCACGACACTTATGGGTAAAATAAATATACGATGAGCAATAAAAACAATTTATCAGAGATTGCATTACAATATGTGTTGCTGAGAAAGGGTTGAATGAGGAAATATGACAGTGACAGCGACGCTGCAACTGCTGACGTTCCACTTGCTATGGTTCTTGACACTTTGCGCCTTCTTGGGTCTGGTAAAGAGGGCGCTGACTTCTTCGATTTATATCCTAACAGTGACACAATCATATGTACGATATGAAAAATGGAGGATATTTATTGTGAAATTAGTGCTTGCCAGGAAGCAACCGATTCTTCTTCTAAAGGATATGATTCAGTGTCAGCAATTGTGCTCAAAACATCTTTAATTCTTTGCGAACATTTGCATGCCATTGGAAAATATATCAACAAGATATGTCATATCAACATAGCCAAATGTAAATTGAGAATATTTCCCTGAAAGTAAACAAACACGAATTAAGTATCTTTAAGTTTCTGGTCAAAGAACGTTCACACACATATGATTGTTATTGTGCGGCTGGTACATGGATACTTTCATTAGATGTTAAACTTACTATTATATACGTTTGTTTCACAAGAATATGTATTTACATAAATGAGTGTTTTCTTTAAAAAATTCCATTGGGAGGTAGGACTGTAATCGTTCATTCACGTATTTTCAGCGTTATCGACATGGTCAAGTATATAAACATTATGACAACGAATCGAAATAAAAAGAAACAACCCGAATTTTTATATAACATTTATCGTATATATCTTTATAAAATCATAATCTATGTGAAAGGTGATATAAAGACTTTAAGGTATCTGTAGGGGTAGGTGGATGGCATTAGCAGGTTATTAATAAGCATATTTTCTTGCAACATCACACTATCTCTTCAATCTCTGATTTTGTTTTGCATATTATTGATGAACGTAAGGGGGATGGGTTATGATCATTATTTACCGTAATCGGATACGATGTTGAATTAACATAAATTTCAAAGTGCTGAAAAGCAAAATGAAAGTCAAACACTCAATCTAGATAGCAAAATAAACTCTGTAATGCTTCCTGATTTTCCTTAGAGAAATAGCACACTGATGATCTAGACCATTTGCTTTATTTTAACTCAACCATCACATAACTTGCATCACTGATATTTTAAGTAGTTTTGTTTAAATCTAGGGAGCAAAAAGGACTTGTTCACTTTAAAGCATCAAAAGTGATGCATCGAAAGCCTCGTGGCATTTGTAATAACTATAACACCTGGCTTTGTTTTACATAGGAATGCGATCCGGGGTTCCGCAATTATGTACAAATATGAGCCATATACAAATATCGTATCTGGTGCTTTTTACTGGTGCAAACTGGTGATTTAGTGAGATCTTTGACTTTAACTTTAACATATTCAACTTTAGCATGCCCCATATTATGTCCTAAATGCGTAACACATACTAAATTCAGTTTTCTTGTCATGCTCGCCTTATTCAGTCGTGAAAAGAATTTCCGAATCATTTCTAGGTGGCTTTTCCGAAAATCACTGTTTATAATGACGGCATCGTGGTAGACGTCACAACCATCTAAACGAGACGTCAGTGCGCTCAACAGGTACTGGTATTTTGAGGCATACTTTTGCGTAATAAATAGTATTGCTATATATTGGTAGAGTTAATTTGGTCTTTAAAGACCCGAATGCTTTTGTGCTATCAGTACCTGGAATGTGTCAGAATCATTTCAACAAGCCGACATTCTTTATATTTCTAATTTGGTAAATAGAGTCATCAGATTTTGCATTCAAATGACTCTAATATTCAAAAACTATTCACGTTTCTGTAGTACGGGCAACATGCGAAAATTATTTATTTTTTTTAAACTAGATTTCGAACACTGCATATGGTTTGGTTCAATAAATCATCCCAAACAACTATCCATTTCGTGTTTTAAATATTGCTGCTTGCGAGGATTCATCACATACTGTTCCTTTTCAACATTATTTGAATCTACAGTTTCAAGAGAATGGTCAATTTTGTTTATTTGGGTTGGAACAATTGGAAAAATGTTATGTTCGCATATTAGCTTCCTAATTCATTATATTCTCGTGGCTGTAAATGTGAAAGTTTCTGTTTCAGAATATTTAATATTTGCGAGTTTCGAAGACCTTAAACAAATCTATTTGCACGCCATTTAAATCTTCGCTACGTTTGACAAGCAAAACTAAACTGACTGAATGGTTAATACGGTTATCTCTAGTAACATCCTCGTACACGCATTTATCTGATATAGTTGCTTCTGTTCTCTTCTACTAGCAGAGTTGATGGTGCAATGTAGGTCATTAATACAATACTTTGCCTGATGAGGACTTTGCTAAGTGGTTACTTTTCAAAACTCTAAAGACCACAATACTTTGCCTGATGAGGATTTTGCTAAGTGGTTACTTTTCAAAACTCTAAAGGCCACGATAATTTGCCTAATGAGGACTTTGCTAAGTGGTTACTTTTCAAAACTCTAAAGATCACAATAATTTGCCTGATGAGGACTTTGCTAAGTGGTTACTTTTCAAAACTCTAAAGATCACAATAATTTGCCTAATGAGGACTTTGCTAAGTGGTTACTTCTCAAAACTCTAAAGACCACAATAATGTGCCTGATGAGGACTTTGCTAAGTGGTTACTTTTCAAAACTCTAAAGACCACAATAATTTGCCTGATGAGGACTTTGCTAAGTGGTTACTTTTCAAAACTCTAAAGACCACAATACTTTGCCTGAAGAGGACTTTGTTGTAAATGTGTAAGAGAGCCAGATTATTATCATAAACTGGAAAAGAATCATTAATTTGTATTGATGTCATGCCACTAATCATTTCTTTATAAGGTTAGCATTCCTTTAATCCTTTCTTTGTTTCATTGTCATACCTCAAATCATTTATTTGTATCGATGTCATACCTTTAATCATCACTCTGTATCAATGTCATACCCTTAATCATTACTTTGTATCAATGTCATACCTTTAATCATTTCTTTGTAGCGTTGTCATAGATGTAATCATTCCTTTGTATAGCTGTCATACCTGTAATCATTTCTTTGTAGCGTTGTCATAGATGTAATCATTCCTTTGTATAGCTGTCATATCTGTAATTATTTCTTTGTAGCGTTGTCATAGATGTAATCATTCCTTTGTATAGCTGTCATACCTGTAATCATTTCTTTGTAACGTTGCCATCCCTTGATTCACTCCTTTGTAGGGTTGTTATACCTTGAATCATTCCTTTGTAGCGTTGTCATACCATACATCATTCGTTTGTAGCATTTTCATACCTTGAATAATTCCTTTGTAGCGTTGTCATACCATATATCATTCGTTTGTAGCATTTTCATACCTTGAATCATACCTTTGTAGCGTTGTCATACCATACATTATTCGTTTGCAACATTTTCATACCTTGAATCATTCCTTTATAGCGTTGTCATACCATACATCATTCGTTTGTAACATTTTCATACCTTGAATCATTCCTTTGTAGCGTTATCATACCATACATCATTCCTTTGTAGCATTTTCATACCTTGAATCATTTCTTTTTATGTTTGTCATACCATACATCATTCGTTTGTAACATTTTCATACCTTGAATCATTTCTTTGTATCGTTGTCATACTTTCATACATTCATTTGTAGCGTTGTAACAGCTTTAGGTAGGTTTTTGATTGAGTAGTTTGATGTTTGTTTCTTGCTACTTCGCATACCCTTGGCAGCCTATAGTTAATGATAGCAACATATTATTTAAGCTACGAGTTGAGGCTAGTCGGATAACCACATGTTGCATTTGTGATCAATCGCCTGGACCTTCTTTACGACGGCATAGTGCTCGACATTCCGCATGATAGGCTTTCAAGACTAGTTGACCATGGAGAGAATTTAGATTACTTTGTTTTTCTAATAAGACTCCAAGATTGAGTCACCATCCATTGGCTTATTCAAAGACATATAAATCATCTTGCATCTAACTGCTAATGAAAAAATAAGTAAATTACATTTTATCAGTCATACTTAACTTATATAGTTGTCTACTACATGAGATGCACACAGTAGCTCTGTGTTTTGCAAATCAACATGAAAACAAAGAGATAAGTTTAGAACACGGTGGAACAAATATATTGATATCACCATCAGCAAAAGGGATGATAACATGAAAGCTGGATAAACAAAACGTCAAATCCGTAATTCTCAAATGTGTTTACAACATTACGCTATTTTTATATGAACTGATTCATTCTGAATACGTTACATTTGCGTAGATCCTATGAACGTTCCTTCGTTGAGGCTTCAGATAAAGCATTGTCTCGTTTTCAATGTCCGTATTTTTCTTGACTTTTGTGTTCTAGGCAAAGATGTAGCGAGCTCTCTCACAATGCAAACAGCGATTTAATCAAAGAAGCACTGCAATAATTATTTTATTCTGTTTAAATCCTTACCAGGTAGATTTCGGTCCACTTTATCCCCTACTTTCGCAGTACAAAATACAAGGTTTATGTGCTAAACTAGCATAATCGTTTCGAAGAGCCAGGTATGCATAATTTATTTATTTGCTAATTCATTTTTGGCTCATTCGATATGACATAGAATAATTGTAAAGAAAGTCTTTAAATCATGGAAATATGTAGCCCAACAAAACCAAACAATTCTAAACTAGTAATAATGTGTCTCTTTCGTCGTCCTCTGCAAACACGTTAACGATTTAAGAGACTCGTGTATCTAAAACACGTTAACGATTTAAGAGACTCGTGTATCCAAAGCCGTTAAAAGAAAACGAAAGTGAGAATGTCCAGATCGGATCATCCTACGTTGCAAACAAACTATTTTCAAGATGATGCTTGTCTCTCAAAATATGAACCAATTTCGCATCAGTGTGTCAGATATTCGCCTCCTGTGTCTCAAAATCATTTCATTGTGTTTCATGTTATTCGTCGCGTGCACTTGAATTTGATCTTCTCAACATCACACTTTACATGCGATTCTTCGAGACGTCGTATAGATGAAAGAAAAAGATGAAGTGCATGATGAAATCATCTTATCTGCATAAAAACTATATATATATACATAAATATATACATACATATATATATATATATATATATATATATATATATATATATATATATATATATATATATATATATATATAGTACCAGTCTATGTTCTTAAAACAAGTAAAAGAAAAGAATGACGACAGCAAGCTTTTGTAACATTTAACACATAATTTACCTTCCTTGAATATATAGTGAAAATATAAAAAATGAACTTTCGGTATTGCGAATTAAATCCAAAATATAATTGAAGAATTAAAGACAAGAGTTCTAATAATAAAATGCCCTGAATACGATTTAGTTCAAGTCCCAGAGTGATCCAAAACTAAAGGCGACTACGTGCCTGTTACAGCCTACGAAATATTGATGTCAACACTCTTATTGAATCGCATAAATATCATTAGAGGTTTGAATTCAGTATAAATTCCAATGAATGTCTCAATCCAATAATTTTGTCAGAGTAGTTTTGTAATTCCAGAGCAAGTAATCACTTGAATTCAATAATGGTAAAAAAAAAAATTAGCCCAAACTGGTCCAAACATAATACAACTCAATACTTAAAGCATTACCGGCAGTCTCCAGCTTGACCTCGGGTTACAAATTACCATTTCTAAAAACAACCATCATTTAATTTAAAATAACCTTCGAGAATGATCTTATGAATTTGGTTTATTTACAAACACAATAACGTCAACATTCACTTAGGAGACTACAAAACCCTGACTAAGATCAGCATATATATTTACTCCTTTGTTTTCCTGAATAATAATCCTAATAATAAGCTTATAAACACAGAACATGATCAAGCTGATATTAGTTGTTTACCTATATAAAAGAAAAAAGAAAATCGTCAATCACGTCAAGTAGAAATGATCTCAATTTTGGACAAGGTCAAGTCCAGCAAACAATGTTACGTTACAGTCACATGTAGCTGCTTGCAAAATTTATATGTCTTTTGTATGACTCGGCAAGAGTTTTGAACCCTCGAACGTTCGCATCTGAGGCGGACGTTTAAATCATATAAGACACCGGATTGGTCCTCTGTGACGGAATTGTATAAATCACATTATTTATTAAATACATGTAGTTGGTTTCATGTTCTGTATACAACGAAATCCTAGAGTGATTTATTGATATTGTACAATATTTACAAATAGTGAATTCTTTTGATCCTACGACGCACGTGCGAAGTGATTTGGATGAGAAAAACAATATATCCAAGTGCAAAGAGAACCTAATACTGCATCTTTTGTGCATAAATGCCTCACCGCAAGACTAAATCTTTACATTACGGAACGTCTTGTCAATGAGCAGTATCCTTAATTTCTTGCACATCTTCAGTTGTAGAGGAATGTGAGTTACCTATTAATTTCTTATGTAAATTATAAGTTATAAATATTGTACTACTGCGTTTATTTTTGTATAATTTCAATCTAGCATCGGCTTACGTAGTGTTATGCAAATATATTTTATTCTTGTTTTGTGACTTTGAAGGAGATTTGTATAAGCAATATGATGTGGAACTTTTGAAGAAACTTTAGTACCTTATGATATTTATCGGAAACGGGTAGATTCACTTCTGAACCTGTGTTGATTTGTAATGTTGTGCTGAAAATGTAATTTGTATAGAGTATTGTATATAACCTCATTTTGTGTTGTCGTATATGCCCGTGTCATGCATAGTACCGGTGTTGTACCGGTGTTGTATGTATTTTCAACTGATCGGTGTCGACGAGGTATAATCTGTGCAGCTAACCATAGAAGTAGACCAGAGCAGCTGTAAAGCTGAACCATAGCAGCCGTAGAGCTGAGTGCAAGTGTTGCTGTTCGAGTAACAGTTGATTGGGCGTTGTTGACCGAATGGTGGACGCTGATTGCTTAATTGACCTAGGAATTGAATTGCAGTCGGTGACCACTTGAAATGTTGACTGTTTGACTGACCATTATGTCTGATAGCCAAATGTTATAGTGATGGAGTAATTTGTGTTACTCTATGTATGTGCTCTTTTAGTCGTGGGCTATTTTTGGATCTTTTTATACCCAGTGTTATGGGATCGTAAAGATAATTTTTATTATATCTGTCCCATTTTTGTTATCATTTCACTGTTTAAAATGATTAGTAAAGTACATCATTCTTCACTATTTGAGTGAAGTACTATGGGTAAAGTATATGACCTTTGACCTTTGAATTAATCACATCATTCGTTTCGTCATGTGAAATCACTGGGAATCATTAACCAATGTCTTTTTACTATGTAAGGTCATTTATTTGTAATCACATTTATGTTGTATTTTTTATTTCATGTGGATTGAGTCAATTGTGTCCAATATTTGTATCTTATGACGCACATTAAACATAATTCCTTAATCATTTATTTCATTCATCAACAAACATTGTATTCTTATCGACGTCAGCATGGTAAATCCGAAACCTCACGCGTTTATCCTGTTACACCCTCAAGTAAGGTATTATAAGTAAAACCATGAGAACAATTTTAAAAGGAATTTATTTATGTAAGTGACAAGGTATGAAACTGAAATGGTTACTTAGCAAAGATAACTCCTAATAGAAAGGATTTTTGACTAACGAAATTTCTTTTCAAGGAATAGTTATGTGCAGTGCTAGCGGCATCTTCCAATGTTTCCACCTTTTGTCTTCGGTAATTTCACGGAATAAGCCCATAAAATAATTTGGTGCGACTTTAGAACAATTTGGTTAATTGACCTCAAAGACGCGTGCAGCGTAACCTATGGTGCTTCGGTTTATTTATTTTTGCTTTGTGTGAATGAACCATACATCTCGTCGTAGATCTCTCGTAGCGAGATATGCATATAGCATGGTGTGCGCTGGTGCTTTACACTTGGATCTCGTGTATTTGTTTCTGTATTTACAAGATGATAATTGTTCTTTGTGACACAGTAATTCATTGGATCCTGTCAGGGAGTGTTATCACTCTTACTTCCAAATAGGGGTAAGTCTTACATTTTATACAAATCCAATTTTCAAGCGTACATTTATAGTTTGAATGGTTTCATTTTATTTACGGTCTTATTTGTCATTATTCGGGTTAAAATGCACAAGAAAAACTGTCGGTCTGTTGCAATTTATTAGCAATGGCTATTTTGATATAAAACAATACATGCATTTATAGATTTCTTTTCTGTATTGTTTTTTTTCCCTGTTATGACCAGCTTGATTTGTTGTATATATGTATATATGTATTATGTAGAAGGAAAGATCCTCCAGAAGAACCAGGAATGTGCGGCTGTGGTCTGTAGTGAGGCTGTAAAGCTATATAAACCAACTGGTTATCTGTTACATGAAAAATCTTGAATATGGATGTATTCTTCTGCAAAAGGACGATGAATTATAACTTAAATTCTTAACTGCTGAATACGGACAATTACGTTTTGTAATGTATGCAAGGACGTATGGTTGTGAAACATATAAGTTTCTTTGCATCACATGGTTACTTGAACTATGCCTAATTTACTTTGTGGCATAAGGTTGTGTAATCCAACCTTAAATTTTCATTGTCTCATGTGGTTGACTGAACTATACTTTTTTTATTTTGCATCATACGATTCCATGAATCGTACTCGTGCTTATCCTTTTGCACCGTATTATTCTGTCATATTCTTTTCATTGCGTATATTGTGTATGTGAGAACAACTCATGTTCAGTAGTAGATTGTATGAAGTGTATGTGTCTGTAAGGAGCCAATTTGCTTATGCGTTGTAGTGAACATTTCTTTATTTATTTTTTGTTTCATAAACTTTCATACCCTCGCACCGCGATATCGTTCATTCCCAGCATCCATTTGGTTTCAATCCTGTTACAGGGAGAGGTCTTCACATCTATGTGGTATAATTCCTGAACTCTTCAATTAATACGATCGATCTAAGGTTATTGCAATCCGTAAGAACTTTCTGGACGGATCACCTATCAAATAAGTGTTCTTTTACATTGTAAATTCGATGTTTATTTGTCCGGTTTCGTTTCAACAGTTCATAAACCTTAGGCTGTTGGCCTCGGGTACCAACTCAATACCCTTCAAGATATAGTCTTTAGGCACCTCGTATTCAGCATTTTGTTGTATCGACATGGAAGTGTAGATTTTATGATCTTTGCAAGAAAGTATACAGTGTAATTATAAATTCCAATACCCTCTTAGCCATTTCAATCTGTCAATAGTTCCTTTTTCTACATTTTTTCCTAAAATGAGTACTAACCTAATACGTGTCGCAACATCAAAACTTAAACTTGTTTGTAAATATTTTCTCTGACTGCCATATCTAGTTTTGCTTTAATTTAAATTCATTTTCATTCTCTCTCTCTCTCTCTCTCTCTCTCTCTCTCTCTCTCTCTCTCTCTCTCTCTCTCTCTCTCTCTCTCTCTCTCTCTCTCTCTCTCTCTCTCTCTCTCTCTCCTCTCTCTCTCTCTCTCTCTCTCTCTCTCTCTCTCTCCTCTCTCTCTCTCTCTCTCTCTCTCTCTCTCTCTCTCTCTCTCTCTCTCTCTCTCTCTCTCTCTCTCTCTCTCTCTCTCTCTCTCTCTCTCTCTACATTTGTTCTAGCATCTACTGTTCCAAAATGTTAGTAAGATCAATAAATAATTAGTTTCTCGCTAGGACATAAGGTGAACATTTCATTGGAACCTTTATTATTGCGAATTTAGTCACAAATAATCGTAAATATGCCACCACTATTCCAAAGAATAAAATGTTCCTTATGAAAGCAAATAGTCTTTAATGTCTCAATTATCACAATCAGAATGTATTTCAACTAGCCTTTAATATTCCCAAAATTGTTTTAGTTCCAAAAATCAATGAGCAGTTTGCAATTCCCGTTAATAATTTAAATAATTCCTCTCAATATATCTGAAAGCAACCATAAATGATCCCACAGACGAATCATAAAACATGAATGAATAATTGTTTGCTAAATATTTCAACACAAGCTCATTGCTTTACACTCCGTTAACCTCGTACCTTATTAACGTTAACGGCTTGTATATTCAATTGATCTTACTGCTCAAATCAATTTTGTAGACCAAAGAAGTGGTATCTGCCAAGACATGAATGCAACATTTTCTAGCAGTCACGTGCAAAATGCTAACATTACGAGTCAGGTTACAACTTGCAATACAAACTGTCATCAGCATTATTTCTCCAAGATATGCAGCATCCAGAACATTTTAGAAACAAAGAAATTATCAGAATTTCTCCTTCAGTTATGTTCGCAATATAAGAAAGGAATATAAGAAAGGAAATGTACGCAAGTTGCAGACCTGATCACTTGCATATGTTATTGTTTTTCACCCTAGTGGCAGACCGCATAACATGTTACATTGTAATGTCATTTTAACTGGAATTAAGCACCTCGAAAAGATGAAAAAACAAATACGAAATGCACTTAGACCTACAGTCTTGGAGCACTCAAATAGAGCAGTTTAAATCAAGAGAAATCAAATCGGAATTATTTCCCTGCATATATAAAATTGTCTTCAAACGCTACGCTACCAACATGACACTTTACTATCTAAATTCGCTCTGAAAAGCCCATAATCCCAGTTCTATTTTTCATTCAATATTTTTTCACTTGTTAAGCTTAAAATAATAAGTTTCAATTTGATGTTCAACTAGTAGCAAAACAATTTTGTAATAATTCTCGAACAAAACTTTGAAGTAATTGACAGTTCAAGAAAAGAATATATCCAGAAAACTATTAATTGGGTGTTATTCCACGTCCGTATGGCGCCCATTATTACGTACGTACTTATTTGCATCACTAATTTGATTTGTTCGCATAAATTTCATGGTAACAAGCAGACCTACAGATCTACCTTGATCATAACATTCATTGTGTTGTGTTATCGTATTTGTAAAATATCTACATCCAAAAATATTATTATTCATGTTACGTAATTACAGATTTGTTTTGTTGTTATATATGTAAGACTATTTTAAGTTTGATATCTTGTTTTTATCAGTTTTAGCTTCATTTATATAGAATAGTGACTAGATAACCAAATAATGCATTAATTGAAATATCTAATTTATAACAGATTTTAAAATTTCCAAGTATTTAGATTGACTTTTATGTGTGATATTTTAGCATTAGTTAACAAAATAGCATGTGAGGACTATTTTCCTTCCTACATGTTGGCTGTCATGGATACCATTTCATGCCTGGTTATGTATCATCAATATTATGAGAGATAATTATTCTGCGTTTCTGGTATGGAGTGCGTAGTTCAGGCGTGGTTTACAGGTGAGTATATATTCTTCCCAAGGCAAAGCGGCAGCCAGCATGCAATTGACTGTCCTTCAAAATCATAAGTAAATCAGGAGTGTTGTCAAGGGGCTGGAGACGAATCCATTACTTGCTATAACACTCTGTACCTCATATAACAGGAATGATCCTGTGATCATAACCTAACATAATAGCATAAATTCAAAATATTAAAGAACAGCTTAAGGCCTATTCAAAATGTATCAGGGAATTTATCTATATAGACTACTACTTTTAATTCCTATTTAATTGCCACCAGGCGTAATGTCATAGAATAGACTACTTAATGTGAATGCTCTAGATATGAACTAAAATGTACTAGGGTTTCGTTACAGCGTACAGCATTACGCTTTGGTGGTTTATGTTCGTTTCGTCGTTATATTTTTCGGAATACCACAATCCGTCTACCCAATGCTACGCGAGTTCAATGCTTGTAATGCGTTGCGTTTCTTGCTATCCATTTTATATAATAGAAATATTCTAGTTCATAGTAATTTAGCCTTATTACTCTTTTCCAGCTGTATTATTCTTTTGCTACTCAGATTGTGTTTATTGCAATTAGTTGTAATCAGTAATCCTAATAACATGATATATTTGAAGACGTCAATTCATTTGCACTATAAAATGAATACAAATATGCATGATTTTCGCTCAAATCGTGATAACAGATTTTTGAAGTTTTACTAAAATAGTGATAATGATCGATTAACAAAAATTCAAAATGTAACTCGTGGCGTCGTGTTGACGAACATAAAGTGTATTCAGTCCCATCATTCTTTGGGATAATCAAGTAACCACCACGCAGTTTGCCTCGCCCCGTCTGTCAAAGGGTACATTGAAAGCTCCGCAGTTTGCCTCGCCCCGTCTGTCAAAGGGTACATTGAAAGCTCCGCAGTTTGCCTCGCCCCGTCTGTCAAAGTGTACATTGAAAGCTCCGCAGTATGCCTCGCCCCGTCTGTCAAAGGGTACATTGCAAGCTCCGCAGTTTGCCTCGCCCCGTCTGTCAAAGGGAAAATTGAAAGCTCCGCAGTTTGCCTCGCCCCGTCTGTCAAAGGGTACATTGAAAGCTCCGCAGTTTGCCTCGTCCCGTCTGTCAAAGGGTTCATTGAAAGCTCCGTCTTTCGCTGTAAACCTGTTGATAATAGACCACTGGTCCCTCACTAATAGCCAAGCACAATCCTCCTCTAACGTATTCACCGACAAGCTGCACCTGGGTTATACAAAAATGCAAGAGTCCTTCTATTTGGCATCCAATTTATCAGCTTTACAGCAAACATCACACGTCCAAACTGAACATGTAATCACAACTCCCATCCAAATGCATTTATCAAAATTCTGAATTCCTAACCCAAACACAACCCCCTTCATACTCGGTCATGTCAAATTATAATGATTTAAGCATGGACAGGGTCACATACAAATGTATTATTATATTCCGCATGCGCGCTCTTGAAGTTGTTTCACATTAAATCATTTCATCGGACAAACTGTACGAGATTATTGTTATACATGTCTACAAGAACTCGAACATTGTAACAATTCAAACCGAGTGGATTTCTTTTCTTGGATTAAATGAACAGCACAACACAGGGTTATGGACGATCTGAATTCATAAAACGAATTGCTAAGAATATGTATGTATATAGTACAAATGCACTAACTCTCCTCTTCCACTTCTATCACACGATTGATCCAATTACTCGTAACACATTCGCAAAAAAAATGCAGAAATAGAAAAGCATGATTATTATACCTCTAGCATGAAAACGTGAGGTTCAGATAACCTTACTGACTGTAAAATAATTTTCACTAATATCATACAATGTAAGGGATATTCTCAATCTCTCTCATGTAATACATTAAGTTTTAAAAAATGAATGCAATGTAAGCGAGATTCACATAAACTCATGTAATGCGATACTGAAAGCAGGATTCACATAAAATCATGTAATGTAACAATGAAAGCGAGATTCACATAAACTCATGTAATGCAATACTGAAAGCAGGATTCACATAAACTCATTTAATGTAACAATGAAAGCGAGATTCACATAAACTCATGTAATGTAACACTGAAAGCAAGATTCACATAAACTCATGTAATGTAACAATGAAAGCGAGATTCACATAAACTCATGTAATGCAACAATGAAAGTGAGATTCACATAAATTCATGGTAATGCAAAACTGAAAGCAAGATTCACATAAACTCATGTAATGTAACACTGAAAGCGAGATTCACATAAACTCGTGTAATTTAACAATGAAAGCGAGATTCACATAAACTCATGTAATTTAACAATGAAAGCGAGATTTACATAAACTCATATAATGTAACAATGAAAGCGAGATTCACATAAACTCATGTAATGTAACAATGAAAGCGAGATTCACATAAACTCATGTAATGTAACAATGAAAGCGAGATTTACATAAACTCATGTAATGTAGCAATGAAAGCGAGATTTACATAAAGTCATGTAATGTAACAATGAAAGCGAGATCCACAAAAGACTCATTTATGTAACAATGAAAGTGAGATTAACATAAACTCATGTAATGCAGAAAATATTGTACTCAATAGAAAACACAAATAATTGAAACAAAAAGAACACTGTAAAATTTGAACAGTCCTACAATTCACAAAATGTTACACCACAGTTTCACTGGATCCTTGGATTGGCCCATATTTATCGACTGATGATACCCTTTACGAATCCACAACAAGTAGGTATACGTACAGATGGCTCCCAGCACCCTTGTATTGGTTACGTATATGTTTGTGGTTCCACGACATATATAATCTTACATATACCTACGAATAGCACAATGCACTACGGAAAGCTACGCTCAACCCTATAAAGGGATATACATAACTGGTTATAATAATGGGTTCTTAATTAATTTGCTAGATACTTACTCAAATTAAACTGTAATAGCAAAGATAGCAACGTGAAAGGCTTCATTAACCGATATGACATAAAAAAATGAGAATAGGTTTCGTAAATCAAGAAAAATGTAAATTTGACATTTACCCCTATGACCGGAGAACATAATGAAGAACGTTCACTCTCTGACAAAATCTAAATGGTCTGTGTCTCCTTTTGAAATACAAAAAAAAAGATTAAATCCACAGGAGAGTGAATAATAGCAATGATCAAATACTCATATATACCAAGCTTTCCGTGACTTTTGTCGCATGCAGTGTTTAATTCGCTCACATTGAGAAGCGATGACTCATCCCAGATAACGATGTACGTCTGCACAAGGAATAAAGATGAAAAATAGATTTAAGGCAAAACTAAGTGATTTCTTGCATTACTTCTTGCCTTTTTCATCTTGCATTGAAATGAATTCATTTCGTCTGTTCAAACATAAAATGGCAAATATTGAAGAAGATTATATTTTATCTAACTGCATGGCATTATATGACAGAGGCCAGACAATCAGTACAATTTATATAAATGCAGGAATATACAATATAGCAAACAATTATTCATGTGATACTAGTGGTGAAAAGAGGACACAGTTTCCTATTTCACATACCTCTACAACTGCAATGCATACAGACAGTGTATACCTAGTTCCGTGAATATAGTTTTGTACAAATTGTATTTTAATACTATCCTTGGTTAATATAACCATGTCTTGTTAAAGCTGTATACTTCTTCCTCATAGATCAGAAATGGTGAAAATCCATATACGTCATATGATGCCATAAGTTCCATACGTTCATTCTTGTTTACTCATTCTACTGAAGTTGTTGCTTCTGATTGGTTCCTGTAGGAAAGGAAATCATTTCCTTATATCATTTGTTGAACTCGGTGATCATTATACCGTTAAACCCATTGCTTAACTCTAGGCGCATGACTATGTTATAAGATACATTCATCTTTTAATTACATTTTAAATTAACTCATTCACGAGATCGCTTATTGCGTGTTCGCTAAATTCAACCAAGACCGGGCTTCATTCTGTTTCATTCGGCGTTTCATCTTTTATATTTGCCATATGAAATAAATATATTTTTTTAAATTCCTTATAGAGATTTCATCACTATTTCATATTATTTACATTGATATTTGTGCTGTCTATAGCTTTATGTAACAAATACCGCGGGTCCAGAATGAAAACAAATGTCAAATTATATTTTCTATCATTCGCACTTTTTAGATCAATTGAAACGTCAACAGTATTTCAATATAATATGTTCTAGCAATTATTAATGCCGAGACTTTAAGGCCATGCCCCTTTAATGATAATTCTAAGGTCATGTCCTTTTTGTGCTAATTATGGTAGTAATTGCCATACGAATGGTGTAAGGGAAACATACATGTATCAGCATTGGGGCCGTTACAGCTGTGTGTGGGAAACCCTGTTCAAAACGTCAATAGGTTTAACTGGGTATGTTGTTATGGCAAATGTAGTGGTAATATTTTAGATAATATCTAATTCGTAGCTTTTTAATACTGTCAACACCCAAATTTCTAATTGATGTTCACCATGCCACTCTTTATTACTACACAATACACTGCACTATGCTATACCGCACCCGTAAGTAGTAACTAATGATCCACAGATGTACTATCCAAACAAAATGTCAAGTTTTACTGCATAAAGTACTTGTGAAAATAAACTATTAACTTTAGTCACAGTGCCCCACAATGCCTGAACGTATGCCAGTCTAGACTCACTTTAATTCATGCGTTAACAATTAATATACTTCTCATTTGTCCACAATTTTTCGCGTTTAATTGGGATAGATGACACAATAGAACAACGCGTCTCTCTCTCTCTCTCTCTCTCTCTCTCTCTCTCTCTCTCTCTCTCTCTCTCTCTCTCTCTCTCTCTCTCTCTCTCTCTCTCTCTCTCTCTCTCTCTCTCTCTCTCTCTCTCTCTCTCTCTCTCTCTCTCTCTCTCTCTCTCTCTCTCTCTCTCTCTCTCTCTCTCTCTCTCTCTCTCTCTCTCTTAAAATTTATTCATGGTGTGTTGCCTACATTCAAATCAGGAAATAATGGATGGGTGCCGTCAATATAAAATGCACCAGCATTCCAATGATATGCTATTGTGGAAGAGGTCAAATGCAATACCCATGCTGATGAAATGAAGACGATATATTGTCATGTTCCGACCGCGGACACATCCTATACTTGGTATGATAGTATGACTTCCACTTTGCGTCTCCCCAATAATGTTTACTGTTACACCGTCACCTCGTCTTCAATGTTACCAGTCACTGATGATGTCAGACATAGACAGAAAGAATAATTGGAGCTGGCTTTTTTAGTCAGGTCAGCAAAAAGAATAAAAAAGTGAAAATAAAACTTTTACTAGACACTTTTTGAGCGAGTTAAAGCATCGGAGACAAATGCATCAGACTTTTATTTGCCTAAGCCAAGAGAAATGGGACGTTCACGATTTAAGACTTGCGAACTTTCTATAATTCCATCGACGTTTACTATTGACACTCTTGCAGCAGCAACATAAGCATTTACTTCTGCATCTACCTCAACATTACACGGAGCAAAATTTGTGTAACATTAAACATTATTGGGGAGACACAAAGTAGCAACAGTAGTGGAAGTCACACTATCATACCAAGTATAGGATGTGTCCGCGGCCGGAGCATGACAATCCATCGTCTTTATTTAATCAGTATGAGTCTTGCACTTGAACTCTTCCGCAATGGTATATCATTTAATAGTGCTGGTGCACATGCACATTTAAATTGACAGAACCCATCCATTTTTTCTTGATTTGAATGTAGGCAACACACACCATGAATAAATTGTAAGAGAGAGAGAGAGAGAGAGAGAGAGAGAGAGAGAGAGAGAGAGAGAGAGAGTGAGACGCTTACATGTTAAAGTATTTATATACATTTATATATATATATATATATATATATATATATATATATATATATATATATATATATATATATATATATATATATATATATATATATATATATATGGTATGCAATTTAAAAGTAACACGGTACACATATTAAAGTGTTTACAGTCGATGGAAAGTTACCCATCGACGAGAAATTATGTAGCAGGCCGTACGGACATGCGCCAGTCGTACATGGCAATTCAGTTTTGATCAAGTGCAACATAATGGATTGTAAGCATTGCACATTTGATTGCTCAACAATTATCTATGGTAATTCACATAGCCATGGGTCATATTACTAATAAGCATTCATACTTCCAGTGTCTAAGACTAATTCGCACTCTTTTTGGAATGTAAAGACTGTCATACAAATATACGTTCGTTTCCGAAGATCATTTGTCTAACAGCGCTAAACTTAGAGTTAAATTTCGGACTTGCTTATGGTTCCTTATTCAATAATTTTCAATAGATTGACGAAATATTAGTATTATTAGTTTTAAATTGTTCCAAAATTAACAAAAATTTAAAAGTTTGTACGTTTTATTACATATTTACAGGCTGTTTCTTAAGATATGTTACTACAGTATTGCATACATTACGAAGACCGGATATCCATTCACCGACACTCGTTCCAGCATCCAGCCGACGTCGGAACTTAAAAGAATTTCCGTCCTTTTGCGATGAAAATAGACGATTATTCTCTTGGATATTGATCACGATCGCATTGGGAAGGGACCACATAATGATAGCTCTGATGTAAGGATATGATGCAGCAACACGAAGCTTTAGACAAATACGATAACCTCTGATTACAGCCGGTCATGTGTAGTTATTACCATAACTAAATTAAGCCCGAAAACGATATTCACCAAGAAATATTCGTGTTTAATCAATAAAAACGACGATCTGATGTGAAAGTAGCTAGTGTATCAATATAACTACCGTTTCTCATTAGTTAATACATCATATCAAACAACCCTGTTTGTATTCATACAAAATAGGCCTAGAGTTTTATGTATTGATAACGTATTCATATAAATGCATAACATTACAATATTTAGGATGTTACACATTCGTTACGTTAAAAGATCTTCAGGTAAAGCAGGGACTGGTGATTTTAATCCTATTCAATGATTGGTTTGTTTGTTATCAAAGACAGAATAAGGTTCACAGATAGTATGTCACTGATGTCAACAGTAATGCAAACTAAATGATGATACGATCTTTTTTCCAACAGATCCAATCCATCTCCCGACCCCATAGAAAGCGTTTATAAATGCTTCTCTTCTAGTTTCGAAAGCTGTTAGACCAGAATACCAATTCATTGTAAATCACATGACTCAAATTAGTATAAAATCGGTCTTTTAATAGTGGGAAAGTTTAATATATGTTGTGGAATAAACCCTATTTTAAAGCTCGCTATCGTGTTATGCACAGTTGACAACTGCAGAAGAGAGTTAATGTGCAAGATCTGTTACTTTCAGTACAAAATCACGCCACAATTAACAAAGCATTGGCGTCATTGTATGAACATTCGAGTAAATCTTGCGAAATTTTAATTCCCAATTGCTCTAAGATAGTCGTAGCGTGAATTGAGTTGTGCTGCCCTTAAATTAGTCTTTGTGTCACCATGAATGAAAATTTATGAGTTGAAAGCTTTTAAATAATATCAAAAAAAATATAATTTCTCCATGTGATTAGGATCGGATGATGCAAAATCTTGTAAATTATGTTTATATTTATTTGGAAGGGTTAATATCCTAACCCGTTCTGGGTTGTTTTTATGTTGCATTATTATTTTCTATTATTGGGATTTGCACCATACAGCGACATCTGTTTTGAGGTACCGTAGATAAATGATACATGCATAAAACTATTACTGTTATTGAATCCTATTCCTTCCTAAATTATTTATAGTTTTGCTTAAAACACACTTTGAAAATCGGGTAGCCTGTGTAATTAGATGAATTGCAATTATACAGCGACATCTGTTTTGAGGTACGTAGATAAATGATACATGCATAAAACCATTACTTTTAATGAATCCTACTCCTTCCTCAATTATTTATAGTTTTGCTTAAAACACACTTTGAAAATCGGGTAGCCTGTGTAATTAAATGAATTGCAATTATACACTTTGACTTTAATTAAATCCACGCCTATATTTTGTACAAAAAATGTGAAGGCCATTAACAGAGTAGGATAAGTGACATTTTGTTAGACACCCTGAGGGAAACATGACACCCTGAGGGAAACATATCTTACGTCAGATAATCATCTTTTTAGATGCAAGAGCTTAATCTTAAAATGAACATTTCTTACTTGCTGTCAGACTATCCCAAGAGAGGTACAGCATCAGCCAACACTTTGGCTTTAATCCAAAACTCTGAGCAAATACAGATTTTTAGTGTATCATTTCATATGTAGTGCCCACAGGTGATTAAAAGTCATCTAGTCGATATTGAAGCAGAAATATGGCATTAGATGCACCTGCTAGTCTTGCTATGTTGCACAGTACATTTTCCAGGTATGATATTAATAATTCCGCATACGTGTTGGGATGACACACTGCTATCAACCTAGCCACAATCGATCTTCAATTGGTCTGTTTTTATATGACAGATATATTATTGGGTATTGGGGAAACAAAGAAAAGGGTCGAAGTAGAAATTTTAAATCAGATAATCTGACTTATAGACAAAAAGATTTCTGATCTTATAATTTTTTTTAGTAGGTACGTTAACTTAATTTACCGTGCATTAAAAGCAAGTTCATTTATCCTCATTTTGCTTGACCTGTTTTGGTGTAGGAAAACGTGTCATCTATATTTAATTAAATTATTTGTTTTAATATTATAATTTTATTTTATTACAGTAAATGTTATTGTAATGATAATTTGGTCTGTTGGTTTTGATTGCTTTGTTGTTGTTTTTTAAGAAATTTAATTCATTTCTGTTTGAGCTGATAAACAGCAAGTAGTTTCGAAAATTGTATAATTGTTGACATAGATTTAGAACCAGTGTAAGGTTTGGGGTTAACAGCTTTTTATCCATCATTTCTAGCGTGAAAGTCATCGAGTTTTAGCTAAATCTATACTAGAGTACATTATAATTGTCATTTAATAACTCTAGTTTTTTTGTAGACAGGGTATCACGTGACCTCATCCAGGAATCTATTTTGCGTTTTAAAATGAATCTATAATCCATGATGTCATAATAAGTTCTAAAATGTGCCAATACCTTTGACACTAATAGGTATTTCATGTGACCAGTTTGAATTAAATTTTATTTATTTAATTTACAATTATTCATTGCCTGGAAAATATAAGTGCTCTTTACAAGATTTTTGGAGAAAGACATTTATAGAAAATTATTTGAAATGCCAAGCTGGAATATTATTCGTTGTGATTCAGCAAGGAACTTTCAACAAGGCATCAGTCATCGCCCTCCATTTTGGAATTTCTTCAGGATTAGAACTGTAATTCATTTATGACTTTTCATTGATAGAACTTCTAATTTTTTATTCTTGGATTATTCTTTAGATTTGATTCATAAACCGAAAGTCCTTTACATCAATTTCACCTTATTGTTATAAGGAAATAAATTATTTGTTAAATTTTACAAAGCTTGTTCTTTTCACTCTTTTCATTGCTACTTTTTTATGAGCCGAGACACATAACAAACGGTACATTGATTTATCCGACACGGGCTTTATTTGATTAACATAATCATTTTCTCGTTCAAAAAATAGGCTAGCTGTAAGTTACAATAAAAGTTTTATTGCCCTTATACATATAACATAGAATTGTAATCTCAGGGATAACTTTTTCAATTCCTTCTAAAGACATATTTTGTGAATCTTCTACTGCCATAATCTCAATGGACAGTGATAGTGTTCTACGACCAAACAACACTGAAATGAAGGTGACGGGTTGATTGTTGTTACAAGATGGAACAACACAGGACGATTTATTAAAAAAGCACAGCTCAAACCTGGAACTGAAGATGACGTAGCGATCGTTAGCTCTGCATTAACCTCGGGAATTTCATTTTGCTTCTCTTAAACTTTCAATCATCTGCAAAGATTACAGCTTTGATGATGTCGTTTTAGAATAAAGGTTCGTTATCAAGTAGTTTGTAATACAAGTAGTTTGTAATAAATTGCGATTATCTCATCGTTGTTAATAATTTGCAGTTATAAGACTTTATTTTCTGACAGAAGGTGGTGTGTCTACCAATTAACATCACAAGCATAGAATTATCACCGTTTATTCGGTGTTTGTGGCATTTCATATATAATCGACGTATGCTTTAGCTAAACAGCGACATGCGATCAAACACTAAACTTTAATGTAAATGATTGGCATATTAACTAGTATCTTGTTTGGATTCAAGACTATTTTATTCCACCACAATATCTGAAATTAAGCACGCGCTTTAATAAACTCATTGGCATATGGCTTAGATAAAAAGGGAAAACTAACACAGCGTTCAAAAGTCTGAAGGCTTTATTTTCCCGTTCATACGCTATTAACTGCTTTAACAAATTATATGGTTCCAGCTAAGACTTGCTGAAGCCATGACAAACATAATTTTATTTGCCACAAAGATGTCGTTTATCCATGATGAGATAATCAAATCTGATCTGCCAATCGAACTTTTAAGAGTCATTCTCAAACAAAGTGGCGTCAGTACAATAAATCAACGTACACTATCTCTTCTATATAAGTACATTTTCTGGACTGAATTCCCAAAGTTTCCATTAAGACTAGCTTGAAACGTATAAATGTAGCCTCCAGAACTGAGTTCTGAAGTTGATCAAAGACCTGAAGAAACCTGTGGCAATGCACAAACCATTCAAATTACGGCTTGTAACACCGATATTAATCTGTGACCTTTTCAGCTTAATGAAAAAAAC
Source organism: Potamilus streckersoni (assembly GCA_016746295.1). Taxonomy (NCBI): domain Eukaryota; kingdom Metazoa; phylum Mollusca; class Bivalvia; order Unionida; family Unionidae; genus Potamilus; species Potamilus streckersoni. The sequence continues at coordinate 456,849 of JAEAOA010001734.1, read as the reverse complement.
TGTACAGTTACTTGTAAAATAGTGCAGCAAATATAAAAATCAAAGATGATGTTTCTTTGCCTATTATCTATGTCCACTACTATACACCTAAATGATTTTCACTCAACCGACGGCTGTACTTAAAACAAGACTCATCCCGTCACCTTCGATGCAAGTACAAATATAATAAGAAACAATCTGAATACGTAATATTTATGATTTACCGGCTAGTATCATTTTCTGAGATCATGCAAATTTGCATACAAGTACAAATAAATGTATTCAAGGAAAAGTACTATAAGCACTTACTCTTCAATTCCAACAGACAAAAAAAATCAGTCTGTTAACAAAAACTTATGTATTAACTAATCAGTTTAAAGCTTATACTAACATAAAGAATTTAAAACCCAGTGCATTTCGGTGAAATTTTTGAGAACATCAGGAGAACGAAAACACATCAAACCGAAAAAATTTTAGTGCCAATGATTTTCAGTTCTGCGAGGTTTAATTATCAAACAGTTTCGTTTTCAAAAATGTCAGTTGCTATGCATCACTTTGAAGTAACTGTTATTCCTGTTACAAACAGTCAATTCTCGACATTGTGTCCATCGACAAATGTGCATCTTTCATAATGGTATTCCTGTTACAAACACTCCATTAGAAACATTATATATTTCGTTAAATGTGTATCTTTCATGAAGGTTTTCCTGTTATAAACAGTCTTTTTAGAAACAATGTGTACGTCGTTAAAACATTCCTGTTACAAACAGTCCATTTATAACATTGAATACGTCGTTAAATTGGTCTTGTTTCAAATAGTTAATTTAGAACATTGTGTACCTCGTCCAATGTGTTTCTTTTTTTGTAATTTTTCCTGTTACAAACAGTCCTTTTAGAACATTGTGTACTTCGTCCAATGTGTTTCTTTCATGTAATTTTTCCTGTTACAAACAGTCCATTTAGAACATTGTGTACCTCGTCCAATGTGTTTCTTTCATGTAATTGTTCCTGTTACAAACAGTCCATTTAGAACATTGTGAACCTCATCCAATGTGTTTCTTTCATGTATTTTTTCCTGTTACAAACAGTCCATTTAGAACATTGTGTACTTCGTTAAAAGAAGGTAGTTTTATACTTCAGTAAAGACACGTAGACCTAATGTCCGGAACGGTTGTTAATAATCTGCAATATCATACGTCAGCCGTATGTAAGAATAACTGGCCAATGAACAGATTGCTAGCAGTTTAAATTAAATTTTCATTTTTATCCGGACATTAGAGTTGTCTATAATTGTCTATAGTTGACTCTGACGTAATTCTAATAGTTCATATTATTTTATATAATTCTCTACAGGGAATAGAATCACCATTGAATAAATACTCTGTGACCATGTTGTGCTGGTAACACCACCGTACCCCAATGTATCACGCAAAGATGCATAACGAATATATTGCTTCATTTCAGGCAAATAATGACATATACAAGGTTTGGGTAGATGGCGGTGGCTTTTATAAAGAGAAGTGGAGACAATCAACCATAACCAATATGCTTAAAGACTACATTGTACAGCATAGCCTACATTAGCCCCATACCCATAGTACCACAACCCAAGGACATCAACTGAGGCTCATAGAACTGGGGCACGCATAGGGTTACCTAGAAAAGGTCGGTTATAGGACGAGGCTTGTGCCATACCTTCGACTAATTTGTTATGTGATGTGTGAATGGATTGAGCCCACCATGGAAGCATTTTATTCTGCATAGCTGATGACTGACGCGGCATGGAACGTACAACCAGATATCAGTATTTCGTTTTTTATGTTCGTTTAAGTAGTGATCACTCCCAAAATGTCGATGTCGGAGAGGCACGATAAACTAATTCTAATTTGCCTATGAGATGACCTGAATCTGATCCTTGCTTACCTTCACTTTGAGCTTTGCCTATGAGATGACCTGAATATGATCGTTGTTTACCTTCACGCTGAGGTTGCCTATGAGATAACCTGAATCTGATCGTTGTTTACCTTTACGCTGACATTGCCTTTGAGATGACCTGAATCTGATCGTTGTTTACCTTCACGCTTAGGGTATGGATGTTGTGCGAAGAAGCTGCATCTGTGTGTCGAAGAGAATAGCTAGAAAGATAAACACCAGGGCCGCAAACTTTCAATCTAAACGCATATTGCCACAGTGTTGGGATGCATCGTCATACCATAGGCACAGTTAACTATTTTTCAGAGAAATGTTCGCCTCAAATCGTCTAGGTGACAGCTTCGATAACTAGTCTACTCTTAACAAGAAAGAAAATTATGTAGGAGGTATATACTAGATTCATATACATTGCATAATTAGTAGTTGGAATTTAATGACAGTTGTTTAAAAATGTTCCAACGATTGTTAGGTAACAGATTCGATAATTAGTTTACGCTTAACTTGAAACAAAATTCTTTTAGATGTGCATATCATTTTCATATAAAATACATAATTAGTAAATGGGAATTTAATGACAGTTGTTTAAACAGTTACAACGAGTATTACCTTTTATTGGCAAAATTCTTACATCGTACTAGTGTTGACCCAAGGATCGTAGCTCTCTTAGCACTGAACACAGATGTAAAACTGTTGCAAGAGTCAGCCTCCGTAATCCCGTTAATGACTTGCACGATACGTACGCTTATCACACGTAAATAAACGCAGAAAATTGTCCTATTAGAAAGACCTCAAAATTGATAGACCACATAGGCCACTTTGACACAAGCTTCTGTAGGCATATCTAGCGTCAGGTGATGGATGTTCCATGCCCTATATTTTATTTAGTACAAAATCAAGGCAGGTGTTTGTAACGCCCACGGAGGCCATGCCACCCGCTTGGTCAATGTCTTAGTTATCTCCCTTTTTAGGCCAATGTCTTCCCTGTCGACAGTAGACGATTGGTCAAGCAGAATGTGGTCTTCAAACAGCTTGACGTGATCGCTTGCGTGAGTACGGTACACCGGGTCAAGTGATAAACATGCTGACGTAGTAGACACAGTCCCTATTGAAGAGAGTGACTCCAGTCGTACCTAGAATTATACTATAGATTATTAGCATTCATGCAAAAAATAACCTAAATCTGCGCAGTATATATATATATATATATATATATATATATATATATATATATATATATATATATATATATATATATATATATATATATATATATATATATATATGTGTATATATACTTATGAAATAATTACTTCTTTGTAATTGTCTTGCGGAATTCCAACTAACGTACACTCATGGGACTGAAGGAAATCTCAGGTTTCCCAAAAGAAGATTTCATTCCTGTGCATTTTTCAATCAATACCAACTCTATGGAGGCTTGTTTCAAGAAATTATTATTATTATTATTATTATTAATATTATTATTATTATTATTATTATTATTATTATTATTATTATTATTATTATTATTATTATTATTATTATTATTATTATTATTATTATTATTATTATTATTATTATTATTATTATTATTATTATTATTATTAATTGTATTATTATTGCAATTATACAGTTGTTTTATTGTAGGGTTTTCATAGCGTGAAACTAGATGTCACTATCGCAAGGTGATATAATATATATATATATATATATATATATATATATATATATATATATATATATATATATATATATATATATATATATATATATATATATATATATATATATATATATATATATATATATATATATACGTATATATATATATATATACATATACATATACATATATATATATATATATATATATATATATATATATATATATATATATATATATATATATAAGGTGTCTATACAATATTCAACAAAATATATAAATATATTTAAATAGACAACTCAATAATTTATCTTGCTGTCTGTATGGCAAATATGAAACTAGGAACTATGACAAAACACTGTTCAACAACGAATTTCAAGTCGCCATATTTCACTATTAAGAGTGTTTACAAGAAACGATCTCATTTATTAAATATTTTTCTCGTCAGCGTGTAACATTAGCCCTTTGTAGATGCAGGTTGATAATTAATTACAGATCTCGCCGACGGTAAGTTAGGAAACTATGACCACATTTCATAAAGAATAGCCAAACATGTTTAACAATGATAAAATGATTTAAGAAAGTCTTCACCAAAGAAGTAAGAATTTGTTTTCATGACATTCAAAATCTCAGATATCGTCTTGTTAGACAGGCATCAGTTCTTCTGTTATTTATAATCATTTTTTTTCTGCGTCAACGTCCTCTTGTTCGAGAAAACCATCTAAGTGCCGTAGAATATATATCGAAGCTAAAATATTAATAATAATAATAATAATAATAATAATAATAATAATAATAATAATAATAATAATAATAATAAACAAATCACTCTTATGACCGATGAACTATGATTGACAATCAAACCTTGAGTTTTGCCTAATTCACAATTCAAAGCAACCCTAGACATCAACAACACCATGTAATCTCGAAGACTTTCAGGTTTATACACGTTCTTCTAGAAATAACTTTCAACACAAGTTAATTATATTTCTAAGGTCTGCTTCAAGATTTGTTCTGTATTACATGCGACACGTGATAGATGTGTAGATTACAATGTCCGAAACGAACTGTCCAATGTAACATTAGTATGGTATCATGTTTACTTTCTTTTATTATGTTATACTGTCAATAAAAAGATAAATACAGGGAAAAGATATTTTTGCTATTTTCCGAGTTGACAATCAAATACCTGTATTAACATTATTGGTTATGTTAGAAATGACAATGAGATATACGATATTTAATGTGAAAATGCCTCTTTAATTAATTTGGTTTTGTCACTTTTCATCCAATGACTGGATATGAATTTGTTTATCTCGAAATCAATATAAAGCTTTCAATGAAATGTGATTTCACTCGCTAAAATCTCACATTGTAAATAATGTTGACGTGCTGGAAGTAATGAAGATGTAGAAATAAATTGCTGAGGTATACATTTTACCACAGCAATCTAAAATACGATATTGTAATAGAATAACATATTTGACCAATACTGATTTGTTATGAAGTAGTGTTGAACCGATAACTCAAAAATAAAAATATCCTTTAGTTATAATTCAAATATGACTCCTAATCTATGCCAGGATATTAAACCCAGGACTTGACTCGTGTACAGTGCAATAAATTTACAGGCTTAGAAGTAAAATGTTTAACTGACATAGATGGAAATTAATGACATTAATTTGGTAATAGAAAAAGTGTAATCAATTTGAGTTGTTGTCTGAAATAGAGATGCCGCGTATTGAAAAAAATAGAAACACAGTTGGAAAAAACAGATAATAACCCTAGAACTAAATACTTGGATAAAACTAGACAAACCAGGTTTTCAAAACGAACAATTAAAATAAAATCTAGCAAATACAAAAACTTAAAATGTACATTTAAAATTATAACTGAATAGATCAACTCACGAGTGAAATGAGCAATCGGGAAAGTGAATCACAATGAACTGTATTCAAGGAAACACAGTCTGAAAACAGTTTATATGCCTAAGAGACAAAAATTAAGATTTGAGAAACAACATTGCTGAGTTATAAATGAAGCTGCAGGAAAAGATGACACAGGAACATTGGTGCCATCTAAAGATTTTTCGACCGACAGGTGTACTTATTGTAACAATAATAACATTTAGAGATTCTAAGACCTAAGGGTCCGTGCGTAGGTCAATTTAAAGCTGTAAAAACACTTTTATAACACTTATTCAAATAGTAGCCATGCAAGCATTTTCTCTTCTATACGCCAAAAGTCTAACATGTAATCTCCCTGGTGCTTCAGGGACCAATTTTATCTAAAAAAAAAACATGGATACAGATTAGGTTTGGCCTCTTTTAAGGCATTCATGGATTATTTAATTCGAAACCAAATTATAAATATTTTGATTTTATAACTCACAGATATAATTAAATATTCCACTTGTAATAAATGTTAGGTAAACATGACATATGGTCAGTATTGCATACGTTCGTACGTACGGTGATCCTGCTTAAAAATACTTTGAATTCCTACACTAATTTTAAAACACGGTTTTCAATTATTAGAAATATTGATTATATTTACGATCAATTAATTACCTACCTTGCAGGTCTAACACAGCCAATAAATAATCCAGTCATAATTCATGTACATATTCACTAAGTATTCGTATAGGGAATTAACAATAGGAATAATGTTTAGATTCTTCACCAAGTATTCGTAGAGGTCATTAACATTAAGAATACTTTTTTGAGACTCTGTTAAATAGAGTCCTTACAGCATAAACATTCTCAGAAAAGAATATTTGGAAAAAGAAATGCAGTTGTTGGATAGGAACATTAGTGATTCAAGAAGACGATAAAGGGTGTGTATTATCCAGTTTGTATTTTTCCTAGAAATGCAAATAAATACCAGAGAAATTATTACACAATCGAGAAGGAATGCTTGGCATTGACTTTGGCATATCATCAATTTAATATGTAGTTCATTAATTACTTCTCCGATTATTGTTAAGTGACAACAATCCCATACTTCCATTTCAAGATAAAAAAACAAAATTAAGAGATTAGTAGAGTTTGTTTATGGATAAGACACGTCCAAGGAAACTAAAAATTATACAGTTTTATAGCAGATGAACATTTTTATGCACGAAATATATTCTTACATGTATAATTTGCATCATTCGTATAATTTCATCTTTTGTAAATTGTTACACAAACTCATTTGACTAATATATCAAACGAAATCTTTATTGGACAAATCGTTCTCTTTATGAGCTCAGGTATTATACGTATCCCTAATTTGCATTTTTTTTCTTAGTTCCTTTTTTCCATTTTATTTTTATTACTTGTTATAGATAATTGCAATTTGGACTTTACCTTGTTATGTATATTTAATTTATTTGTTTGTCTGTTAGTGTTAAATTTTGTTTTATTCCATGACATATTATTTTAATGTAACATGATTTATTGGATTTGACCTTGCCTAAAGTTGAATTCATTTCTGCTTGACCTGATTGACTTTTTTTTTAAATTTAATTGATATAAACGACTAATAAATGCTTCAGTATCCTTCATGTGCATGAGTTCATTAACAGAATTAGTATTTCAAGCAAATAAAGGACCATTATGTTGATCAGTATATGTTATGATTTTATTTACCATACGAATGATATACACTTTAGTTTTCTGTATTTACACATGATTATTGATAGCATTTATTATTATCCGAACAGTTATTTTTATGCCGAAATGTAATATTTTAAACAGGAGATCTATGCAAAAATTGATGTAAGAAACTGACCGCCATTTCCTTACATGTCGTGCCGTAACTTACAGTAAAAATGTTACTATTTTCACATGATAGTATTCATAGTACACAACTTTAAAAAAGACTCTAGAGATACATAAACGCCAACCAACACAAACTGTCATGTTTACCCTAAATAATTTTGACTATTTCAAAACTTCTTGACCGCCCTCTCACGTTTCGAGACCGCTTTAAATGTTGCCACAAAAATTATATATCATTTGTGTTCTAATTTAGTTACCGATAAATTTGATACATTTGATCGTTTGCCTAAGGTCAATATGTCAGGTTCGAAAAGCGAAGAGTTAAATTATGTACGTGAAAAAAACAGAGACCCCCCTCAAGTTTGGCGTCTGTATGCTGAAATACTGTCGTGTTTTATGAAGTTACTTGGTTCAGTCAGAGACAGTTCGTGACTGACACAACAAACATAATTGAGACGGTATATTTTATTTTCCACCAGAAGCTTGTCCAGCGCCTAATGGCTAGACATTTACGGGGGAAAAATCTATTAGAGCCGCCTAATATATATTCAGGTATCGGGGAAACAATCAATACGGTTTAGTCTAACTGTTTCTTTCTTTTGCAACGGGTTCATTAGTTCAATGCGTTCTTTCTTCCAGCTGTGCAGCTAAACTCTGTCATACACGAATGACATGTACATCAGATGAGATCTTCACCATCATCTAGTCAACAGTTCGCAACAATATGACTTCTGCAATAAAAGAAAGGGTTTTTTTCTAATGTAAACTTTATGAAAATAAAAGGCTTTATTGTTTGCCAAAAAAAAACTGCATCTAGTGCAAGAGAACTTTCTGTTTTCTTGCAACGGACAAAATAGCTTCATCCTTTCCAAATCATATGCCAATTGACCATCAAACTTGAAAATTATTTTGAGCCTTGTAGCTTGATTGTAATCTGCGTCTTTAACAGATATCCGAAGGTAGGGCTGCTTCAGTCATTGAAAAATGTCTTGTATGCATCAGCCATTTCATTTCTATAATCAGGTAGCATAACAACAGATCATAACAACCAAAATGTGTTTGCAATAACCTATGAAAATCAGGTTGACAAACATTCTGTAGCAAGGTTCCTCTGGCATGATAAAAACTACATATAAACATGCTCTGGCATTGTTGAATGACGTATTGGCAATAATGATGGGCATTTAAGTCATACTGGCAATATAATATATGTCTGAGAAGCAGTGGAAATGACTAAACAACTTGTCTCAATAGGGTCACATTTGCAATGGAACTTAATAATCTCTCTCCAATTGTTTTTGTGTAATGTAGCACTTAAATCAGAATAATAATATAAGTGTCTCAGTTTAAACATATAAGCCATGCCTAACGTCGAGTCAGTTTCCTTCTTCGTTCTTAAATGTCATTGATTATCTCAAATCTAACTCCAATGTTACTTGTTGTTTCTGTCTTTTTTTTTGCACGGATAAAATGCTCTGATTTATATTCACGATCTTGCCTATGCAAATTGACAAATTAAAAAATTTAAAAACAAACACAGCGAACTAAGCTAACATGTGTTAACTGACATGAATTTTAAAATTAAAATCCATTTGTACATACTGTAAGTGTTTCTCACCAACGCCCAAAGAAGTAAAAAATAAAATAAAAATCATGCAAATTAGCGAGCTTCTGCAAATTCATAATCTGACAATGCTTACTAATGCTAGATACAACAACATGAAAATTATCGTTTTGGTGTTGTGTTTGGAGGGATACTGACAGTGACATATAATTCCGGTATTTAAGAGATTCGTTGACCTCATGAGCGCATTATTTATTGAACCTCGCCTCAATTAAATCAAGGAAACTGATACAATGATATGGGAAATATTATCTCTAATATCTTTTCAATAAATCAAAAATACTTGCCATAATAATTAATGGATTTGATGAAGTCTCATGTTTTCAATAATTCATTCTTATAAAAGTCATTGTTCCCTGATTTGACAAGGCAAATCAGTTGTTGTCAATAGCAGGCATTACGACAGCAACTGAACACTTAATATTAACGTAATTTATGTTCAGCAAAGAACACTATAGATTTGTTCTTCCTTTCAAACAAAACATAATAATTTTCAGTGATGAACATTACCGGATGTCTGTTTACTTGTGATAATTTAACCTCAGACAAGCGAACTTTGTATCTGTAAAGTTTGATATGTGGCTTCAAAAACTAAACAATCGACATCTGTATAAAATGGCTATCTCTACATCTTGAAAAATATCGTTACTCTGCCAATTATTGGTTTATTATATACTTTGAGCCAGATATCTTTAGGAGTAAACCTGATATGGTTTGCTGTTTTTAACGTGAGGCTCAAAATAAAGCAAAATATTCTGTAGGTTGTTGGTCTTAATATCACACACTTGACAGTTCATATTTTGTTATTAACGTGGGGGTGCTTGATGTATGCATTCTGAATATTTAAAAGCACTGCAACAAGTCACTACTACTTTTCAAACGGTTTGAAAAAAGTTTGATTTCTTTCTTGTGCATCGAAGCCCATAAGATATGTCCTGAAAATTGTTGAAAAAATGATTGCCTGAGAAAAATTAAAAATGACAATAAACTCGCAGATAAAACGAATGATATATGTGTTATTATTATCTTTTCACAGAGTATGTCCTCATGCCGAAAAGCTTTTGATACTGTTAGTCAAAATGACTTCGTTTCTAAAAATAATAATGTAATTATTTATTTTAATTTTCCCCGTAACGGGTATTATATGAAATGTATATAAATGGTTTCACATTGAAATGTACCATAACACAGTTTTGAAATGAAGAAATATATCACATTTAAGCACAAAACTAAACTGTATTGTCAAATGTAATTTTAAATTGGAGGCCATACATACTGTTAGGATTTTGCTTTAACCACACCCACAAAGGAAAAACACCGAAAGCAATCAATATTATCTCTTCGATGCTGCCTATTTAATTAAATATTGATAAGGTTCAAAACAGTGTATTAATGACGCAATGAACACAGGATAATTATTCCACTACCACTTAGTGAAGTGAAAGTTTAGGAGTGTTGCTTCATTGGTTTTATAAAATTTTTACCCCTCCGCCTGTATGAATTACCAATTTTGTCAAACGTTTGAGTCTAATAAAGCAAACAACCTTTATCAATAATGTCACTTTGACTAGACTGAATATATTTGGCAATTTATAATGGAATGCTACATTCTGCTAGTAAATTATAATGAGTGTGTGTGCGTGTGTGTATTTTGAGCGTAGCTTAAAGAAAGTTTCAATACTATAGCTACGATATCTGTAGTGTGGTAGTTGATAGTGATATCAAGCAAGAGGGCATCATGCCCCAGACATGTAGCATGATGTTCCAGTCAGTCGTGGTATCCTACCACAGGTCTCACTAGTCCTAACAACAACCTCTTAATGCTGAGCTTCAAGCAAGGCAGCTGTTAATGCAATTTTTATAGATATTTTGTATCGCAGACCAGGTTTTCAACAAAAGCAGACGTTCTAACCACTGGGCCATGGGGAAAATACTGATATTAAAAAGAATTTAAATATGTTTATGCAACTTATTATTTTCCTTGAATGTGAACGTTATAGAATGTCAGAATGTTATGTGGATGCAAAATAGTATATACAAGAGACAGCTGCTTTTCATATCCCCACTGTAAATTATTAACCTGGCTTCATAACCTTAGACATTTTTTGTTATGCGCTCTTCTGACATCATGATCAGATTCTTATTTTAACTCAGTGAGAACATAAAATGCATGACATAGTACACGAATGTTCACAAAAAGGATTGCTTAGTTTTAAGTATGCCAATAATAGTCACTTTATTTACAAGGTTTAACGCAATAAAATATAAACTAAAGTTATCGACCTTAACGGCGTATATTTCTCCAGAGTAGAAATTAAAGTGTTTATTTGCTTAAAAGTCTGTTTTTGTGGGATCTTAGAAAGAATATACTTTTCTTAAATGCGTGTATGTCGGCCCTGTTATGGAAACCTTCAGTGAGTATATACTTGTCTTGAAAGCCTGAGTTATGGCTGAGATATCTATGAAGTCCTTTAGTGGAATATATCTGTCCTTAAGGTCTGCACTTTGCTTCTGTTATCTTGATGGGATCCTACAGTGAGCACATGTGTGTCCTTAAAGCCTGTATTTTGTTTATGTTGTCATGATGGGATCATGTTGTGACCACATGTGTGTCCTTAAGGCCTGTATTTTGTTTATGTTGTCATGATGGGATCATTTTGTGACCACATGTGTGTCCTTAAGGCCTGTATTTTGTTTATGTTGTCATGATGGGATCATTTTGTGACCACATGTGTGTCCTTAAAGCCTGTATTTTGTTTATGTTGTCATGATGGGATCATGTTGTGACCACGTGTGTGTCCTTAAGGCCTGTATTTTGTTTATGTTGTCATGATGGGATCATGTTGTGACCACATGTGTGTCCTTAAAGCCTGTATTTTGTTTATGTTGTCATGATGGGATCATGTTGTGACCACATGTGTGTCCTTAAGGCCTGTATTTTGTTTATGTTGTCATGATGGGATCATGTTGTGATCACATGTGTGTCTTTAAGACCTGTATTTTGTTTGTGTTGTCATGATGGGAACCTGAGTGTCCTAATTAATTGCATGTATGCTCTGCTGTTTCAATGGAATCCTCCAGTGGAGTATATGTCATCCTAAAGGATCATCATTTGTTTTGATGTCTCAATGGGATAATCCAGTGGCGTATATGTCATCCTAAAGGCTCGTGTTTTGTTTATGATGCCTCAATGGAATAATCCAGTGGCGTATATGTCATCCTAAAGGCTCGTGTTTTGTTTATGATGCCTCAATGGAATAATCCAGTGGCGTATATGTCATCCTAAAGGCTCGTGTTTTGTTTATGATGCCTCAATGGAATAATCCAGTGGCGTATATGTCATCCTAAAGGCTCGTGTTTTGTTTATGATGTCTCAATGGAATCCTTCAATAGCACACATGCCATCCTAAAGGCTCGTGTTTTGTTTATGATGCCTCAATGGAATCCTCCAGTGGCATATATGTTATCCTAAAAACTCTTTTTATTGTTTCTGATGTCTCGAGTGGATCCTGCAGTGAGCTCATTAGTTTCCTTACGGCCCTAATGTTGGCTCTCTTTGGAATCATGCACTGAGCAGATGTATGTCACTAAGGTTTGTTTATAGGCTCTGGTGTGTAGAAGGAAATTTCCAGTGAGCACGTACGTATCGTTTTATCCTGTATTTTGGCTCTATTGGCTCGATGAAATTTTCCATTTTGCATATGTGTGCCCTGAAAGCAAGAGTTTAGACTCTTGTGTCCTTACTGAATGTTGCAGTCAGCGCATACATGATTATAAGGCCCGTATGTAGGCTTGTTGTCTTGATATTGTATTGGTCACGCTATGGATAGACATAATATAATAATAACAACGCTTGACAACCTACCCCTCTTTCTCAGGGAGCACGGGCAGATATCATGGGGTTTAATATCATGGAATTGTCAATGCAGCGTTATTGCAGTCCCCGAGTATCGTGTGTTTCCTTTCAATCGAAACACACGGAATTAGGGCACTATTTTGTGACGTTATATATGATTGCCATCTGCTTAAGCAACATTTGTACATTTGTATATTCTTTCAAAACATGACAATTTAGGAATTAGACGGTGCGGCTCAATCAATCATGTCAATGCTTTGGATGTTGATACGATACTTTGCATCGCAATATACATATCGTGTTGCACATGATGCGGAATAGATTTAAATGGAATTACTTTATAAAAATGTCTTGTAAATGTTTATTATCAACAAAGTTAATATACTTTCATTATTATCCAGCATAAATTTAATAATCAAATATAACAAAACAGAACTGAGACAGCAGTGAATTTAGATCCTAAATGTATGCTCATTGCACTCTAATCAATATAAATTAGCACAATTAACATATTTAAGTCCAATTAGTAATTCACTATTAAGCGCCAATATGAATGTAACAGTTGTTGTTGGCGAGTATGCCAATTTATAAATCTTAAAATCATTGTTCCGGTAAACGACAACACCTCGTAGTACTGAAACTGTTAACCTATATAGGCTTCGTGACTTGCAGATAAAACCAACCGTTATATGGCAACTATAGTCATGATTGCAGTGTCTAGGTATTGATGATTGCGATGTCAACATATTCATAATTGCAGTGTCTAAATATTGATGTTAATATATTCAGTGTCAATATATTCACGATTGCAGTGTCTACATATTGATGATTACAGTGTCAACATATTCATGATTGCAGTGTCTAGCTATTGATGATTGCAGTGTCAATATATTCATGATTGCAGTGTTAAAATATTGGTGATTGCAGTGTCAACATATTCATAATTGCTGTGTCCAAATATTGGTGATAGCAGTGTCAATATATCCATGATTGCAGTGTCAACATATTGATGAGTGCAGTGTCAATATAGTCATGATTGCAGTGTATACATATTGATGATTGCAGTGTCTACATATTCATGATTGCAGTGTCTATGTGTCTACATGTTGATGATTGCAGTGTTAATATATTCATGATTGAAGTGTCTACATATTAATGATTGCGGTATCAGTATATTCATGATTGTTGTGTCTACATAGTCATGATTGCAGTGTCTACATACTGATGATTGCAGTGTCTACATATTCATGATTGCAGTGTCTACATATTCATAATTGCAGTGTTTACATACTGATGATTGCAGTGTCTACATATTGATGATTGCAGTGTCTACATATTGATGATTGCAGTAACTACATATTGATGATAGAAGTGTCTACATATTCATGATTGCAGTAACTACATATTGATGGTTGCAGTATCTACATATTCATGATTGCAGTTTCTATATATTAATGATTGCAGTATCAGTATATTCATGATTGTTGTGTCTACATATTGATGATTGCAGTGTCAATATATGCTTGATTGCAGTGTCTACATATTGCTGATTGCAGTGTCTACATATTCATGATTGCAGGGTCTAAATATTGATGACTGCAGTTTTAATATATTCATGATTGCAGTGTCTACATATAGATGATTGCTGTGTCAATATATTCGTGATTGCAGTGTATACATATTGATGATTGCAGTGTCAATATATTCTTTATTATTGTTTCTACATATTGATGATTGCAGTGTCTACATATTGATGATTGCAGTGTCTATATATTGGGAATTGCAGTGACAACATATTCAAGATTGCAGTGTCCTTATAATCTAGATGTTACGCAAACATATCGGACAATATACTTGTGATTCGTAAGTTGCCATTATGTGAAACATATTGTTGTAGTCATTACTTGCTGAAAACACGCCAAAGTCTCTGTTTCACATGGCATAATAAAATCGACTTTGCATCGCGAACTTGATGTATTACATGATTACTGAATGTATACGATTTAACACAATAAAATATAAGGATGGTAGTATTAAACATGATCATCATTGCCATCATCCACTAAGAATAAAAGGAACGAAAAATAAAATTAACCAGGTCACGCCGATGTATTAGTTTTTAATAATTAAGTAGTCGATCGGAGAAAAGGGGATATTTCTATTGACTTTCAAGTGCTCTCAACAATTAGGTCTTCTCCATACTTTACAGTGAAGTGTGATATTCTTTATATTGTTATATTTTTAATACTTAACTCTTGAGACTTGGGTACCGCCTCAATCAGAAAAGTGAAAACAAACTGCAGATATTTTAATAGCATACCAATTTACCTGGGAATGAGAGATCATACGATTCTAAGCAGCAGACAGGGTGAACCCTACAAAATTTTGATCGAGTCATTAATAAAAAAAATATTCCTGCAGAGGCTGAAAAAATACGTCAACAACGCTAAACTAAAGTCTAACTTTTTCCATACGCCTGACAAATTCATGAGGTTAGCTCATTTTTTTATATTATTGTTGTCGTATTTTTTATGATTTTGTCAGGTGATTTTGTATGCGCGTAAAGCCACCCAATTGTTGTCCTTTACCCTGCTTGCTGCTATTGATAGTCAAGATGAGTTTAACCAAAGATTTTATCTAGACCAATCTAAGAGCGTATGTATAAATTAATATATAGAGTTTCGTTTCTCAGATCAATTATACTTCCATTCTAATTTGTGAGTTTGAAATTCATTCTTGACAATAATAGATTATGAACACGCAGGTAGATTTGATTTATTGGCTCAGACACAATAAACCACCCTGGAGGTGTTTGAATACTGGACGAATATAATATGTATCCCTGCTGAGCCTGATTAGACTTAGAAAGGTCAACGTGATATCTACTGTCAATTACATCACATAATACATTCAGTACGATGGTGGAAGTTATATTAACAATAATAGGTGAAATATGACGTCCTATTCCATATGGGCCATTATTAAATTTGAGAACAGTTTTAAACGGGATTATTTTTTTCCATGAATCACATATTCTTTTAAAGTGTTCATCAATAAGAACTTTAACTAATTTCTTTAACTCAGACGAGTCAAATCCAGGAATTATAAATGTTGATAGTTACTCTTTTTTAATTTTAAAATATTTAGGAAATATTGTTATGAAAAAGCAATTATTGTGTGGAATACGAACTGGATTGTCTTTATTCACTATATAACCTGTATCATAGCGACTTGATTTAGTGGTGGTATTACTAATCTTTTCTCTCTGTTAACGGAAGAATTATTCATGAACTCTAAGTCTGAAGCAACTTGATTCAAATGCTGTATTGACTCAAATATTTGATTTTTTTAAATCATCATTGTAAGAAACATTAATACTTAAAAGTAAATTTTGTAGATTTTTAAACACGCGTTCATGTTCAGATTTAATTTTATTAGCTTTACGAATTTATTAGATCAATATCTAGTGTTATTACTTTAGCTTCTTTATCTTTCTTACTAGCAATTGCTTTTGTAAAATGATTTTCTAATCGATCTATATAATGCACAACTCTATTAGTACCAGAATATAATTTCCATGGATAAGCTTCTTTTACTTTTCGATATTCTGGAAGTTGTATAAATTTTTTAACATCTGTGAGGAAGTCGGATCTCTTTGGTTCTGGTGTAACCTGATAAACAAGAGCGACTTCAGGCCATCCTAACACTGATCTAATCGAACTTTGATAAATATCCGCAGCATAGTCAGCAGAAGGTATTTCAATCACCGACGAAAATGTTGGTTCGTATACAGTAATTACTATCTTTGATTCTTTTCCGGTTATAGACTTAATTCTGCGTTAGAATTCCTGATTAATTTGCTCTATCTGATAACTGCCAGTTGGAATACTAACTACTTGCCAATCTGGAGTTCCATCAGATTTATTAATATTTGAGAATACTAATGAATTATTTGCATGTAATCCACCAAATTGTTTTGATCTAATACGAGGCCAGCTATAATAAACACGTAACTGAGCTAATGCTATCTCTTTTACTGGAATTGCAGCTGGAAAGTTAACGCTGAATCCAGGATTGGTCGAACTTATTGATATCATAACAATTTTTGATGGCGTCGTATTAGTGACGATCTGTTGCAATAGTTCTCTTGAATCAGACATTATTATCATGTTTATTATTTATTCTCCATCCTATCGTTATTGTCTCTAGATGACGCGTTATTTTCCATCACGAATGCTGCGTCGTAGGTTTTCATTAACATAACGAACTCCTCATCAGATATTTTACCATCACTGAGGTACAAGGAAAGATGTGAGCATAATTTAGTATAGGCTGTTGGTGCTGTATCTAATTTCATTATGTACTCGCCTGATTTGTCGTTCGTGCATGTAGATATTTTCTTAGCTATAATTCTGAGAATACCTGCACATGTTGTTGGAGAAACGACAATCGTTAAAACCGCAGGAGCAGTCACAGTTAACGTTGATAATTATCATCCAGCAACAACAGCAGAAACCGAGGAAACGACTACATCGATAACAACCGTGCGTCTGAGATATTTTTTACTTTCAACGTGTATTCGTCGATGATATTTTTTAGTTTAGTCTGAGACTTACACGCCTGATTATATCTGTGAAGTTGAACGTCAATGAGTGACTCTCATCGAATTCATTATACATAATGACGTCATTTAATTAAATAATTAAAATGGGAGCTTTAGTTACAAATTCCAGACACCACCAGTAATTAGCTGAGAACAAACTGGTATCCATCGATTCCAACGTAAACGTTTCTTCAGAATCTTTATCCAACATTACAGGTATGGTTCTAGACAATTTATTAGCTAATGGAGATGTGGTAAGTATGTTATATTCTGCAACGCTAAACACAGACAATCTATACATACCAGCGATCTCACCGCTATGTTTGATGGTTTTATTCCGTTGTTTCCATGTAGCTGCGCCTGATGAGACGACGTACACGATGTTAATGATCTATTTGTGATGAATTTTAATCAGGCTTGTTTTTAACAATATTCTGGAATTCCACTAATAATATCGTTGAGTTCTGTGTTAATATCAGTAAGTTTTATATCAACATTTGGTGGACTTCCAAAAAATTCGTCATTAATTTAGTTTATATTTCTACGAAAATTTAGAAACGTTTGTATGTGATTAGAAAACTCAGTTCTAAATGCAACAACTCCATCATTGATTGTCGTTAACGAAGTCGTTGTTGGAATTTCCTTATTATCGACGATTTGTTTTGTAGCAGCATCACTGTCTTTTGGTTGGAAATCCAAGATCTGTAATTTTAATTTTGTTCATAATAAAGTCTCCACTAAATCACCGCCATTCGTCCTGACATAATCGTTAACTGACTTACCGGAATCCTGCAGTAGGAATTCGTATAAATACGTCTACTAGTTGTATATTGCTTGTCTTTAATCGTCCTTGTTTGTCCTGAAAAACAACCACTTCATTTCGATCCACACTTGTAATATTTAATAAATCATCAGTCTCATTTCTGAGTTGATCGAGGGTTGCATATTTAGAAAAATCACCTTGCTGCTGAGATTTACCACGAGGAGATCTTCCATAAATATCTACCATTATATTTACTGATGTCTGTTCAAATGTGACAGTGTGGTATATTCATGCACGACTTTATGAGATGGCTTTACTGGAGGTGCCATGGATACAGCATCAAGCACATTAAGTACTTCACCACCACATATTTGTGGATTAGTTAATGTTTGTGCTGGTAGCGTTGAATTTTAGATTGGAGCAGTAGTATTACTGATATAATGAAGAAATTCTTTTGGTGGCGCTAATCCACATGAATCAAAGTAGATAATTTCACGTGGATCAATTGCATACGCTACCCAATGCGTGTCAGGTCCAAAGTTTTTATCGAGATTAATACCGGTTTCAGTATTGTTCGGTTGTTTTAATAATTGATCACGCATAAAAACACCTCTGAAATTTTTATATTCAGTTTCTTTAGCAGTATCGAGTAAATCAAAATTAGACATAGGCGACATCAGTAAACTGTCCATGGAAGTCTTAGACCTTTTCCGTACCATGAAGGCGGGGTTCCTGGTAATCTGAGACATTTTCCCTTTTTAATTAGACGTCCGGTTGCTTTATTTAATGCCATTCCAGCAGCAGTTCCAACAGCGCCTAATGCAGCTGCTTTTGCAACAACAGGCGCTGCTGCTTCTATCAATGCTGGTATAGCTGCGAGAAGGGGAAGTATACCCCTTTTTAGACGTTTATTTTATGTCCCCAGCAAAAAGACTAAGTTTGACGCCTTTATTTGATTTGTTTGCTTCATTAAAGTTTTTGAATTGACGATCGGTCAACGGTAATTTCTTTGAACCGCTCATCTGTTTATTTGCAACGATATTTTTATTCCACAGTTATTGTTTGATGCTGATTGCAGTCTCTTTATTCGACCAGGAGTCAGGGTAATATTAGCGTGATTGTATGACATTTATAATATTCATAATTGATCTAATTACATGTTACATGTTCTCTACTGGCGCATCAATGACTCTCATTCGTCCACCAACACCTTCGAGTAACATTGATTTATCACTTATTATTACAGCAATTGCTCTGTAATTAGGGATAGCTCCAAAATCTCTATTGACACGAGCTCGAAAATATATATCAACCACTGACTGTCTGATTAAATCTAAATGTTCTAGTGAAAAGTAATAAATTGGATGCAGAGTTGTAAAATCTAGTTGTGATATTTGTAATCCAGTAACAACATTTTTATCAAACCCCATAAACAACATAAGACGATGATATGCACGTGCTACATGATTTTGATCGAAATTTAACAAAATATCCTTGGATGGTTCTTGCTGTCCATTTATTCTTAATGAAACCATAGAAACACTGAGATTATCAAATACCATGATATACACGTTTGATCATTGACTCGTGCAGTAACTTGAAATGCAATAAATATGTGACGCGGTGCATAAACACCTTGCTGAGAGGTTATCTGCCATGTAAATAAACCGTTAATATTACTCTGGATAGCATCTATGATCATTGTTAACCATGATAACGCTTATTTACCATCTTGATCCATAAACGAAAGTAACCGTTGTTCTTCAGATATAACTGACATCCACAGGGAAAGTTTTGTTAGTACTACAATACCAGGATCACCAGCGGGTCTCCGTATTGCATCAACGTCTGTGCTTTTTCGTACAAATACAACTGTATGTCTAGCTCCGAAATAAACCTTTCGTACATGTCTGCAGAATCCAAAGATATGTGACAGTGGAATTGCTCATGAAAATGCTTTCATATTTCCTTTTAACATCGCTGGATGTGATCTAAATCCTAAGTTGAAATCTGGATCTACATTAACAATCATTCATTCGACATCTGCTGCGGCGTTTCTGGCAAAAATATGTGGTTGTCCTATTTCATATTGCTGGTATTCTGGAGAACTAGAGGTGTCTTTTACAAACTTCATTGATTGACCAGCTGATCTTGAATAATCGTCACTGTATCCTGCAAGACCAAGTTTTGTTGTAGCAACGTCAACGTCTTTCTGAATTGATTCAATATTTTTCCGTCAATCATGTATGTAGCGCTATCAAACAATGCCAGAATACCATTATTAACAAAACTAATACTAATATCGGCTGCATATTCAGTATTTTCATTTTTAAAATTTCACCTTCGACTTCAATAAATGCTTCAGCGGGTATGAAATATCTACAAGTATCCTGAACCTGTAAATCAATTCGTCCACGCTGATTTGGTATTCGTGCGTCATAAAACTAATGCTAATAATCACGCACAGACTCATCTTTGAGAGCTGGTGCGTCCATGTCAAATGGAGGATCACATACCTTTAAACATATTTATTTTAATTATTATCGTCTAACAAGAAAACCATTTCGGGAAGTAAGACCACTTCCTGATATCAGACTAGCGATTATATTTTTTTCTTTTCTCTAACATTGGGACATCAACTAACTCCGCTAGTTTTTGATTAGTGTCTTGATTTATTATTTTACTTACACTTGCGGGCATCACAACAGTGCTGGGTAATTTCACTGGTTGAGGTCGGACTGCTTGAGGTCTGCGTATTAATCGTGCTAGTTTATCTTTGATGGCCGAGAATGCTTTACTGTCAAGGTTACCCGCAGCGCTTACACCTTTTTCACGAAGAACATCAATACCTTTCATTTCTAGTTGCTTTGCAATCGGTATTGCTTTTGGAGATATTCTCCTAAATAGACCCTGTACAATATCACCTAACCCATCTCCGTAGGTTGCCTTGTAAATCGGTATTCCAGAGTTTATTGCCCTGACCATAGTTGGTCCAGGTTGAGTACTATGCATTATCATTTTTTTGAATAGTCATTATATTTAATTACACACTTTGTCTGGTAACTTAGTCACTATAATAATCATCGGCGATTTCATTACAGAGAGATTGATACACATCAATGTCCATGATACCGACTGTAAATAATCTTTTACAAATATCTGCTGCTTCATTAATAATTTCTGGGAAATGATTACCAGCTCGTTTTCGTCCAAATAGAATTTATAGTCGTTCAACATCAGCAACAACATTATTGGTACAAGTAATAAGACCACTACCTAGACCACTTCCAATTGCACCAGGAGAGTCTTGAAAGAATTCTTCTTCCTCTTCAGTTGGTTCAGGTGGTATTTTTTGTAGTAGTGTTTCCTGTTGTCGTTTTTGTTCTAGATCTAGTTCTTGTTGTTGTTTTTGATTGTTGTGATTTGTTTCGTAGTCGTTTTTGTAGTTGTGCTACTGGTTTTCCTGGCGATAGTGGTTCATATTGTTATAGTAATTGTTGTTGTTGTTTTGGGTGTAACTGTATAACAAAATATATTCACCTATTTCATGAATATACTAAATATTTTTTCGGATCGCTCTTTCGAGCTTGATCAACGTCAAAGTATATGCGAAATATCCATTTATATCCATTTATTTTTACTTCGTGCTTTCCATCATCATCAGCATATTCAGATTTTAAATATTGTTCTCGATTATTACAATTTCTCACAGCACTAGCAGCTAATTGTTTTACATTTTTGATCCGTCTGATACCATTAATGCCCTCTTCGGTACACTTATCATTTATATTAACCCTACCTCGCGTTTGTCCTAGTATTTGTTGAGTATCACCTTCTGCCTGCTCTGTATCTTCGGGTATTTCCGGGATTGGCATTGCAGCAGCTATTTCCTCTGGAAGTTTTCAAGAATCGTTTTTGATTTCTTAGTTCTGTTTGCTATTTTATCAGTTGTTTCAGCTGGTTTTTTCTAACACAGGTTGAATACATTTAGTGGTCTCAGTAATAGGTTTAAATAACTGTTTTGCATCCTCCTCAAATTCAACTTGATATTCCTGACGCCATTGTAGTTGTTGCTTAACAGAATCACGAACAAGTAGATATTTTTTAATTGTCTTTAGTCGCTCTCAAGCTAATTTAGCTGAGTGTTTTTCTCCAATACTCATTATTGATATATTTATAAATAGTTGGTTAATATATATGCATGTCTGTCTTTAAGGTCAACGGGAGCTTAACCGAAAATTGTTTCTAGACCTACACGATATCTTGATCTTGGATCATGTAGATTTATCGTTATAAATCCAAACGAAACAGATTGTGCTTTAGAAAAGAACTTTTTTAATTTATTCATATCCATGTACCCTGATCACCAGGTAAAATAAATATTATGCAGAGTATAATTATCTACTCCATTAAACACAACCAAAATATTACAATTATCTCTGATCATCTTAAATATTTGTGTGTATTGTTGTGTAACATAAATCACGTCTGTATTTTTATGTCTACCTCGCGAAAATATTCTAGCTGGATTAGATTGTTTGTCCAACATCACATCATCATATACTATGAGTTTATTAATGGATCCTTCAAAATCATCTACAGACGGGGATTCATCTATATATGTGACAAAGTCAATAATATCGTCACCGTCCCTATTAACTGATTGTGCTTTTTTCGTAAAAATCCTTAAGTACTTCATAACATTGCTGATCATCTACAGATTGTGCTATTAAATATAGTTTGTTCCATCTCAACAACCTCATTATTAAATTTAACAATAATTGTGTTTTACCTGATTCAGATGGACCTATTTTAATCATTCTTGTCGAATTTGGTAATGCTGAATGGTGCCTCACAGGTTCTTGTTTTCGTTTAATCGAAAAGTCAATTATTGTAACCATATAATTAATAACATGAGTCTATATTGTGTTCGATGTAAATCATCTACACCCACCACTGGATAAACAGCAAAAATAACGAAATATAAATGACGTGCATTAGCAGGTAAATGTGTAAAATGTGGTACAAAAAAATATAAATTTATCTCAGGGACAACAAAGATAGGTGGGGGTATCGCTGCTTCTTTAGGAAAATTACCTTGATTACATGGGCTAAGTATGTTTGTGAGAAACATCTTCCTGGATATAATTACTGTGGTCCTGGAACTAGACTTGAAATCCTACTCGATAGCCTAGATCGACCAAGACCAGGAGAGTATCCAGTAAATAAGATTGATCAAGCATGTCACATTCGTGACGTTGCTTATAAAAATACTGATCTGCAACAACGGCATATCGCAGATTTGAAATTGATTCATGCATTAATTATATACCAAATTAATCTGTTAGAGAGAAACTCGCCAGCTTTCTAATAAAATCCGCTTTGAAAGGTAAAATAATGATAGGGGTTGGTAATTTTTTGTATAATTTTTTTAATGGAATCCATGTATTATAGCCCAAGAGGGTATTGGAAAGGTAAAGCAGCGATCACTAAACTTGCTAAAACAGCAAATGTTTCACGTTCTGTTGCTGCAGTGTGGTTCGTATGACAGGTAATATGGCAAATTTATTTGCCACCACCAAAAAAAATTCAGTACGCACATTTTGATGTCAGTGTTCCTAACGAAGTTCACCAAACATCTATTTTGTTTCTACCGCAGAATACTATTAAAACTTAAAACTCATGGACGAAAGTCACGCACGTACAAATACGCATGAACTGTTGCTTACGTTGCAAGTAGATATAAAGAAGCTGAACCATTATCAAGAAAGACAGCCTCTAAAGTGGCTTCTGCGTTTGAGCGAATTTATGAACTTGGCGGTCTACAATGGCCACAGCTATTACAAGTATATAATGGTAAATAATTTCTTGGTGCAGTAACAACTTTGATGAAAAATATAACGTTAAAATCAGACGAGGACATACTGAAATTCATCGTGATCAAGCAATCGTTGAACGATTTAATCGAACAATTGCTGAGCGGTTATTTGGATATCTGCTGACTTTAAATCCGGTGGGCGATCTCGTGAATGGGTTGCAAGGCTACCAAGTGTGATATCTGCATTAAATAATGAAATCACTCATGCAACTTCCATGAAACCTACTAATGCAATAACAAATAATATATACCACTTAGCGATGAATACGAACAACGAGGTCAACAACCAGTATTAGGTAATGTAATTGTGAGATATATATACGAACCAGGGGAGTTGGCGGGTGGCAAAAGACGAGATACTGACCCTATTTGGAGTGTGACCACACATACAATTTCTAGCGTGGTTAGATCTACTGGAAGACTTGCTATATACAGACTAGATTCTACTGCCCATCAACGTGGATTTGTGCGTGAACAATTGCAAGTAATTCCTACAGATACACAATTATCACCGGGTTTACTTATGTAAATTAGCAGTCATGCGCCGATTACATTCAAGACAGGTCCGCATCACATTTTCACATGTACGAACAAGATCACTATTTATTCTGTCTACGGTAAATTGTCTTGGATTATTATTCGAATATTGCCATAACATTGTGTTACAACTTGCACAGTGATTATTCTATAGTTGTTTTAGTTTTATAATGAATTCAGTATTAATATCAAAGTCACGTGTATTCTTTTTCTCACATTGCTTATAAGAAGCTAATTTTTTTCTTTATTACAGCATCGTCATTAGTAATTTCTTCAGTAATACGTAATCTATGATAACCCTATGTAGTTGAGTTGTTCGTCTGACGCGAGATACTGCAAGATAGATTAAGTTTGACCACCCCATCCGGTCATCTACAATCCAGATATTTGTATCAGATATAGTTATAGCTTATCCTAAAGTTCACAGTGATTTATCCATATTCAATGCTCCTTCAACTGTACTAATAGGTACCAAAATAATGACATATAATACCAGATTTTGTATTCGGACACTTTCAGTGTCTACACTAGGAATTTAAACTTAAATATTATGTCATCGAGTATCTGCTAGGCGATAACATAATGGTACAGGTAAACGTGAAAATCTTTATGTAACGTAAATGATTTCTTCTGCAATTCATCACGAACTATCTTTCTACTTGTGACTATCAAATCAGTAGGTCTCCATAGATTTAAAAATTCATTCATGGTAGTTTCTGGAATCATCTCACGCATTATCTCACATTGTATTTTATCTGGTTGTAGTCTGATTAAACTTTTAAGTTATTTCAGCGGTTCATCAATAGCTCTATGGTCAAAATGTATTTCTTCTTAATAATCCACATTATTCTTTAGCTATTCATGTGGAGACTGTCCAACAAAAGGCGGTGGTTGACTATGATCAACACACATAATCACAGCAGTGGTTTTTTTTAATGACCACTCAAGAAATGTTTTAGTGTTGCTAACGACACTGTGTCAATCTCGTCCCATATAATATACGTAGGTATATATTTTACACCCATTCGCTCAGGAGTCCATGAATTTCCTTACCATCTAAAAAACTATGATATGTACATGTTTTAACGCCTCGTTCTTTTATCTCTCTGGCTAGTTTATGTGTAGGTGTCAAAACGATCATATCTGAATTGTTGTTCATAAAAATTTAATCGCACGAGTTGTTTTACATGACTCTCCACTCCCATTAAGATAAACAGTATTTTGTCTAGCCACAGGATGGCACACAGACGGTGATGATGATTCTGATATTTGGTTATTATTTCTGTAATATATTTCCATAATTTCAACTTCAGCAAATTCAGAAAAACTGAGTATATTTTCTTCCTTATCCTCCATGTTCCCCACTCAGCATTGCCGATTAGCGGATTTAATAAATCCTTATATTTTTTTGTTTATGTAAAATGAATCCGTAGCGACTCTAACAGCGTAACGAGGAAATCTTTTTATCATCAACAGTAGATTTATAGGAACATAGGCTAGCATTGAAGATCTTAAATGAGTAAACTGCGGTGAGTCGCCCTCAAGATAGCTCACAATAGTTCATAGTTTGGTCCCATCCGGTAAATAAGCATTATTTCGGCTTATACAAGTGTTTCTCTCGGTTGTATCAGCGATTATAAAATTTAACTCAGCATCGTCCATAATCAATCTTGTACAGTGTCGTTTATAACGGTATGAACCAACATGAGTAAACTTACTGATTGTTTTTCTACCTATCTCGTGGGAATACAGTTACAGCATCAGTCCATGCATGTGCATTGTGATCAATGATTGCTATAGGGCTTCCATTTTTTGTATATTTTGGTTTGTACAATATCTCTCCTGTTAATGGTTGTACTGTTATCGGAAATCTTTATAACTTTTCTCGCTTAGCAACATCCTTAATAGATGCACCAGTATATTTAACGGTGTCTGCCCATTCACATATTTTTTACGTCTTGAATCTGTCAAGCCATTACCA
This sequence comes from Potamilus streckersoni, assembly GCA_016746295.1. Classification (NCBI taxonomy): domain Eukaryota; kingdom Metazoa; phylum Mollusca; class Bivalvia; order Unionida; family Unionidae; genus Potamilus; species Potamilus streckersoni. The sequence goes on along the minus strand of JAEAOA010001734.1, from coordinate 430,272 downwards.
CGCATCGCATTTGTAAAATGTTCAGTATTGCGCTCCGCAGCACAGTTTATTCTTGACTCTGATTGTCTCATAGGTTTGAGATCCGCAATATTAGGTTTATCATTTAGTAAAATCAATCCATATACTACAGCAGTAACAGAATGCCCTCGCTCAAAATACGGTTTATCAATACCAGTCAGTATTCCAGGTTTGGATTTGTTACTTATGAATATCGTTGTATTATATCCAGAATGTATATGAACGGGGTCACAGTTATCACGAATCATCCAAATATTATCGTCTGTCTCCACAATAAATTTTATTAAAATAAGATATTTTTGATTATCAAGGTGGTTAATAATTACTTTCCCCCGTCGGTCGTTCATTACATTAATAACGTTTCCAACTCTAACCATCCTCACGAAATTCCTTTTTGGCCTCAATGATACGTTTGGTTATATCTGTATTTGTCAAAGCTAGATCCTTCATCGAAACACTAAATTTATATTCTGGTAGTCTGTCAAGATCAAATCTAGTAGCAGATGGTTCAATTGCTGATAATTCCTCCATCATTATAATTAAGACAAATATTCAAATTGAAATTTAGTATATATAATGATTCAAACAGAAAATAAGTGTATTTGGTTGAAAATTGGACATATTTGTTATTGTAATAAGTCATGCGTAAATAAATACTGAAGTTACCATATGCAAAGTATCATACATGGAAGTACTGGACCAAAGCCCTGCATTCAATGTGGTATTGGAGTTAGGGGGAAAACGCAACTTTGTGCAAATCGTGCTGTAAAAATATTGGGAACTTAAACGCTATTATGACAAAAAAGATACATCGACAGGCAAAACCACCATAAAACAGAAAAGGATTATCTAACCAGATTTCAAAAATAATGATTTAGACAAATAATAATTATATAAAAATGGAGCAAAAAGAATTTTTTAGACATCCAATATAGACGAATTTCGAGGCGTCCAAAGATGGCGTTATTAGAAACTATAGACTAAAGAAACCAGTTAGTAGTATTTGATACTGGTTATTTGCGAATTAATATTGTAAAAATAAAAAATATTTATCACATAGATTCATCTATGAATGTTATGTTGGGTTCGGTAAAGATGGAATTGTTATTGACCACATTGATGGATCTCCGCAGCATAACGAGTTATCGAACCTGCAAGATATTACGCAGAGTCAAAATTGTAGACGTGGAAATACTGGTATTTATCCTAAGACTTTTAAGTCGATCATATCTACTAACATAGTTACTGATGAAAAAATAGTTTTTAATTCTATGTATGCAGCTGCCATATATTTTCGTATTTGCATACCTTCAGTAAGACGTGTAGCTGATCATGAACGAAAGTCTGCATATTCAAAAAAGTATGACCAAAGTATTATATTTGACCTCGTTTAATAACTGTGTACTCAGAATATTATTTTACTTTATATAAAGTTCGATTTTATCAATCTTAGCAAGGATCCTGTTTAGGTATAATCGCATTTATGGGTCAACATTCACTGTCGCCTATCTCAGTTTCGCTGTCATTTATCACAGAATCAAATACCATAATCGTTTTCAGTCGCATCACGCGACTATATTATATTTCCTTTCGTACTCTTGAGACAGTGCACTTTTTATCTTTTCGATTGAACGCAAAAGAGGCGTGAATAGTCCTACTTTTTTGTCATCTTCAAAAGCTAAAGATTCTAATATAGAATTAGAAATTGACTTAATAAACCTATAGTTGGAATTTAACATTGATTTATTTTGACATTTTCGTTATTTAATCATTCAAAATCATACACGATTTTTTCAGGACTAATGCAATCGGATACTTGAATCCCTTCATTATACATACATACATATATATATATATATATATATATATATATATAAATATATATATATATATATATATATATATATATATATATATATATATATATATATATATAATAAAATATTTATTTTTTTAAAATTGACTTTATCTTATTTGGACGTATAATAAAACGACACAACTACCGAGAAAAATCTTATTCACAGAGTAGATTACTTCCCTTCATGTAATACGTCATTTATGTTAATTACCTGTACGCATTACATAATTGCCTGCTATTTGCCGTAAACCTAACATATTTTAAGCTTAATAAAGTGTATCTGTCTGTATGTTTATATGTCTGTTTACGTATCTGTATGTATGTCTGTTTAGAAGCCCAATTCTATTGATAAAATTGCCGATATTAATATGAATAACACGGTGATTATATATCGGTCACACAGCAGCTGTTGTATTACGAGCCATAGTCGTTATCGAACCGGCTTGGTGTATTATGAGCCATTGTCGTTATCGATCCACACCTGTATGTGAGCTGTGATCACACAATGCGTGTATAATATAATTGAATTATTTTATACGTTCAGAGGCTATATATCTTTAACAAATCACAACAAATCTAGATTCATTTATAAAAGTGAGAAATATGTTGCTTAGAAATGTAATGCTTAGAAATGTAATCGTGTTAGTGAATATCTGGCCATATATTGATTTCTCAAGCATGTATTTATAACTGAATTTCGTAGCTCAGTGTAAAAAATACTGGATTCTAGTACTGAGCGCCCCAGTTCAGTTCCCATTACTGGCTAAACCGGTGGGTATGGTTCTGGATGTACCAAACAATATTTTATAAAGGTGGGGAGGGGGAGGTCAAGCCTCCAGTTTCGATAAATACCTTACTGTGTCAACCACGTAGTGGGGTTACGTTTTGTACCTTCACCCCGGGGTTGTATTCAGGTGGTATTTATCGAAACCTCAATGCCTAAACATTCTTCTGAATTTCTAATATTTCGTCTTTCGTCGATTAGAAATTCGCCAGGGGATGTGTTTATGCCAAAAATACCCCCTCCCTAAAATAATCAGTAGCATTCCTTGAGCTCTCTGCCCCATGGAAGAACACTCAAAATAACACTTAGAATGAGTGTATAGCCGAAACAAAATCAGCACATGAGGTACCGCATAAGTCATAAAAGAGACAACCATGTTAGGACCTCATGAGAGACACAATGGCTATCATGGGATTCTATGAAGCGTAACCGCTAGGATGCTGCTGATTATTTTTTATAAAAAATGACATACATATTATACATATATAATAGCAGCAGTCAGGGTGAAGGACGACAGTTGGGTCGCTTTACGAGTAAACAAAATTACCTGACAAAATCATAAAAATACGTCAACAATAATATAACAAAAATGAGCTAACCTCGTGAATTTGTCAGGCTATGGAAAAAGTTAGAGACTTTAGTTTAGCGTTGTTGACGTATTTTTTTCATCCTCTACAGGAACCTTTTATTTTGTTAATGACTCGAGCATACTTTTGTAGGGTTCACCCTGCCTGCTGCTCTCTATGTAAATATAGTATCTCATTTACTTGAAATGCCAATTAAATATTGCCTTTGAATAAAAATAAATATTTTGTCATTGGTCGACATCGAAATCTCGAAATTAGCAAGTTCAAACAGTGCATTAAATACTTTGATAAACCAACTAACATAAACTGTACGCCATTGTATAACAGGTTATTATTTTAGTTGTCCGTCTAGACCATTCACTAACCTGGGTATTGCAGATTGATTTCTTGCCTAGTTTGAGGGATGCATTTTTATTCTTACTTGGAATGTATTACCAATAATATTTCCATAGTCATCAGGGATATGTCAATGCATGTATGTGCATGAAAATTGATGATGGCATTTTTATGTCCTTTCCAAATTCGTCCAGTGCCTGTATCTTAGACATCAGTCAAAAATGAGAGTCATCATATATGCTTTCTGTTATTGATCACTCTTTATGCTCGTTCGAGTACCACTATATCCCTTGAAGTCCATAACTCTTACCCGTATGAATCGGTGTACACACTGAATGACACAATAACTGTATAAATCGGTGTACACGCTGAATGACAAAATAACTGTATGAATAGGTGTACACACTGAATGACACAGTAACTGTATAAATCGGTGTACACACTGAATGCCACAATAACTGTATTTTCCAATTTTGTTCCGAAATGGACTTTGTGCGAAGGTGGTTGACGAGAGTGTAATGAAATCTTGATTCCCCTTTGAAATTATTTTAACATAATTTATATTAAAATAGCGATCCAAATGTCATATTATAGACTATTAGACATTCTTCCTTTATCTGTGTTATCTCGATCTTTTCTTGCGATATCATAAGCTGAACTCATAGTAAACGCCGTACAGCCTGGCGATTTTACTACCCATCGTTGTAATATAGACTGTCAGGTGCGTATACGAAGACATAATTGATGAAACCTGTGGGTTCTCTGAGAAAAGAAGTTTATTGCACAGCATTGCTCTTATTATGTAAAACTTGTATTCTGTAACTTTTCTCTGTATATTTTCTCTAAATTCAGTTTTCTAGCTGTCATCTCAAAATGAGCTGCAGATAACTGAAAACATTATTTTAAAATCACATAATCCACATTGTGTACGTTTTAAAAGCCCAATTGTTGTTTGATCTGTACAAATGCATACAATGATAGAGGGAAGATAACACAAACACTTCCAATATATTATATTGCAGTAAAACAAACAAGATGTATTTTACAGGAAATTAACGTTTTATTCTGATTAGTGAAGTATAATGTTATTAGCCACTTTTTGCTTAATCAATATCCGAGATAAATACAATCTGTTTCAGAGCGACGCTTTTAAAATCTGTATGCAGTTTATTCCCATCAATGAATGGGATGATATTACTGTGAATTTAATACGTGGTAACACGAAATATCTTTGTGTTCCTCAAGTTATTACCTTTCTACCTATCGAAGTTGTTTTGAAGCAGTCATTTTGACAGCTTATACATATTTAATATAACGTATGGTTCGTGCGAAAAGTGAAAATGCCAACATTACATAATATGATATTGAATTTAAAACTAATCTTTCGGGTTTATGATTTGTCGATCAATAAGTAAAATTCTAAATAGTCAGTACCGCTACCTATGTAGCTTGGCAGTTGTTAAATGATGGCCAATACTTTTTTGTGACAGCCTTATTTGTAAACCTGGCTACAATCAATATCAAATCTAACCAATAATTAGTGTGTATTCTATTTACATGTACAACACTTAATCAGACATTTCTAGCTAATTATTCGTCTGTATTCCAATTACTAATTGATGGTGAGCAGTTTATTCCCATTCAGTCCGTTAATTTACATTTTATTTTTTTTTCGGTTAATAAAGCGTGTGACTGATATTTTTGCAGGGAAAAGAGCTGATGGTGATGGGTGGGTGATTGTTTTTTATGCACCTGTCTTTCCTACTCAATCTTTGTTAGTCTGACCAACTAAAAATGAGAAACATTATAAGTTTGATGTCATCGGCGGAATGAGCATCATGGAGGCCGGTATAGATACCAATGACAATTTGTACCGCCTTGTCCCTAATCCAGTTTAATACCACAACGAATTACAAATCAAGGCTTCATGCTAATCCCTTTTCTTTATGTCAGGATATTATTAGGACACCAACTTAATTCGATCCGGGTTTGGCTTTATCTATTCAGCCCAGTAATATGATAGCTCCGAATCTCATATTGGTTTTGTTTTTCATGTAAATTTTGCAGTATATACTTAATATTGCATCACCGTACAAATATTGAAATGGATACATTTAACAAAAGTACAGTATGTGCAATGCTTACATCATTTACAGACACTTACAAATACCACTTATTGATCATGCCACCATCTCCAAATAAAATGTTAAGTCTATATAACATCAGATTATCGTCATACACGTACATACAAAAGTACACACTTACTGTTGATTATTATCCGATTTCGCTTTATCATGTCAATCTGCACCCAATGTGAAAATCTGATTTTGTCTGACCATGTAGGATCATATGCCAACTATACGTCCATGTGGCCGTCATACAAAGTATATTACTACCCGATCTCACCGCTTCACACTCTATGCAATATAAAATTACTGGACCAAACAGATTTTTTTGTTCATCCTATTTAATATATGAGTACTTGATAACACAAATTCATGTCATCATCACATACAAAATATCACAACCTGATACCCCTTGTTCATGAGTGCATCGATAAACAAGGACTCACTGATCCTATGTGTCTTTGTGGGCGTAACATACAAAGCATGACTACTTGGTCGCGCCTGAGTGAAGCCAGCAAGCTTTGTAAATTTAATAAGAGTAATTTATTTTCCTAGAAAGAAGTAAAAATGTGAAGAAGGACTTACAGGCTGTGAATATAATCCAAAACGTAATCCTGGAATCTAAAAATATAAATCCTATCACTGAAACATTCTTAAAAAAATCCATATTCCAATATGGAAGGCGATGACGTTTTAATAGCATGCTTGTGTTGACATGTCAACAGTTTCTTGTTGAGTTTTTTAATCAAGAACAATATTCAGACTTTAAAATTCCAAATAATTTCCACTGAATGTCTTTGTCTAAGAATCTTTGTAAACACAAATATTTTCAAGGGTGAATAGATAACTTTAAATAGGACAATCAAATCAAATGGCAACTACACTGAAAACCTCTGAACGCCGAAGGTATTATTTTGTGACTGAATAAATCTCTACAAATTACATTTCTTAACCCGCGATATTAGATCCCGTGATGGCTCACGTGGTCATTTAATTCGAAAATCACTAAAAAAGCCATAAGACAATTGACACGTACTCCATCGACAAATGTGGTCGTACCTAACGATTCTTATTATTAGATTCAAAAATAAAAACAAAATAATAAAGATTAATTTACAGCAGAGATAATACGTGGATTAACCACAATCTTGTCCCCAGCTAGGTCCTTGCCTAATAATGAATGAATGCCCTCAAGGGATAAAAAGGGGTTGGGAGGCAAAGTGCCTGATAAAAAAGACTCTGAAAAGCTCCTGTGTCTCTTAAAATATTCATAGGGACAGGATTTTAAACATCACCAAAGAGTGATATAGAACCCATAATTCATAATTCTCCATAATAAAATTAGACTGGGGTTTATTAGACCCAACAAATGTATGGCTTACAATACATAATCCTAACCTTGACCTCTTAGAAATAAGATTATTTGGGATATATCTATCTTGATTATGATGATTATATTTCAATTTTGAAGCAATCATAAATGATGTTTCCTTTTTACGTGATATAGATACAATTAGGAATAGACAAGGATTTTGAATCAAGTTCATTAGAAGCGTGATTTTTATAAGTTGTGCCAGATTGAGTTTTAGAAGGTGTCGTATTAGGCTGAAATACCTTTCTACCAGTAGACTACTGAGTGAAAGACTTTGCTTACAATAGGAACATTATGAGCTACGAAATACTCGTCAGCAGCTAGAGTAGCATTTTCAAAGGTTTCGATCTCACACTCTTCAAGATAAGTCTTAATGTTACTAGGGAGACAGTTCATAACTCTTCCAGTAGTATACGTTGTTCGAGACTTTCATAATCCATTTCAACTTTTTGTCTTGTAAATTTGACAAAGTTTGACAACTGCAAAGTTAATCCGGCTTCTTAAATTTATAGTTCCTGAACTTTTCCTGATATGATAAGCCTCAGGGACAAACTCATTTTTAACCAAATCTGAGTCAGAACAGTGCTGTATTGACAGGGATGAATATATACTTGGGGCTTTTCCAAAAGGCACACATTGCAATAACTGTGTCCAATGCTCCGTTGGCCATTTCTCTCTCATCTTACTCATATTGCAACTGCAGTTGATTTTATTTTTTGTAAATGCATTTGATATTTTGTTTTTCCAATTGTGACTACATTTGTTCTTTCCGTAACCGCATTTGTTCTTTTTTTCCAATTGTAACTGCATTTCTTCTTTTTTCTTTTTTCCAATTGCGACTGCGTTTGTTCTTTTTCAATTGCAGCTGCTTTTGTTTCTCTCTCTCTCTCTCTTTCCTCTTTCTCAAATTGCACTTGTTTTTCTTCTTCATTTTTCTAAAGTTCCTGTTTCCTTAACTCTATTTCGACCTTGTATTTAATTTCAATTCCTTTACTTTTTCCAGAAGCTGATACACACTTACTGATCGAAACCAAAACACTTTCTTCAAACCAAATACTGTATCAAAATGTTTTTAATATTGTGCTTCGTTAAGGAAGCTTGTGCTTCAGTATGAGCGTACTTCATGGCATGTTCAACTAGTACATTTTTTTCAAACAATCCAACTGCTCCTGTCTAGTAAAGGTCTCACGTTTCATGCAATTGTGAAACAAATTTTGTTTTCACTAAAGATCTCAAACAAAATATAAATTAATATTTTGGATTGAGCATATTCTGAAAACTAGGGAATTAAAAGTCTAAAATAAATCTGAAATATTTTAGCCAAAGTTCATATATCCCAGAGAAGCCCGTAACTTTCTTTGTTACCTTTAGGCTTGTGAAAAAGTAACAATGAAAAGAGTGACGACAGGACGCTATATAAATTTTTTCAAAAGAACTTATTCCCTCTAAGAAGATGGTAAAATGTGAAAAAGAACGTACAGTTTGTGAATATAAGCAAAACGTTGATTCTGAAATTATAAGTCATATCACTACAAAGTTTTAAATATATCAAAGTTCGAAATTCGTTGACGTTTCAATATGGAAGGCGATGACGTCTTCTATATTATGCATTCTATTGATATGCCAACAGTTCCTTGTTGCATTACATGAATCATGAAAGATATTCCGACTTTAGAATTCCAAAATATTTCCACTGAATGTCTTTGTCAACCAATTGATTTGTGAACACACGTATTTAATGGCTGAATACCTTATTTTAAATACTGAATTCAACTCCAATGGCAACAACAAGACTAATACCTTTAGTCCGAAGTTATATATTTACGATAGGCTCAAAAACACAGAATTCTCAGTATCAAACCCGACTATAAACGCAATTTCAGGCCCGCGTGATGGGTCAAGTGGTCACTTACTACAGTCAATTAGCACGTAGGCTTGGATAGCCTTAGCCATTTATCAGTGATTCCCACACTGGAAATTATTTTTTTTAACAAAATGTTTATAACTGATCTAACACGTAGGCCGAACATGACATTGGTATTAACCAAGCATTTTTCATTCCGTATTTTCAAATCTCTGAACCAAGATCAGCTAAAAATAAGATGTAGCAATCGTACTTTGTTGTTATCAGGTCAAAACAAAAATTGAATTTTCCGAAAAACTGTAAAATCAAGTAAAAAAAAGTTATCATTTAGGGAATTATACGTTTTCAGTTTCCGCAACTAGTCTATACAAGCTGGTTGTATTTATAGTTTTAGCACATGTGAAGACAGCCATGTAGAGGTTTACAAACACAACGTTTTTGTGTTTATTTGTTTGTCGTATATATAATTTGTATTTGCCTTTGAAAAAGACTCATTAAGAGTCGAAGCGCTTAGGTTAGTTAGTTACTAGTTTCGTACTGTTCGTCGTCAGTTTATTGCATCTATATATATACACAAAACAGGTACATGAAACAAAAGTCATATAATATTTCTGGAATGCATAAACAATACGGTGTAACAAAAGAAGGATGAAACCACAGCGTGATAAGAAATCAATGCCATTCACAAATGGTAATAATGTATATCATGGAACCCACAAATAAAAGACGACAAAGATATTGGTGTAGCAGATAATGGTGTAGCAGTAATTGCGACCACTGCCGCCATTGATAATAATAGTAATAGCATGAAAGCAAACTGGCTAAGCATTAATACAAATGCTACGTAGGGGTTCAAACTACTGTGATTTAATGTCAAAAATAATACAATCGGAATGGTTTAAATAATTAATATGTAATACCTGATGGTTTTTGAACACTAAATTTTGAAACTTTAAATAGGCTCTTAAACATTTGAGCAAATAGACAAACGGAGTGGACGGATCAAGTAAGCTACATCATGTTTTGCTGCAAGTTGTGATAATTTTATAGTGAAGAGGAAAGTGTTATTTTAAATGTTAAATTTAGGTTCCTAGACCGATGAAGATGCATTCGATGACCGTCCGTTTCTATTGCACCTGATCTGATGCCGCTTGATGTCCCAGCTTATATTGTCATCGAGTTCAAATCCGGGAGATGAACACGTGTGCGTGGTCACCAGATCCATGAAAAATAAAAATGATGTGATAGGATTACACAACTATCCGACGTGATACTTCCGATTGTGGTGAGGAGTGTCATTTATAATGTTCATCTTAGGAGTCTTTTCTAGATAGCACTTGGTTTTAAGAAGGCTTTTTGTGCAATGAATGTCAGAGATGATAAATAAATAGAGTCATTTTTACTGCAGACAATAGTTCCTCTAGAGCTGAAACTTTCCAAGGTGAGGGGGAATATAATCAAGCTTAATGTACTGCATATATCCGTTTGTCTGGGCATTAATCAAATGCTTAGCTTACGGCCGTAAGAAGTCATGCAATCTATATCCAAACATGCATGCAAATCGAATCAGTTTCTTATGTGTGATACCAAATGCAACTTTCGCATTAGCATAAATTTCGCCACATTTATACAAAGCCCGTATTCATTTGCCAAACATTTGCGTATATGGTGATTATATCAAATTGATAGCTGTGTTTATAGATATAACATCATTTCACCTATGAAGATATTTTGGTCATAATAAAGTTAAAAAATTTGGAATTTGAATTTATTTTTATGTTGTAGATCATAAAAATATACACACGGCTTACAGGGTTACTGATAGAATATGCATATAGCAGAGGGACTTAAAAATACATTATTTCGAGACAATACAATTATGTAATGAGAAAATGGACGTGATTTGAAATTTTGTTTATCACGTAGTAACAAGTTCACTTTCATTCCTTTGCCGCATTTTTGTGCATGTGCAAGAAGCACTGCACTCTATATTAATTTATCATTGTATTAACTTTGTGTCTGCCTGAAATCTATATTGGTACATATAGTTTCGTCATGTATGAGCCTTGCCTCTCAAAATAATTATTCTTTTGTACAATATCTTGTCATATGTACAATAAATGACTTTTTTCTAATATTCCTTGATTTATGAATCCTTCTCTAAGGTTTGTAATTTGTTACATTCTGGTTATTAACTTTTCGCTAGTTTATAAATTAAATTCCAAATGTTTTTACTTCATAATATCACTGAAGTCCTTTAAATTCTCATATAATTAGAAATAATTGCTTCAGTTTTCAAGTCCTTGAATACAGTTACCCAATTCAATAGATACGAATTTCTTAAATTAAAGACTTTACACTCTGCTAAATCCAACTATCAACTATTATAAATAACTCCTATATCTTCTCGGCGACTCTTAAACTGACATAAACTGATACTAAAATATGTGATACATATATCCACATCATGTAGCCCCAATATGTGCATCCAATCAACAAAATCTGATTTACTGTACGGACATCGAACAATTAAATCGTATTATTTTAAAAACAAACTCCAACGCTCCTGTTATGCTTTCAATAAACTTCTGAACCAATCAACAATTGCGGCATGTATGATGGCTCTACAGGGAAATACACTCCAATTTTCCCGCGAAGTCTACGTGACCTATTTTCAGATTAATACGTTGTATATATGATCTCGATAGTTCTTGACTTGACCTTAGCAAACAGCCTTCTTACCGTCAACGTATTGCAAATGTATTTTACTTCACTCCTAGCCAGTCACTGAAATAAAGAATTCAAATATAAATATCAGAAACCCAAATGTCTCAGGTAAAAATTATATAATTAGTTTAAGAAAGGAAAAATATTACAGGAGCAATATTTTGTTTCATATGAGAGATTACCATCATCAAAACATCAAACTTTCTAATGTATTTCATGAAACGCTGATTCACTACTTTATATAATCAGTTTACAGAGATTTCAGGTAAAGAAAATAATTAATCAGCTAATTGCTGACTTTGGACTATCAGCATTGAACGATGTTATTTGAAGTGAGAGATAACTGTTTTTCAAAATATACATCATTTAATTTTCGCGCATTATCTATCTCTTATTTTATGCATTACTCATTATATATATATATATATATATATATATATATATATATATATATATATATATATATATATATATATATATATATATATATATATATATATATCTGCGACTGCGGTTATTTTACTACAGCATCCCATAAGCAAATTTATGAGTAAGAAGCCGAAATTGAACCGAAAAACGAATCATTTATCTTCCGCAGTCACATTCAATTTATATACGAACGTCAGTTAATCAAATACAATCGGCTTATAGGACAGACAAAATGAACCAGTATATCATCGAGGGGATTGCTTTTGAGGATTGCATCCGTAGTATTTTATCCAAATTATGCATATTAAATAAACATAAATATTTGTGTTACCATTTGAGGTGCGGTTAATGCTAAGATTTTCAAACATTCAAGAAAATTGAGTATTTTTTTTTTTCATTCTAGATAAAGTCCCTACAATTCTGAGATATCAATACGTTAAGGTGCATTACATGCTTTTATACTGAAGATCAATTTTCATAAATGCATTGAAAAAGCCACCAACATCGTAAAGAGTGTTTCAACTCGAGTTTTAGCAATAGTATAAATTACAGATAACAATGAATATATCCACCAGGAATAACCAAGAATCTCTCCGTGTGTGATATATACAAGTTCGCATAACATTCTCTCTAAATTAAAAAATTTACATTTAAGTGTATTTAATAAGACGATTTTCACATAATTATTTAAATAATACCGAAAAAACAAGATAGATTTATTAAGCTGTATATAATGAAACCGGACATCATGACAGACCACCTATAAACCAGACAGCGGTCTATTGGAAGGTTACATAGACTGCTGGAATGACATTAAGTAAGTAGGATTTGATTGAGGATTAGTCTAGTAGACTTATTTGTTCAGTTCAGGGAGGCTCATAATGTTCTAAGTTTGCTTATACGTCTGAAAAGCACTTGCTACTACATAAGTTGTAACTTTTCATTGTATCCACCAGACGTTTATTATCAAGATCAGTTTATTACGAGATTAAACGTTAATTGGATGGATTCAAAATGTATAAAGTCATGCGATATATTTTTGATCACTTTACTGTTATAGTGTTTCTATCGAATAATAAAGTTAAAAGGAGCTTAAAGCTGTAATGGAACTTTGGATATGTCGCCAACAATGTGTGCAGGAATAATAATTGCATTTTTTTAAGGTCATCGATGATGATAATTCAATAAAAGTGTCAAAACCTACAGCGAAATGTAAGAGGTACATCATTATCATTATTGTCATTGGCTTTGTTTCCTGTCTCAGAGGATCCGGAGACGAATACATGCTATAATCTACCATAACAAACAGATAATAATGTGAAAAAGCGCATAAGTCGAAAGGAAACAAAATCCAACCCCATATACTAATATCTACAAATTGTCAATGATGTATACAAAATGTACATACTGATCTTATGTAGAGCAAGACAAAGACAGGAAGTTATAAAATCATGATTTGTAGAACATAGCTGCACATTGAAGTATACAATGAGTTGCATATTAGGCAAATTATTCAAAGTTATCTCTTTATCAATTACACAAGTAGGTTGCCACTCATAGTCGTTTTTGTTTAACGTAACATATGATTATTTGAACAGAATCAATTCCCCAAACGAGTGCTTGATAGATGAAATATCAGGACATAAAATAACAATCGATAGAAACACGCAAACATCGAACACACATTTCAAGCAGAGCATGACGAACATTAGCACATATTCTTGATACCTTAATAGATATATTTCTGTCTTGTCTTATTTTATCAGATTGTCATACTGCGGTAGGTTATTGATGAAAAATTGTTGAAATATCTTTCATCAGAATTTCAAAATCACCATCTGCTATATGATAAACCCCGCAATTTTGTTATCATATATATATATATATATATATATATATATATATATATATATATATATATATATATATATATATATATATATATATATATAAGTGTATGTATTTGCGTGTAAAGCGAACCAGTATCTTAACTGTACTTGTATGAAAAAATATTTAACAAAAACCAAGGTCAAATGTGTTGTATGTACATCATTATTCTCAAACATAATCTATGGTGGGAAAAAAGATAAACAGCGTTACTTGTACCCTACCAAATTTAGGACTGTGCATATATCCACGCTCACATTCCTAGTGCAATTGTTTTTTTATCTATTATGCTATGTGAAACCATTTCTGAAAAAAAAAACTATTCCTCAGTTTCATCAGTTGCAAATATGTTCCTTTGTGAATTATTACGTCATATTATATTACCAAAACGCAGTGAAAGAAATATAATCTTGTCGGTCGCATCTGTAGCAGCGACAGTAGTTGAATCATTAAATTAAATGTCAGTAAAAATTAGACCTTAGAAAGATTGTTTATATATCTTTCCAAGCCATCACTAGGGTGTTATATGAGATCTCATTCAACCGTGCGTCCCAGATGTCTTGTATAATCAGCGACCTGAGAACATGGCATGAATATGTATCATTTGTTAGTTTTTTTTCTTTTCACATACCTCTTTATTTTGAACCGAATATAACAGCACATGGTTTTGTGACACGAAGCTAACATCGGCACATGTAACTCTGGGCGTATGAGATATTGATTATCTTTTTCAAATTAATCTGACGAGAGACCAAAAGTGACATTACAGCCGATAAGGTTGTACCCAACGACCCCTTTGGCTAAAGGATTGATGACGATGGTCGTGAATGTTGGACCCAACGACCTCTTTGGCTAAAGGAATAATGTTGATGGTCGTGAAGGTTGGACCGCCAGCAGCTATGTATCTTACCAGTGTTTCAAGTTCACTATTCTCTTCTGTAAAAAAAAAACTAATTTAAAAATAATGGTTTAAAGATGGACAAAACCTCTTTTCGTCTGATTCCCTGGAGTATCGAAACCTAATCCGAAAACGCCATTGAAAATAACTATATTATGTAAATTAATAAAAGAATTCAGAAATATAAAACTTAATTGGCCAGTCATTCTAAATATGAATAATTAGAAAGTAGCCATTTGTGACATACAGAATCAGATACCTCTTTGTATCAAGAAAATTAGTAAAAACACTTTAGCAGGTACAAGTTGTATTGTGCTAATATGAACGACGACAAGCAATATTGTGCAGCCTCCACAATCTTGATATCCATTCCGCTCTAAACCAAGCTTTTGAGCATTAGAACCATTAAACCAGGTCACAAAATCGTAAAAAGTAATGTTTTCTTACAAGTTTTGTAGATAACATTCAGTGCAGTAACTGGTCTGTTGCTTTCGAGGAAGTCCTCCTCTTTATTTTACTTTGTACATTGGTATCATTTACCAATCTGCATGTATTTAGCATAGTGGGATAACAAACAACGTCAATTTTGAATGATTTTTCCAATTATATGGGCGAAACTCTAATATCGACACAAGATTCAGTTGTCATAAGAGCTTGTCATAGGTCTGGAAACTAGATGCAGAACAGCACGGACTCAAGTCTTTTCTTTTGAAGCTAGCTGGTCCATTATACTAAAATGAATTTTCACTACAATGATAACTGTCAAAAGGCTGTTCACTGCAATGATAACTGTCGGAAGTCTGTTCACTACAATGATAACTGTCGAAAGGCTGTTCACTGCAATGATAACTGTCGGAAGTCTGTAATAGTGAACCGAAATGGTACATAACCAGCTAAATACAAAATGACTTAGACTAAGATGCAATCGATAAAGAGCGATATTATTCCCTTCGAGTGGCATTACTCACAATGCGGCAAGCAGTGCAAATTCTATCCACAAAAGACATGTTTATATCCATAGAATGCATTCCATCAAGAAATTTCCCCGTGACAATGTGCGGCGATTAATATATTTAGCCACTTCAGTGACTGGATCTCATTATAAACTGACTAAGATGAGACTGCATCTGTACTTTATTATTTAATGTAGCAGGAAATATATTCATGCCATTCACGATCACTAGTGAGATTACTAGTGTCGACTTTGTAGATTGAATTTCTTTTCGTCTCCCAATAATTTGACATGAATGACACCACACGTGCTTTCATGTGGCTAATTTCTTACCGAATTAGTTACTTGTTAGGCATGTAATGCGAAACGCCGATAATCTGGATTACACTTTGCAGTTAGTAAACTCGAACTGGATTTCTACTTGCTAATAATACGGTCTATACAGCACATATCATGTATGTCCATTACCAAAGAATGTATGTCCCTGAAATGTTTTATTACATTGTTTGCATCAGTAATGTTCTTTCTGGACAGCAAGATTCCATTGGAGAAACATAAAAAGTGATCTTTACTAAATAAGTAATACATATACCATGTGAAGTTATAATCAAAGTCATGTGTGACCTCCTTTCCACGATACAGGTCAATCATTGTAAATATTTGCTGATTCTGAACCTTGAGGCATGCCTTGACAATATACTGGTCTGTTACAGCGAGAACATGATTATGGGGCATCTCTTTCAAAGCTAATTTAATTGATAAACAAACGTTTAAAAATTTGTTTCATAAAATACTGTTATACATTTTTATAGTTACCAACTACTTGCGTTCACCATTCTCAATAATGTATGTGAGTTTCATGGACTAACCTCAAATGTTCAGTTGTCCGTGGTTTCCACTTCAGCATTCCAATTTCCATGTGAACAATTTGCCATCTTTATCCACATCGTAACAAAAATTTGCCAATGAAACAAAATATGTTTTTCCATCCACTTTACGCCAGTATATCACTTGTAGAAATTAATAAAGACTAGGCGCAACTGTTTCTGAACACTCTGGCTAAAACTTACAGCGCTTCACATTATCTGGTCATACAATAGTATCGCCCAGACTAGGAAACTTGGGAGATTTAAATGAAGGCTAATTGAAAGGTATCAAAGTACCGTTAGATAATTCCATAGAGCGAAATCGCCAGTCAAGAAGCATTATTACCAGAAGACTGATTTAAGCCAAATATCTGTCAGCATATTACAGCGGCGTGAACTACTGCTAATGTCCACTGTCAACAGGTGTTTCAATCTTTCAATGTAGTTGTTAATGGTAAAGTGTCTTAGCTTGTTCATTTTTAGAATATTAGTCAGATAACCTGTTATGAAATAAAACAGTCTGCGTCAGGAAAATGTTCCTCCGTCAGAGATTGACATAATGAATGTCTTGATTGCATGCTACAAATAACACAGAAAAAAATTTCACGAAGACTTTGCATGACTTAATTATATGATGGTGGTAAAACACTAAAGGGATAATTGTAGGAAAGCTCTTTCCTAACACCTTTGTTATTTGTCACTCACTGTTTTTAAATTTATTGATATTACGTTATGGTTCACTGATACTTGGTACACTGTATTATGTTGCTCTCACATGGCTTACTCACTCTGGAGTGGTCGCTAATAGTTTCTTAGCTACATTATGTTGCCTTCTAATGGCTTTGTCACTATTCGTATATCCTCTAATGGCTTATTTCATTGCATATGTATGCTCTCTAATGGCTTCTTTATTGCATAATGATTTACAACGCTGAGACTCCATACCCCGCGGTTCTTAGATCTTACTGGTTAGTTTCGTATTTTGACACCTACCGAATGTTTAAGGTAGAAGCCATGATTTTATCACAATCCTAGCATTTCTAATTCAAAAATAAGCTAAATCTATAATGTAGTTTTACATTTACTTTGAGTTAGGCTTGGAAATGGGTTGGCTTGTTGGTGATAGCCTGTCATGGTTAGACTAACAGTAGAAATAAAATGCGTAACGTGGGCAGCAAATCAGCAGCTGATTTGCCTTACGTATTTGCATGTGTCTGCTACAGAGGTAAATATCTAAAAATCTACATGAAAAGTATGCTCATTTGTTATAGTACTAATGAACTTTATAGATGAATAAGTTACACAGATTCTTTTAGCTGCCTTGCCACATGAAAATGTATCCGCAATAATGTATCCTATTTGATAACCCGACCTCCACCCTAAAGTACAAAACTTTACCTCCCAAAATGCTAATTCTTAATTATAAGTATAACGCATTGCCCGATATTTTTACAAACTCTTAATGTTAAAGTTTTAGTTCCTGTCTGTAATAATCGAACACATGACTGACCAAATGTTGCCTTGCATATGGTGGTTTTATACAAACCCTTGACTATAAGATCACGAGCCTAATTATCGAAGCCTCTGAAGAGGAGACAAACGGCTTTTTCAGACACTAGAAGTCTGATGCCTTTGATGAAACGGAAAAGCCTCGATAACTTTTTTTACAGTCTGCTCCTATTTAGTGGATATTGAACTTAGGTCGGACATGAAGACAAATGTGTAATATCCTTGTCGATGACAAGTGAAAGGAAGTAATAAATAAAGGGTTTTCCATACGATTTTATTTCGATTCTAAATACTGGTGAGTCAATGCAGCCATATCGAATAAGTGATACAACGATGCAGTGTACGCTGTTGGAAAGCATGGTTATACAAAGACTGTCAAAAAGAATGAATTTCAACACAACAATGAAAGTCGTAGAATTCAAACTAGTTGCCAGACGCTGAGGTGATTTAAGGGGATATTGCAATATTGACATGATCCGGACGGCAGCCATGGACAACCAGGCTCATAGCAACGCTACAAACTCAAAGTAGACCTTGATAGGGGATGCAGCAGCAACTTGTTTACCAATTTCAAGGACTTATTCCTTTTCTCAATGATCATGAAGCACTAGCCTAGTAAGATTATGTACGACATAAAGCAGAAGGTAGAATGATAGAGAGTTCTCTAGGCCTGGCTGCTAAACATATCCACTGCACCCATATGAGGAGTTTCAAGATGCTGCTAACTTAAAAGCAACAATCGAGAACATACATGTTGATCCACGAACAAAAACTGAAGAAGCGTCAGCACTCAAAGAAAAACCCTTGTAATAATAGGGTCCACTTATGTCTCTTTTTATAAAGTATTCAGCATTTTTCTTAGAATGAGCAATGTGCATACATTTTGTATTCTTGAAAGTGGATATAAACCTAAAATTGTGGCACCATGAAAGCTGAACTTTTATATAAAGGCGGAGGTCTTTTCCGTAATAATTCGTTTAACTTTAAATTGCAATTATCTATCTTCTATATCCATTCATATTTGCCTCTTATTCTCCTTGTAATCTCATTTGATTTTTCTCTGTTCTCTTCCTCCCCATCTCTCCCCCTCTATCTGCAATTCTTTACTATATGTTCTTTTTCCGTAACCTTTTCTCTCATCTCTTTTTTCCTTACCTTTTCTACATGTATATTTCTCTTCTCTCATTTAATATTTTATCACTTCTTTTTAAAACTAAAGCTTTATTGATTATATTACCAATTTTCGGTTTCAATTTTTTAAATCTCATCTCAGAGAGAGAGAGAGAGAGAGAGAGAGAGAGAGAGAGAGAGAGAGAGAGAGAGAGAGAGAGAGAGAGATGGACTTAAATAAGCAAACGCAATGGACATTAATCTAAATTATTCTTTCTCCTCTAACTACTGATCCGTCATATTTTTATTTCTTGTGTCGTCTTCCTTTGTCAAGAAAGAGTTCGCATCTGAAAGATCATTGGCTGAAGAAATGAGTCCTTTTAAAGGATACTAAACCTTCTTGGGTAGAATTTAAAATAAAGTTTTCAAATTCAGCTTTTTTGTTTTACTAAATATTTCTCAAATGTGTGAAATTAAAAGACGAGCCTAAAATACGAAAACAAACAAATTGAATTTAAATTTCAAAAACATATTCAAATTTTCTAAAATATTTTAACCGTACCACAATATATGTCCAAAATATAACACAAGCACGTTATAAATCTCTTTTACATTAATTAACTGTTAAATCTGCATCACTTGAAAGATCAAATAATCTAAGGATGGTCTCCATGTGCTCTTTCCAGACATCGCTGTAGTAGATAACCCCATCGATGCAATCGTCACAGTTATCTAGACCAGACGTTATCACTTTCAATGCATAATGAAAAGTTTTGAACCTTTCGTCTGCAAATGCCTTCACTGTTTATCGGCCAAGTCTATCTGAAGTCAAAAATCCTAAAATCTCCTATATTACTCCGTAAGTAGAATTATCCAGAATTCTTTCAAGAGATCACATTTTGGCGACATATTTTGCATTTTCAACTTTATCAATGCAGCCTGCATTTTTTTGCATTGAAAATGAATTTCCTGTTCTGATATGTTTCACTTGTTATAGTCAGTGCACATAAATAATGAATTATCTAATATCCGCATTAATACATGGTGAATTCAAGTTACTTTAAATCGGGTCTTTGAAATCGTCTTATAGCAAACACTGACTATAGTGTCCCTATTTAAGAAGAATAATCTTGTGATCGTACTGTCTCGCATGAATGGAGTCTGCGATTTCAAACTGACATAGTAGATTTAATTTGTTAACTCTGTAACATCTGATAATAAGTGCTCATTTTTCAGCAACAGGTTTTTAAGTTCATCCTGTTTGTAGTAGTAAATGTGAATGTGACAGATGTGACTAGTACAACTAGAGATATAATTGACAAATATCGAGCAAAGAAACATTGGGACACAACAGACGTCCTTCAACTACACGAAGAAATAAGACAACTGAAAATGGGAAAAGGGGATCGTGAAGGAGCTAAAAAATACAGAGATAAAGAACGTGATCAGCAAAAGCATGAAACAGGCAAATGAATCCTGGATAGAAAGATAATGCTGAAATGTTGAAGACAGTCTGAAAAGAAAGAGTAAAATGGCATATCAATTGGTTAAAGATTTCACAACCCATAAACAATTTCAAACTACCACCATCCAATATATATATATATATATATATATATATATATATATATATATATATATATATATATATATATATATATATATATATATAGAAAAAAAATCTCACCGAAAGATCAAGAGATTATCAACCGATAGACAGAATACTGCTCAGAATTGTACAATCATAAGACCCAAGGAGATCCAACAGTACTACGTGTTTGCCCTCAGGCAGAAGACATTTATGACAACCCCTTTCTTCGTGAAGAAGTTAAAATTGAAGATAGGTCACTAACAAAAGGAAAGTCAGCCGGCATTGAATCATATAT
Organism: Potamilus streckersoni; assembly: GCA_016746295.1. Taxonomy (NCBI): domain Eukaryota; kingdom Metazoa; phylum Mollusca; class Bivalvia; order Unionida; family Unionidae; genus Potamilus; species Potamilus streckersoni. The sequence goes on along the minus strand of JAEAOA010001734.1, from coordinate 409,063 downwards.
CAGCGCTGCTCATTCAATCAAGAGCAGAATAAAACAGTAACAGTCCTAACAACAATATGCAACGAGATATTGCAGACTGGATAATAGTCTATCTACCACATGGATTCAAACCTCGGTCATCTTTCTCCCAAAGAAATGAAACCTACAGCTATGCCCAAACTACAGAACCATCAGTTTGATCAGTCATCAGAGCAAAGTCCTGCTGAAGATAATTCTCAACAGACTAACCCCTCAATCAGAGAAAATTATTGCTGAAGAGCAGGCAGGCTTTCGAACAAGAAAGAGCACCACAGAAAAAGATCTACGATATCAGATACTTTTGCGAGAAATTCCTGCAGCGTCAGCAGAACCTATATTATGTCTTAAAGATTTTACAAAGGCCTTCGATAGGGTATATTATGCAACCATATGGGCAACTATGAGGACGTACATCAGCTCTAACCTGGTGCAGGTTGTTGAGCAACTCTATAACAAAGCTACCTGTGCTGTTCCCAAGAATATCAGCAGAGGAGATTGGTTTCAGAGTCAGACAGGGATGTATACTGTCACGTATACTAAGGACCATGGAGGATGCTTTGCATGACTACAAGTGACGAGAAAGGACTGACTGACCTAGTTGACTACTTTGACACAGCCTTCACAGCATAGAGCATATATATTAGCGCTGAAAAAAAAAATAACTGATGACAAAAAGCCAATGGAGTCAGTGTAGAAATAAAGGTCCGTGGACAGAAGCTGGAAAGAAAATCACAAACTTCAAGTAATTGTGATCAATTATCACAAATGAGACTTTTAAACCAGACCTACTTTACAGGATTGCCAAGACAGCAGCAGCAATAACAATGTTGAGTCCAATATGGAAATATACCAACATTGGTTTTGGTTCCATAGTAAGGCTGGTGCGCTCGATTGTCATTTCAATCTTTATGTATGCTTTTGAAATTCGGACGATCCAATCAGCTCTACAAAGAAGGATTAAGATTAAAACCTTTGAAATGAGATGCTACCACAAGATCTTGTAATCTCATATTTTGACATGTAACCAACGTAGAAGTTCACAACATGGTCATATTTGCCATCGGATCCTATGAAGACCTCTTGACCACTGTAAAGACGCGAAAACTGACGTGGTACGGTCATGTTTCAAGATCATCTGGACTGGCCAAAACGATCATGCAAGGCACTGTGCGAGTGTGCAGAAAAAGAGGCAGGCGGCAAAAAAGGTGGGAAGACAACATTAAGGCGTGGACAGGCATGGGATCTGGAGATTCACAAAAGACATTAGACAACAGGGAAAGATGGAGAGAACTGGTTAAGGGTTTATAATGATCACGAAAATGATGAGCAGGATGAAAAGGAGGAAGAGGAGGACTGTATGGACGAGGAGAAGGAGGAGGATAAAGAGAAGTAGAAAGAGGAGGAGGAGCAGCAGGAGGAGGTGCAGAAGGAAGAGAAGGATGAGTAGAAGGAGGATGAGGAGGAGAATGAGGAGGAGAAAGAGAATCAAAGAAGAGCAGGTTATAGGAGGAGGAGGAATAGGAGCATGAGGAAGATTATAATGAGGAGATGAGGGGAATAAGCAGGAGGAGGTTGATGTGGATGGGGATAAGAATGATGTTGAGTAGGTTGCAAATAAGAGGGAGGAGGAGGTGGTTGAGGAGGAGTATGAGTATGAGGGCGAATACGAGTAAAAGGAAGAAGATGAAGCGGAGGAAGATAAGGATGGGGATAACGAGGAGGATAACGAGGAGGAGGATGAGAAGAAGGAACAGGAGCAAAAGAAGGAGCAAAAGGAGGAGAAGGAAGAGGAGAAAGACAATAATCTAAAGGAGAAAAAAGGAGGAGGAGCATGATTTTCAGATTTAATACCATTCTTTAAATCTTTACTGTGTGGGAAAGGCAAAATTAAACTAGCTGAATTATGAGTATGACAATCTCTATCCACATACTCCTTTAAAAAACAATTTTGATGCTGTTTTCGCCTTTCGTTAGAGTCATTTACATAATGTAAGTCAATACCGTCTTTATAATAAGCATAATACTTAGATTGACTCGGATTATGAAGTAAGAACAAGAAAACCAGAACGAATAATTCTGAAATCCTCATTTCCATTGTTTTTATGTTAATTTCAATGTTTTACTCAGGGGAGTGAAGATTAGAATTTTTTTACTTCACAAACCGTTTAGAACTTCTATTTTAAATTAAGGATATAATCAAAACGAATAATGTTTGCATCTTCGGTTAAAAGAAGTGTGTCTTTAATAACGGTAATGGTCTAATTACCACTAAATCCAAAAGTTGGTGCAAACAACTAAACCCTAATGATTGTGGAACTGACTCCCTAGCAGCAAACAACAATAAATGAAACTCTTGTCCCAATAATTACCTTTTCCAAGCATTTTGATAGAATATGCTCTACCAAGCTGAATTAAATCCTTCAAAAGCCCTTTACTTTATGAGCAGTAGGCAGAGTATTTAAGGTGTTGGATGCCAAATTATTGCATAACATACTGTAAAATTCAAGGCATACAGTTACAATCTTTTTCGGGATGAACAGATTCGAGAAGCCGGAAAGTGAAAACAAAAATCTCAAAGTCTAACACCTTTTACGCTACGGTTTTAGTTTTAGTATTCATCAAGGGAATTGCATTTGGAAATCCGGTGAACATGTATTGGTTGCCCAACAGTCTACAATTATTCTACTAAATTGTTCAATAGGTTGCAATAGGTTGCAATTGAGCCTTAGGCATCTTCTGATTGGGTTTTTCTATCATTTTAAAAATGTGACAAGATCAACAGTATTTTCAAAACAACATAATTTTCGGTCAATGGAAGATTTTAAGATCTTGCATCAATCATATTAACCCTATAAGACCAGTCAAAAGAGTTGCATGAATTTTCTGTCGATATCACTAATGGACAACACACCAATCTTCAACAGGGTGTACCTCAAGATGTCTCTATTTCCTCGTAAAAAAAACCCCAGCTTTTTCACAATATAAAAATCTGGAAATAGTAAGGTTTCAGTTTTTCTATTAACCCTCTAAAGAAAAAAAAATAAATGATCACAGGAACATATGCATCTTCAACAGCCAGTGATTATCGCTGTCACTCAAATTAGAATAAAGGGAATGAGTAGCAATAAGGAAATTAATTACCTCTTGACAATATTAGGAGTAAATGTGCCATCATCTGCAATTTGACAAATAATTGTGTCAGCTAGTTCAAAATCAACATCATTTTCAATAACTTTGTCAGTTACACAACCTAATCTCTAGCTAGGTCATTGTCTTCTTATAACCTAGTGCCCTTCTTGGGAATCGTAATTTTGTTCCAACTGGAACGTGTCACGAGACTAAATGTAATGACAGATTTACAAGATGGAGAGGAACGTAAACACCCTAGTACATAAATAAGAACACTTTCAAGGAGTGGTATTTCGGCTGAAGACAAAACACCGCATTGGTGTGGCATGTCTCCATTGGGTTCAGCGTTATTGTACCGGACTATTAACGCACGTTGCCTGAAAGATTATCCTGGCATAAATACAATCTAAAACATGTTGGATTCTGTGGTGAATACAAAATCACTCAGCTTCGTATGGGTCGAGAAACTTCAAGCTGTTAGAGTAACTCAGCAATAGGGTCTCAATGCATTTTGGTAAAGAGCATATAGACTAAATATCTTGCCAAAGCTCAGTCACAGTTAAGTGTAGTAAAGGAAGGCTGCTCTCGCTTATATTGGTTCGGTATATATATATATATATATATATATATATATATATATATATATATATATATATATATATATATATATATATATATATATATATATATATATATATATATATATATATATATATATAAGCCCACGGAGAGTATGAGGTAAAGTGGGAGTCTCTCGATACGTATATTATACTTAAATGAGTAGAAATCCCCTTCGAAGTCCCTCATATGCAGCATTTGCAATTCACCTGACGATTATGGTGTGGGCGATTGGGGCTTCGCGCCGGAAGAACAGCAGGTAGAATCAGACGATACTAAACAGTGTCGAGTGCCTTTGTTTAGAATGCACAATGTCTATCCACATAAGTTCGATGCCTGAAACAAAACCGTAAAAATGTGAAACACCTTGATCATCGTTTTTTATTGTTACGTCTAGTGGCATAAACTAAGGAACAAGACATTATAAAACCAATTTATCAATGATGTTTCTAAAAAAATTATTTCCATAATATATTGAAACAAAGTGAAGGATTCTAAAAATAATTTACAGTGTATGAATTCCTAGAAAATGTTATCCTAAATTGTACTATCAATTTCACATCAATGCTATCAAAAGGTTCTAAAGTGTTTGTGTGCTAGCTCACTTTAATTATGAACACACATCAAAATCTCAACGTTTATCCCAAAGGTAACCTAGTGCAATATTGATGAAGTCTTTTAAGTTACATAATCCAACATAATTATTTAAATAATCAAATCCTTAAATCATTTCATATCGTCTAACAGGAATCGACTATTCAAATTATTTTGTATTCTGCTATTCCAAGGAATATTTATTAATAAATCACTATTTTCTCATTCTTTAACAAAGATTACGTAAACTGTGAATATATATATATATATATATATATATATATATATATATATATATATATATATATATATATATATATAGTTTAATACAAACAATACTATCATGCAGGTTAGAGAAATTAAATTCGTACTCTACTGAGTTTCGAACCCAGGTCAGCGAGTAAATGACATCCATCGCCTTGCCTGCATGCAATATATATATATATATATATATATATATATATATATATATATATATATATATATATATATATATATATATATATATATATATAACCAATTGTATTCAATTATTTCCTTTTTTAATCTAAACAAAGTTGTTATTCGTATATAATAACACATGATACTGTAATACTGGCAGAAAAGACAACGGAACTAGCATTAATAATTAGACATGTAAATATTGAATTTAGTTGTGGTGAACAACAGTCAAATACTATAAGTAAAACCTAATCGAGGTTATCAGCGATAAAAAATGTTATACAATTTTTGTTATCATTAATAAACATGTTTTAATATAAGGTGCTAATCGACCTGAAACCTTAAATGCATTTAATGGCAATGCTGCATCTACCAATGAAAAGCTATCCTTTATATTGCCAGATAGTTTTACACAAATTAATTAGACAGGATGGACCGCTACATAGATCGTCAGATGTTATGCCCAGTCATCAAATTTATGTAGAGTTTGTCTGTCTTTTAGCATTAGAGCACAAATATAGTTACGTATCTGCCAAGACATCAGAATAATACTGAATTTTGAAACATATTGGATGTAAACAATATTGGGTAGTGCCATTAAAACTAGATAATATCAGCGTTTCATAACATTATTACCATATATTATCTCAAGCAAACTGAGAAACTCGGCCATTTACCACATGCGTACCAATTAATCCGATGTTGATCGACTAAGTTTGCGGATCAGCCGGTTTTAGTGTAAAAATGGTACACAACAGTCGATGGAGTTAAACAAGATTTACAATTTACGAAGAAGGTCCAAAAAAAATTTTAAAGTTGTGAAAACACATAAATCCTGTAAATAAACAGTTCTAAATTGATACAGTGTGAAACTCTGTTCCGGTACAGTATGGCGGATGATGACGTCAGACGAAGACTAACACAAAAGTCCAGAATTTTCACTGTAAAACACAATTTGTATTTTTCTGTTCCAATTTAGAAATTTCAGCAAACGTCCCATCTGATCATTAATATTTACCCAAGTCTTTTTTCTATCCAACACACATTTGCCTCCTCAGATCTGCTTTTTCGTCGTTCTCTCACAAATCAAGTAGTCCGCAAAAGTTGGTACTATTAGAGGTGTCTCTAACGTAATTGTTCGAATGCGTGATGACACTATTTTTGCAACACACCCGTAATAAGACTAGAATTTTGAACGAGAGGCTTCGGGGATTTAATTAAGAAGTGGGACTTCTTAATTCTAAACTGATCATTCGAACATCTTTTAAACCTAACGTGTTGATACTTCAAAGAACAGTTTATGTCAGATAGCTTTAGTCACAAATCAATTCCGTCCTTCCAAACTTTAGTTACAATAGATGAATAGTGAAATGGATGACAAACAACGGCAATGCAGCTTATTAAACCGCCGACAGTATATAGGAACTGCCACTAACAGTGTCGATTTGTGCAATATCATTTTCCATATTTTAGATGTGTCTGTCAAAAACACTGTATCTGCAGTTTAAAATTTAATTTCTTGTTTACTGTTTAATCTGTTGCATATGTTCCAAATGTGTGCCCATTTTCGTCTTTTTTCAATGCAACAAGCGTAATATTACTGGAATTATTTCGACTGTACATTTGGTATATTTAACCAAATTTTAATTATTTCAAATCTAATTTGAAATCCTAATAAAGCTACTTCTGCATGTCAGACATAAATGACCAGTTGAAGAAGAATTCTTTCATGAGGAATAGAAAGTCAGTGCTACCATACCAATCCATATCAGATATAAATATCCTTTCTTGAGGAAAAGGAAGTCAGGGCTACAAAACCAAATTACAGAAATTGATATTCTTTTTACTACTGAAAAATCTAATACCGTTCAAGATTTATAATATAAAATTAAAAATATTGGATAATATTTGGCCGGTAGGAATGAGTATATCAAGATATTTTTCCCTATAGAATATTATAAATCGTGTGGTGTCCGTTTCTGTCCAGCGTTATTTTATTTCACAACTCTGAAGCATATTTATCTGTGTCCATTCCTTCTGATTCGTATATACAATAAAATTTTTAAATCAATTTACTTGAACTGTCTTTATGCATACAGCAGTGCTTGAGTCTGTACCAATTTGAATGTTTCACGGATTGGTATATAATCATTCGAATGCAATGCTTGAAATGGTATTCATATCATGATTATTGGCCACAGTCGTGTAACCTACCTTCCAAATGCATTAAAGTAGTAACGATAGAGACCATCATCGCGTATCCCACCTTCCACATGTTCTAAAGCAGTACCGTAAGCGGTCACACTTTTGTAACCTAACTTCCACTTGGCCATAGAACACAATTAATTTGACTATATATTCTCTACATTCGTTTGTCAGTACTGAACTCTCCCCTATGTGACAATCAATACAAATCACTTCCGGTTCATCACCAAGGCCTTGTCACTCACTGTGCACTGCCGCGGCAATACACACAGACAACCACACCATAAGCTCACATTCTAAAGACTAAACAATTACCTTTAAAACCTTACCAAAAATGCATCAATAAATCTCTTCTATCACCAACGTAATGTGAGAGCAAAAATGTTCTAAAAATACATAAGAACTACATTCGTGGGTACTGAACTGGAAGTACTAACTGTGTACCGATTCTTGAAAGGGTCAGACAATTTTTCTTATATGAACAAAACATCCTTTTGGAATCAAATTAATGTCTCTTAAATACTGCTGCAAAGTTTTAAGGGAATTCATCCAGGAATAGGACAGCTACAGGGTTTTATCTGACACCACTGTAACACAAGCAAAAGCCAATTCCAAATGGCCGAATGTCAAAAATGTACTAAACTTAAAGTTTTACTGTGATTTTACTAATCAAGATAAATACTTCAAATAAACTATATTTAGCTTTTAATCCTAACACCAATCTGGAAAGTACTAAAAAGTAAATATGACAGTTAAACTTTCCTAGAAAATTTAATTTTAAAAAATTATACATATTTTTATATAAAATTTAAATTTAACTTTAATTTTAATGAAAATTTAAAATCTGATGTTGACAAAGTTTATTCTGTGACAAAGTAACTCCATTCCTTTATCATGAACATCAATGGTTTTTCTTGTCTGCTATCATGCAATTCAACCAGGGCCTGTTGATCAAAGGTAACATCTTAATACGCAAGATATTCCCTGTTTTGGCCAAGTACTTGACATCATTTCCACCCATGAAGGGGTGGATCCCTCATATGTTAGGCTTCCAATAGGATTGAAGAGTTAGTGTAGCTCTCTAAAACTAAGCTAGCATGCATTTTCCTATGTATATAAGTGACAGAGAGATGATACATCTTGTATTAAATTTCCATGCAGTTATTGTCACAAAACCATGAAAGGCTATAAGAAAAGGAAGACAACATTTTTAAAACCTGGATATATTCCACATAATAAAGGAGTCAGATGTCTGATGGATGATACTCTACCAACTTCCAGTGACCAGAAGAATGGATGCAGTCAAGTTCTCTCTCATGGCAAAGAAAACGCCGACAAATGAGGATCTCCAGTCAGTTCAGGCACTAGACTGTAATGGCACACCTGGGTCTGCAAACATTCTCAGACCATCATACAAAGCAAAACAGGACCTGAAAGAGACATAATTGAATGAACATGATGGGACACGTATCATCTGCATGAAAAAAAAATGTTGAGATGTGGAATGACATCATTCATCGCCATGGAAATCAAGTTAACATGTGTGGCAGACCAGAGTTTCAAATTGCAAATGAAAGACAATGGGGACTTGCTTGGAAGCATACTATGATGTGTAAAAACTGCAGTTTTAAGTCACCAGAATACAAATTGTATGATGAGATAAAAACAAATAAACCTGGGCCAAATCCTGCTGCTGTAAATATGATGTTTTAAGTGGGACTACAAGATACACCAATGGGCAACACCAGGGCTAGATACTTGCTTGCAGCCACTGACATTCCACCACCGAGCAGAACATCTATGCAAATTGCCTCCAACACTGTAGGTAAAGCAACTGTGCAACTCAATGAAATGGACATGATAGACAAGCTGAAACTGGTCAGACAGGTGAACGTCATGCGTGGTGTTCAGCATCCGGAACAAATAAATGTTGCTTTTGACGCAAGATACAATGCCATTACATTTGGACATAAAAAAACCTGGTCAAAGTTCATCACAGGCTGTTGGAATTGCCTGTGAAACTCTTACAGAGAAGCAATACATTGTGGGGACTGCAGTAGAAAACACGCTGTGTTGGACTGGAGCATGGCTGAAGGGGAAAGGTTATGATGTGCAATACCCAGGAGGTCATGTTGACTGCACAGCAAATCTGTCACAGTTGCACCACATTCAGAGCTTGAAATGGCAAGAGAAATAGGGAACAAGTTTGTGCTGCAAGAGATTCTCATTAGACATGCACCAACAGATGGAGATGCACAGGCTGTGGCAGGCTTCCAAGCTGCTTGCAACATTTTACATCCAATGTGGAAAGTAGAAAGACAGTTAGACCCCATCCATTTGGGTCGTTTACAGTTCAAACGCTGCAATTCTGCTGTATTTAGTGAAGACATGTTTCCATGAATAAGAACAAGAGAAGGCAAAAAGCTGAAACAGAAAATTTTCAGCCAAGACATTAAAGCACGCTGCAGTTTGATATTCAAACAACTGATGGAGGACAATAGCGGTGATGTTACAAAAATAAAATGTCAACTACCCCAAGTACTGGAAGTCACTCTGCGCTGTTATTCAGAGGACTGCTCAAAATGTCGGTATCATTCAAAGGTCTGTGGGGGAGGAAGTACTAACAGCTGGTTGATGCGATCAGCATACCTGGGCCCTCATCAAGTGACTTATCTTAACATGACAGAAGATGATAAGAATATCTTGCTAGAAGTTCTAAAAATGAAACTATCCTGTGATGCTATAGAAAGACTGCGACTGAACACAAACACACAGAAATGTGAGGCTGTGAACAGATCAATCAGTGTTTCATTACCTAAAAATGTGAACTATTCTGGAAACTTTGAGGCAAGAGTACATTCAACAATACACAGACTCAATAACAGCCTGGGATCATCACTGAAAACAAAAGTGACACACTTGGGAGGGAAACTTTCAGCAAGGACTCTGAGATCACTGAAGATAATGGATAAAGACTGCACTTACAATAAGTTATATCAAAAGAGTCCACAAACTAGGCACCGTATTCTAGCCAGACGAGGAAGAATGATACAGGCCCATCTGAGGTACAGGACTCAGCCAGGAAATAGGAAGTCTGACTACTCCAAAGGACAGCTAGACACCAAGGGCGATTACTCCTATGCAAATGCTTAGCAGGAGGCAATGGACACTGCAAATAGAAAAGAATATCTTAATTCCATGTGCAAAATGACAGTACTCAAAGACATCCTGAAAAAGACATGGTACAGAAGGGAAAACTGTAGTGGGGAAATCCGTAGGTAACACAATGCATGTTATAAGCATTGTATTACTTACTACCACCTGATGAGACCTATCGAGAGGTCGAAACAGTTTTCTCTCAATATGAAGAAACAAATAAAGAAATTACAAAATATAATTAAAAATCCGAAAAAAAATGCTAAAGTAAAATAACTAGCTGAATGAATGAATGAATGAATGAATGAATGAATGAATGAATGAATGAATGAATGAATGAATAAAGGAAGGAAGAAAGGAAGAAAGGAAGGAATGTATTTAAGACAGCACTGTCACCAGCATGGTCTACTAAAATAAAGACCACACTCAATCATTCCTTATCCATCCATCCATCCATCCATCCACATCCACCCATCCATCCATCTATCCATCCATCCATCCATCCATCCATAGATCCATCCATCCATCCATCCATCCATCCACCCATCCATCCACCCATCCATCCAATCTCATGATACTTGGATTATTTCCATGTTACAATGTAACTTTATCATGCAGTCTGGAAATACCTTATGTCCAATACAATGCCCATAACTTTTGCAGCACTGTCTATTATTGTTAAAGGAATGATGTTCTAAACTTAGGTGGTCGACATTGACGCACAAACTGTTGTAGCATAAATGTGATGCATCAAGCTCCTTTGGAATATTCAGACTTCTCAATTTTATCATTAATGCCAGTCTGTGGACATGTTTTTTCTTCCAAGCATTTGTTTCTGGATCCCTATATGACAATAGACCATATAGTTCATTGGCTGTTACAGTTCCTGTCCATATTAAACAATTATTATTGTGTGCTGGCACTGAATTTAAAAAAATTTTCCTAGAGAGGCTTTCAAAAAAATCTTTCATTTTAACTTTCATATGGAGTAGGAATACATTTCTGCAAATAATAATAGGTGTCATCTCCAACTTTTACCATCCCTGTGAATTTATGGCCCAAAAAAATTAATTTAAATTTTTTTAAAAAAATATTTAATTTTTTTAATTTTAACAAAAAACAATTCTAATTATATTTTCTAATTTTTAAAGTCAATATACACAATGTGTGAAAATTTCATGTGTCTATCATTATTAATAAAAAATTATATCAATTTAAAGTTTAGTCAGTAATGCCATGACAGGCCATAGAACACAATTAATTTGACTATATATTCTCTACATTTGTTTGTCAGTACTGAACTCTCCCCTGTGTGACAATCAATACAAATCATATATTAATCTAAAATACCTTCAAAGATGACTTCACCCTTAAGTTTTTGTCAAGGGTTGACCTGCATTTTTTTTGAGAGGCTGAATTGTTAACAAAACATCATGCAATGGAACACTGATTTCACTTCCGGTTCATCACCAAGGCCTTGTCACTCACTGTGCACTGCCGCGGCAAAACACACAGACAACCACACTATACGCTCACATTCTAAAGATTAAACAATTACCTTTAAAACCCTACCAAAAATGCATCAATAAAACTCTTCTATCACCAACATAATGTGAGAGCAAAAAATGTTCTAAAAATAGATAAGAACTACATTCGTGGGTACTGAACAGGAAGTACTAACTGTGTCGATTCCACATGTCGTAAAGCAGTACCGTAAGCGGCCACACTTTAATAACCTACCTTACACATGGCCATAGTACACAATTAATTTCACTATATTGTCTCTACATTTGTTTCTCAGTACTGAACTTTCCACTGTGTGACAATCAATACAAATCATATGTTAATCTAAAACACCTTCAAAGATGACTTTACGGTTTAGTTCTTGTCAAGGGTTGACCTGCAGTTTTTTGAGAGGCTGAATTGTAAACAAAACACCAGGCAACAGAACACAGATTTCACTTCCGGATCATCACCAGGACCTTACTACTCAATGTGCACTGTCGCCGAAATACACGTAGACAACCACACCATAAGCTCACATTTTAAAGAATAGATAATTGCCTTTAAATCCTTACCAAGAATGCCAAAATCTGACTCTAGTATCACAACCAAACTTTGACAGGAAAAAGTGATCTAAAAATAGACTGGGACTACATTCGTGGGTACTGAACCGGATTTTATTAATTGTGTACTGATTCCACATGTCCCAGAGCAGTAACGTAAGCGGCCACACCATTGTAACCTATCTTCCACATGTCGTAAAGCAGTACCGTAAGCAGCCACACTTTAATAACATACCTTCCACATGTCCCAAAGCAGTAACGTAAGCAGCCACAGTCATGTAATCTACATAGGACACAATTAATTTTACTATATATTCTCTATATTTGTTTCTCAGTACTGAACTTTACACTGTGTGACAATCAATACCAATCACACGTTAATCGAACATGCCCTCAAAGATGACTTCACGGTGAAGATTTTGTCAAAGTTTACCTGCATTTGTTTGAAAGGCTTGACCGTAAACAAACCAATATGCAATGGAACACATATTCACTTTCAAATGATCACCAAGGCCTTAATACTCACTGCAACTGTCGCGGAAATACACACAGACAACCGCAATATAAGCTCCTATTCTGAAGAATAAACAATTACCTTTAAATCCCTACTACAAGTGCACAAACAAAACTCTTCTATCACCACCAGAATGAGAGAGCAAAAATATGTTCTAAAATAGACATAACATACATTCGCAGGTTACTGAACTGAAAGTAATAATTGTGACTCAATGCCATCTTCCGCATGCACTAAATCAGTAATGTCAGCGACCATTGTCGTGTAACCTATCTTATACATGCATTAAAACAGTGGTCCATAACACCGGGCCACGGACCGGTACCGGTACCGGTCCGTGGATCAAATGGTACCGGGCCGCCCAAGGTACATTAAAATTTATTTCCATTTTATTTACTGTTGTGCATTTCTTTTGAATTATATTCACATTATATTCATTTATATTTTTATTTATTTATATTAATTTTGGTGTAACTATTTTAATTTGAAGGCATGTTTAAATACAATTAAATTAAAATTATTAAATCAGAGCAATCTAAAATATAAACAATCAACGTCCCTTACCTTCTGCGGGCCTCGATAAAATTATCAAACGTTGACCGGTCCCCGGAGACTAAAAGGTTGGGGACCGCTGCACTAAAGCATTAATGTAAGCGACTAGTCATATAACCTACTTTTCACATGTTCTAATGTAGTAAAGTAAGCGGCCACAGACGTATAAGCTACATTAAACGGGTGCTCAAGCAGTGGTAAGCGGAGTTACAACATATGTAGTTTAAACTGTATATGCAAACTGCTACTGAAATACGAAATTTCAACTTTGCAGTTTAAATTCAAAGTGATTAAGCCCTTATGTCCCAAAGCTCTTTCTTTCTAAGAGCGCAGCTTTCACTCATAATGCTAAATATCATATATGGGAAATCATGAAAGTGAGTAACAAACCCATGCAATACATTGAAGAGCAGCTACGTCATAATGTACCCTCAGTTTAAAGAGCTTTAGTTAACTTGCTTTGGATTCTGGTATGTAAACCCTTGGAGAGCTATCATTGTGTTTTAGGAAATTTTTAAAAAATCAGAATGATTTTCATTTAAAATTGGTCTTCATTTTTGCATTCTTTATGTTGATTTTTCCTGAACAAAACGAGATCAGACGGAAAATTGTAACTGATACCACAAAAGCCGATGAAACATTTTCACTTCAACAACGTAAAAGTATAATTGGATTCCAGGTAAAAGTAACATTTCTTTTCAAGCATACAAATAATGTATTATTTACAAAGGTTTGTCAATTTTGATACGATTAAAATTCCTTACCGAAAGCTGTTCAAGACACTTTTACGTTTTTCAGAACTGTGTAAATTAGCATCCTGATACAATTTCTCACTTACACATTTTATTCTCTCCCTAAGAGACTGATTTGGAAAATGTTTGAGAGACTTATATCCACATACTTCTTAGGGATCTATTACAAGAATATGTACCTAACTTAAATCAATAATTTTATCGCCAGAATTTTTAAAAACCATAAATAAAAACGCAAAAAGTGAGGCAAAGATGGCTGCTAAAATTGTGTATTCATTCTAATATGGAAACACGTGATATTACAACGGCCCCTCCTTTTATTTTTCATAGTAATTATTTCGTAGTATTAACATAGGCAGAAATATTAGTCTTTTCCTTCATAAACATCAATCATGATTTTAGTATTAGACCTATAGAATTTGGAAATAAACCAATCAGACACTGATATTTGAGTCATTGAACTAAGAGATTATATGGACCTTACAACTTTACATCCTTTATATGCAGGATTCATAAAGTCTCTCTATACTATAATTTATGTCTCCTGAAAAATTAATTGTTGTAAACAAGATACTGATATATTTTTTAAAGAAAATCATAAATGTGAGGTCCTTAGTTTGATTACAGAAATATTGTTTATGATAAAAAGCTTCATTAATGTGTGGTCAATAGTTTGATTACAGAAATATTATGTCTGGTATAAAGCTCGATCAACCTGTGGTTATTAGTTTGATTAAAAGATTTGTGGCATTAGCCTCCTAGTTTCATTAGCCTCATAACGGTATGATCACTAGACCGAATATAGGACTATTATTGGTCTTGTGAGCCTCATAACGGTATGATCACTAGACCGAATATAGGACTATTATTGGTCTTGTGAGCCTCATAACGGTATGATCACTAGACCGAATATAGGACTATTATTGGTCTTGTGAGCCTCATAACTGTATCGTCCCGAGACCGAATACAGGACTATTATTGGTCTATTGAGCCTCATAACTGTATGGTCCCTAGACCGAATATAGGACTATTATTGGTCTTATGATCCTCATAACTGTATGGTCCCTAGACCGAATATAGAACTATTATTGGTCTTGTGAGCCTCATAACGGTATGATCACTAGACCGAATATAGGACTATTATTGGTCTTGTGAGCCTCATAACTGTATCGTCCCGAGACCGAATACAGGACTATTATTGGTCTATTGAGCCTCATAACTGTATGGTCCATAGACCGAATATAGGACTATTATTGGTCTTGTGAGCCTCATAACGGTATGATCACTAGACCGAATATAGGACTATTATTGGTCTTGTGAGCCTCATAACTGTATTGTCCCGAGACCGAATACAGGACTATTATTGGTCTATTGAGCCTCATAACTGTATGGTCCCTAGACCGAATATAGGACTATTATTGGTCTTGTGAGCCTCATAACTGTATGGTCCCTAGACTGAATACAGGACTATTATTGGTCTTGTGAGCCTCATAATTGTATGGTCACTAGACCGAATACAGGACTATTATTGGTCTTGTGAGCCTTATAACTGTATGGTCCCTAGACCGAATATAGGACTATTATTGGTCTTGTGAGCCTCATAATTGTATGGTCCCTAGACCGAATACAGGACTATTATTGGTCTTGTGAGCCTCATAACTGTATGGTCCCTAGACCGAATACAGGACTATTATTGGTCTTGTGAGCCTCATAACTGTATGGTCCCTAGACCGAATACAGGACTATTACTGGTCTTGTGAGCCTCATAATTGTATGGTCCCTAGACCGAATACAGGACTATTATTGGTCTTGTGAGCCTCATAATTGTATGGTCCCTAGACCGAATACAGGACTATTATTGGTCTTGTGAGTCTCATAACTGTATGGTCCCTAGACCGGATATAAGACTATTATTGGTCTTGTGAGCCTCACAATTGTATGGTCCCTAGACTGAATACAAGACCATTGTTTGTTTTATGAACCTCATATCTGTTTTCCTAGACCGAATACAGGACCAATATTTGTCTTGTGAACCTCATAACTGTATGGTCCCTAGAATGAACACAAGAACGTTGTTGCTGGTATTAGTGTTCTTAATAACCCTTCTGCTGGCTACTAACTGTTTGTAATGATGTCTCTGAAAATCAGGAAGACAACAACGTATAACTCATTTAGAGTGTTTGGCGTTTCAGTTTTGTCTATTCATTTGTTTTGAACTTGGTCTTGATGCCGTATTATTTATACTATCTACACTTAAACCATTGACGGTTTAAAATTTATTTTACTAAAGTATCCGCTAACCATCCCATTTTTCTAACATCCCACCACTTACCAATTGTAAATCTGAATAGCGTCAAAGAGATGAAGACCACTTTGTGAATTGATAGGTTCGAGGGTGACTGGAGCCACCTGGGGAAGCGGTAGTGGTAGGAGTGGGGCTCAACACTGTCTACTTGTTGGCATTTCATTCAACACGGGAATTTCTTTGTTAAACGTGTAGCCATATTTATCTGACGAATCCTACATTTTTAAACAAATGAGGTAAATATTGTCACTCAGTTGTATTTAATTACAGTAAGCGTTACCATTCTGCATATTTAAACCATCGAAACATTAGGTATACCACATGTCAAATATCTGAACTATATCCACCAACGAAACCTTTTAAAAACATAGCGAATGTATAATTTACTGACAATAAAGATTTGTCAAGTTGAACACTGTTTGATGAGTAATCCTAAATCTATCAAGCTAGAAACAAAGCTGCTGAATTTAACAACCATTCTATGAATTTTAGGTTGTATTTAGCAGCAAAACTTATAGCATGCTAAACGCGTTAACTTTTTCACGTTGACAGAACTTATTAGATTTACTGATAAGTGTATATATATATATATATATATATATATATATATATATATATATATATATATATATATATATATATATATATATATATATATATATATATATATATACATATCTATATATATAAAGATGATGATAATGATAATACAATTGTTTAGCATTATTTTTGTTATTATTGTATTATTATTTAGTTTTTGCGTGCTTAAATATATATATATATATATATATATATATATATATATATATATATATATATATATATATATATATATATATATATATATATATACTGGGAAATTTAAAGAATATGAATAAATTAAATACTTGTTAAGATATCTAATTAGTTCTGTCTTATATAAATAGTTCTCCTAAGATAGAACCGTCTCCATATTTTGCTCATTTAGTCACAAAACAATCAGCATGAAAATTTTCTTAAATCATATAGGTCATTCTTATATCGTTCTAATGAACTAAGTGACTTGTAAGAAAAGCGTAATGCCATTCTACAGGCACTTATATGTATCTAAACAATCAATCAGTCCCTATAAATTCCTCTTCATGGAAGACAAATTGCAATACTGAAAGCCATTGAAAATCCATTAGTTTTTTTCAAGAATAGTTTGATATTCAGCGGCATTTGAAATCAATAATAGCAAGATCCTACTTTCATCTCCCTAGTGTGTTTTTGACTACTTTCTTAATGAGCTGTCAAACGTGATAACCAGTCTAAACAATATAAAGATGTGCATAAAACAAAAATGTGATTTCAATAGTTACATTGCAACTGCAAGGTCATTTATATTTTTTTCTTGATAGAGGACAAAATATTACATTAAAGAGGCGAGAAACTACCTTACTTAAGTTATTGATTCTCCAAACATAATACGAAGAAATAATTGTCTAAAAACGAGCGTAAGATGGCCACGCAAATGTAAAATAATTTGGCCATGCATGCAATGTTAAGTTCTTCATATCATGTGAAAAAGATATTGGCTGCAAAATGGCGCAACATCATTGGTCATTAATCAAATACAATCGTACTCAGTGAAGTAATATTTTATTACCCATTATGCTCAGATTAAAGTAATAAATGCAGTCAGATTAATTTAATAAGTGTACAGTCTTTCCCCTATATGAAGACTGTATTCAGCAACTTTTATAGTACAATATAAAACCAAACCGATCATATTACGATAAAAATAGCATTTGAGTTTTTTGAGAAAGATGTATCAATATAAAGTTTTGAGCTATATTAGTCGTAAACCTCTTTAAGTTTGCCATTACCTTCTTTCCTTAAAGTATATACCTAGTCATTGCTCACATGCTGCCTGGTTCAAGTATAACTACATTGATTACACCCTTCTTTTTAATAGTCGATGACTATTCTAGTGTTCATCCAAGAACCGTATACGGACAAACGAGTTGAATGTCTTTTTTTCGCAGCTCTTGTTATTGTTGGTTAGATATAATTGACAGTGGAGTGGATTCGTATGCGATGACTTCCAGCGACAGGATTTTTCGCTTGCTAATGCGATGATTCCAATGTGAACCAAGCAGGTATAGTTTAATCATTATAATTACAACTATCAATTTCAATTTTTGATCCTCATCGAGATTATATTTTATTATATACGAGGAAATATTAAAGTTATCGTCATTGGTGGCAAGTCCTCCAAGATGATCTAGCAGCCCGTTACTTAAACTGCGGGGCCACCGTCATTATTATCAATCGGAAGCTAAACCTTCACATCAACCGTGATTGTAAGTGCATTAGTCTTCATATTGGTGCTTGTCGACGAGATCAATATAAGCCTTACAACAAAGGTCACCGAGTGGATTATATAGCAAGGCATATTTCAACCTGTGTTTTTAAGTCAGACTGACTCTTTTGCATCCATATATGTTTCGTTGCATTAGTATCATTAACACGTTATCAGTTGAATTTGATTTTCATTCCTTATGCGAAAAACACTCGTTATGAACCGACAACGCTTCCAAGCACACGGATAATCAATTAAAGGAGCGCTGAATATCGATAGAATACTAAACGTCGGCTTCAAAAGGAATCCATCATGATGTAGGCGTTCTAGTGTTTGCATGTATCGATATTTAAGTGTATGAGATGCAGTCATTGACAATCTCCTACAAACATGGTAACGTCAGAAATTCAAACAAATTTTCTATTCAAGAATATGCACTAAGTAACTGTTTGGGAGGGTGTACTCGTATTCTTTGAACAGCAGACCGTTCACGTAAAATTAGCCATGACCCACCGTGGAAATTCCACCGCGAATACAACGTTGTATAACAAATGCTGATCGATGTCAGTTAACAGTTTCAGGTTTATCTTAGGTTTTAAAAGCAATTAATTCCAAATCATGCGCGGTGGTCAGAAGTAATAAGCGTAATTGAGTCTGTAAACTAGAATGGTTGATTAAGTGATAATCATATAGATGTGAAGCAAAACTGTAACGTCCTTTTTGTTAAAGTAAATAATCAGCTGTACAGTGCATCCACTGTATACTGCTTATTTCAGCGCACCAGTGATTTGCGGTTTCAAAGTCGCAATTGCTATTGTTGATCGTTTACATTGCTGTTGTATCCAATTGGCTGTAACCTAAACGTTAGATGGCTCCCTGATGAGTGTGATATGGCAACTCATTTGCTCCTCCCTACCTGAAAAGTATTGCGACACTCAAATGTAACTTTTGCGTTGCTTGTGCCATATTTTCTTCTAACGACACATTTTGATCGCCCATGGGAATATTTAAGCATTCAATGTTTGTGAAAATATGGGTATTTCACCTGTAAATTGCCAGTTTCCGTCAATATAGTATATGCCATTTTTTAGCTGACTCCTCCTCACTAAAAGTTAAGGTTTTCATGCAGGTATGGGCTGCTAGATATAATCATTGAGGGTCAATACGGAAACTTTCTCCCCTTTGTTGGTCTGTGCCGGCAAACCAGACACGGGATATATGTTATTCTAACAAAATGGTGCCACGACGCTGCGCCACTTTTGTCATTCACGTCATAACTGTTTACAGTTTCCATGTTGCTTATCAAAACTAGACAAATATGATAAAGGTTTAATAGCATAGCCCGTGCCAAATATATTTTTCATATATACTATTCACCGTAAAGTACAAGCTACTGTTGGAATGTAACTGGACTAACGGAAAGGCTTTTACGGGAAAACACTAACACGAACTCCGCGCATGAGGACAGTGCCCATCATGAATCTTCTCGGATGTGCTCATGAAACTTTCTACTAATATTTTGCAAAACCATCGCCTTTATCATCAATGTATCCGCAAATTAGGATTAAATGTGCACTACTGGTAAATTACTCGTTTCTGCTGTTGAACCATTATTGGAAACATTTGTTCGGCAAGTGGAACATTTATATGACATATTCACCTTGGATTCCAGAGGCTAGATTTATCAATGCTGCAATGTCTATATAATTTTTGCATGTGTGAGGGAAGTGTCCTATCGTCCCTGCTTTTCTTGGATGCATTTCGGACGATTTCCCAATAATCTTGAAAATCACCAGAAAGGATCTGAGACCTAAATTCTGGGACTTGTACTCACAGATGTACCTGTGCGGCAGCATTAATGGCAATAGTAGCTGCGTCATTATAGTGGCTTGCACCATCATTGACTACACGTGCAATTTCTCCCGTATAGTCCATGAAGGAATATTTGTTACTAAGCTAATACGGTCAAAGTCGTAACGGCTCAAGCATAACTGCCTTTGTTGTTTGTACGTATATTGCAAATTCAGTAATAAATATGCCTTCGCTCTTAAAATAAGTAATAGAAACGAGTGAAGACAACAAGCTTTGTAAAATGTAATAATGAAAACATATTTGCCTTGAATACAAAGTGAAAATGAGAAAAAGAAACGAACGTACGGTTTTGCGATTTAAATTCAAATATAATCCAAGAATTAAGGACACAAGTCCAAGAAATAATACATTCCTGAATAATAATTAAAGTCACGAAAGATCAAAAATTGAAAGCGATGATGTGTTTGTTATTGTCTCCTTCGTACTGATTTATCAACAGTCTCTTCTTCAATCATGTAAATATTTGTAAGTTAAGGTTTGAATTCAGTGTAAATTCATTTAAATGTCGTTAATCAAGATTTTTCAAATCATTTTTGTGTTTTCATATAAAAGAATCACTTGAATTCAATAATTTGAAGAAAATAAAATTCAGTCCAAACTGGTCACATCATAATACAACTTAACGTGCCAAGTGCTTTAAGCACAACTGACAAACCGTTATCAAAACATCAGTAATACGACTAATGAAGACGCAAAATAGATTCCTGGATAAGTGTCAAAAGTTCATTCTTCTGGAGATAGAAATTAAATTTTATTACCAATTAGCACATGATACATATAACTTGGTCCATGTATGACCTTGACTCAATTTAATTATTCTTGCTCTGCTAAAGATAAAAAAAATTAAAAATGTTGTTAACTAAAACTGTTACTGATTTTCGACCAAGGTCAGCAACTTTATAGAATGTTTACTTTACCCATAAAGGATGCAGAAGCTATTATTAGTTATTTACATAAAAAAATTAAAGTCAACCAGATCAAACAGAACTCAACTCAATTTTGGACAAGGTCAAGTCCACTAAACAATGTTACATTACAATAATATAATAATTATGATACGCTGTCCAATTAGATCATTATCAGCTAAGATGCCTTTCACACTTTAAGTAAAAGTAAACGGCAGGGTTGTGTTAGGATGTTTAGGTTTCACCACAAAGCAGCCTCCTCAGATTAGTATCAACTAGTTTGTCTTTCCCCCAGCTCGAAATATTGGCTTTTCAGACCAGTATTTGGTCGAATCACTTGCTACTGCATTGATGCATTACGCTAACTGGTAAATAACGTTCATAACTCAGCATACATTCTACCGTTTTCTCAATTAACAAGGATACAAATGCTTCATTATGATTCAAAACATGAAAGGTTTCAATCACGTATACGGCTCTAATCGATTAGGCTATGTGTAGGTGCAAATAACTCATATATAAAATTGACAGAGTTGGGAAAATACGCAATGTTGTAAAAGGAAATTAATTATTATTAATTAGCAAGTCCGCGGACAAGAATTCGATATCAATGACGAAAGCAGATCCGCGTGTGCGAAAGGATCTGATTGTGAAATAATCCTGGGAAACTATGAGTGATAACGGTTTATTGATGGAGGTCGGTCAGGTGACAACGGTTTATTGGTGGTGGTCGGTCAGATGATAACGGTTTATTGGCGATAGTCGGTCAGATGATAACGGTTTATTGGTGGTGGTCGGTCAGATGATAACGGTTTATTGGTGGTGGTCGGTCAGATGATAATGGTTTATTGGTGGTTGTCGGTCAGATGATAACGGTTTATTGGTGGTGGTGGTCGGTCAGATGATAACGGTTTATTGGTGGTGGTCGGTCAGATGCATGTCAAAACATTATGTTACCACTTTTAATCTGCACCACCTAAGAAATGTTTCGATAAGGAATTCCCGAACAGCATGGTTACACTTAACACCAATATGATGAATTTCGTCCACTTATTATCCCTTCATGTATTATTAGGGTGTAAGGGGATAACTCCTTAGACCGTGGTGAATGAATCACAAAGCAGAATGAAAACACAAAAGATATTAAATAAGAAACACTGTATCTGGTACCGAAAAAAGACTTTGAAATGCACTAAAATGTAAGGATGCAAAATGTATAACAGTATTGCATTTTGTTCTATGAAGGGCCAGACTGATAAAACCGTTGTAATGATATGCATTTCGAAAAATCTTGTTAAAACTACATACATAAGAGTACCATTTAAAGGAAATTAAATTTGTGTATTAGTCCAGTTTTTTTGTTATACTTTATGGCCACTGTCTTACAAACTGCATATAAAGTTGTAAACGCAAAGTGCATTTACTAAGTCAGAAAAGTGAAAGAACAGTTGCTCTTTGGTCTAATCTAAGTCGGTGTCTAAACATGATAAAAACACTTCGTGTGTGAAGTTTTCTTATTTGTTAATAAACATGATTAAGCTTTGCAAATGATTCTCTGATACAAAGTTTCTCAATGTCAATATGGTAAACAGTTAACTGCAGCAAACCTATCATGATATTTCCCCAAATGATGGGTAGGGCAATTTGATCGGCTGCTGTTTCAGACTTTATGAAGAGACAAATCGATGTTTAATGTAGGAAATATTTGTATTTTCGTTATTTTTTTTACAACCAATCGGATTACTCGTCTTTAAAGGGTATTAATCACACTCATAAAATTAGGAAATGCATCTTACTTTAAAGATATGCTTGCAAATTTCCTTGTTAACCCAAGACGGGATAAATCAAGCAGTTTTCAAATGACTTTAATTTGCAGGTTTTCTCACATAAATCTAAATGGAAAGAGCTTTATCTTCTCACGTAAGACAGACCAATTATCGGCAAGATTGATTCCACCCAGTAAACTTTATGCTACCTGTTGTTGTTGTTAACTTAACGCCATCTAAAGCACACGATAGGCTATACATGGCAGCCAGTACTTATGGTGGATGAAGAAACCGGGAAATCCCAGGAAAGAATCACCGACCCTCGAGAAGCTATTTGCAAGCTTTCTCTCATACCCACATTCGCCGCATCCTAGACTCGAACCCACTCAGACACGCGCTTTAGTCCACTCGGCCACTCCGCGCTCCTATGTTACCTTGCATCACTGAAACACCCTTCTTTGGTATTTGGTTGCATATCCTTGAGTATATGAAGATGTAAGTTTTAGATCGATGCCAGTATTATTATAGCTATTTTCGCATTATCTACTAGCTTGAATTTAGACTACGTTATTACATTATTAAATGAACGTGTTTTACTTAGATTGTGTATTCTTGTTTTTTTCAGGTTTAGTGTGTTTATATGTTTCACTTTAATAAAAATATATAATTTTACTTAAGAAAAATTGTTGAATCTTTCATTGGCTGTCCTTGAAGTAACAAGAGGCTTGATACTGCATTATCTTCCAAAAGAACCATTAAGCAAGATAATATATAACAATCAGGAATGCCGAATCTCAGGCATTCAAAATTGTATGCCAGAGTGCCGACAAGAATAGACGATATAAGTTGACTAATGTAGAGAAAACGGACCATTACAATGTCAATATTTACATTTAGTACTGTCGAATCATAAGGGAATTAAGAGTGTTATTTAGTAATTGATAATCCTTTTTCAAAAACCCTCGCCCCGAAAACTTTGTACGTTAACATTTTTCTCAGCAACTTGTGTTAGCTAAAAACGATAACACATTTTCTGACGTATTAAATCGTCCATATCATATTTATGCCAAGCAAGTAAGATCGAGTTTGATCAAGTAATTTTTTAGAAAATATACTTGCTGTTTTGCAAGCATTTCTTTTTTTAGTCTTAAGTCGAGGTTCAACTTTTTTGAAAGGCTGCTGCAAGAGAAACACCGACACAGGATATTAACAAAAACGGATTTAATGATGCGCCACTTGAAATTATGCCAGAGAAGGTCAATGGCAGCGGTAGATATGATATCACTCGCAGTATTTTGGTATAGTGTTTGTAACATTTTTTGACGCACCAAAGATTTTTATGGTAGTATCTGTAATATAGCATTAGAGCGTCAACATCTTGTTTTGGAATGTTTTCTGAAATATTATTGAAATCGACTATTTTTGTCATTATATAATATTTGTTTACATATTTTATACCATCATCTAAATAATTAATTCTGAATTTTCTGCTATAAATTTAGTACACCACTAGTATGTAGCTGCGGTTAACTTTTCATTATCCGCTGTATCCGCTATCAGCATAAACGTTTCTTCAATATCTTTGTTTAACACAATAGACACAGTTCCAAAAAAAATCATCGGTCAAAAACGCCATGGAAATTTTGTAAATATACTAAACTTTGCACTACTAAACAAATACAATCTATATACACCAATGACCTCTGCGATATGTTTAAGAGTGTTATTTTGCTGCTACCATGTTTCTTTTCCTGCTGCTAATGTGAACACAATATTTTTAATTTCTTTGTGAGGGATTTTAATGAGATTAGTTTTTGAACAATATCAGGAATGCCACTCATAATATCGCTGATCCTTGAGTTAATGTCAGCGAGATTATTAATAACAGTTAGTGGAGTTCAAAAAATCATTATTGGTTCTGTTTATGTTTCTACGATAATTTAAAAACGTTTGTATGTGATTAGTAAAACTCAGTTCTAAATGTGGCAACTCCATAACTGATTGTCGTTAACGAAGTCGTTATTGGAATTTTCTTATCGTCGACATATTTTTAGTTGCAGCGTCGAAATCAGTTTCTGGTGCTCTGAGATTACTAATAGCATTAATGTTCATATTGAGATATGCAAGCATAATACCACCTGACACGTGCTTAGATTCTTGATCATCTACATATTTGTTCGTTGTTGAATCTGTATCTGCGGTTGGGTTTCCAAGATTTGTAAAAAAATTCTGACATTATTATCTCGCCCGTAAATACATCGCCAGCTTTTTTAACATGATCGTTAACGGACTTACCCGAATCTTATATTTTACCTTGGTGAGCAAAAGTAACTATATTATTAACAAATACATCTGATAGTTGTATATTGCTCGTTTTTAATCGTCCTTCTTCATCTTGAAGAAAACAACGTCCTTTTGATCCATACTTGTGATATTTAATAAATTAGTAATTGCATTTTGAGCTGATCAAGAGTTGCGTATTTAGATTAGTCACCTTGCTGAGCAGACGCTGAATTTCCTAGTGATGTTCCAAATTTTGAGTAAAAACTCATTCTTTTTAATGCTTGACAAAATTATATATCATAATAGTAATGGAAAAATTGTCGTTATTACACTTTGGTACGGAACGTTTGGTGAAACATAAACATAACAATGAGCTTCCAGATTGTCATTATCTTATTGTTGGTAGAACTGGATCGAACGAACAATGCGGCGTAACAAAAGATAAATTTAATGAACTTTATCGTCAAGCAACGGCAATAGATACGACTTTCTCTTGTTCGACAAGTTAACAAATTATAAGAATAAAATGTTTCGATGTTGTATTGAAAACTATCTACAATAATTTTTATAGAAAATAGTATATAATTAATGGGAAAACAAGCAAAACACAGAAAACTTATTGAAGATATTAAAAAAAACTTGTACAATAACAGGCAAAATTTAAACAGCTAGTATAGCAAGCATGACGTGTTCAAGGTACTGAAGCAGAAACAGCAGCTAGAGTTATTAAAACAGTTACTGAGGCTTTACTTGGAAAACAACCCGAAACTAAACCACAATCAGAAGAAGCCAAACAATTACAAGAGAAAGGTTTACTCGGAATAGTTAAAGAACAACAAGAGGCGGCTACTGGAAGAATTCTTGAGAGATCTGATGCAGAAATGTTGAGGCATTTGCAGTACAATATAGCTGATCCTGTTGTGAGGCAAACTGAAACAGATAGCCTTATAAATAATCCGCTGAAACTTTTACAAAGATTAGCAAAA
Organism: Potamilus streckersoni; assembly: GCA_016746295.1. Classification (NCBI taxonomy): domain Eukaryota; kingdom Metazoa; phylum Mollusca; class Bivalvia; order Unionida; family Unionidae; genus Potamilus; species Potamilus streckersoni. The sequence continues at coordinate 382,578 of JAEAOA010001734.1, read as the reverse complement.
TTAACTACACAAGAAATTAAAAATATCGTAACAAATTTATTAGGAGATATAAAATATATTAAAAAGTATAAAAAAGAAATCGTGAACTTACTGTAAGGTTTATGGAAATTGGAGAGAAAAGACAATGGTTTATAAGAGAGCAAATAATGTGATAAAAGATGGTGAATATGACGATTTTTTAGAGAAAGAAAATATAAAAGATATTGATAATACAAATACGTGGACCAATGCAGAATATCAAACATTGATTGATAAATTAAATGCAATAAAAAGAGACGGAGATCATACTAAAGATGAGTTAACCACAATTACAGAAGAGACAAATATCCTTCGACTTTATGACAGAATGACATATGGTACTATTGCTTTAACATTTAAGAAAACAGCAGAAATTAGCAGATCTCTACCCTTTGAAGGTGGTGGTATTTTACAAGGAGATAAATTGCATTTGATAAAACTCGTGTATAAAAGTACAGAGAAGAAAAAACGGGAACATGGGTCAGAATATTCGCATCAGTTACTGAAATGATCGGCAGATTAATGTTATTGATATCATCAAAAGAAGCAGAAAATGTTGGTGCTGAAATCGACAATGAAATCATCGACATATCTGATAATTTGAGATCGAGAAATTTATTAGCATTTGACGAATACGATACTTTGCACTGCGACTTAATTTTATAAAAATATTTTTATAAATGTCAGCAACATTATTACTCGACTCCAGCCAATCTGATAAAAATAGCGCGACTTTTTCAGTAGAATATATTCCGCCAATACAACTAAATCGTGAAAAACAGTAGAAATTTGATTAATTTCATATACTTGTTGAAATGCTATAGCAAACGTCAAGACAGGTGTTAATGGTGAATTTTCATTTATAAATGTCCTTGACAACACTTGGAGAAAAGCCAGAATACTAAAGGACGGTGTATAGGTTGCTCAGGTAAAATTCGCACAGCAAGCCAAGGATCTGCATTTATTATTGATATAAGATATCCACCTAAAACTCAACCCTGGATATCATTTAAAATTGCGTAAGGCGCCTACGACATAACTGATCTGAATTAAACAATAAAAGAACTTATAACAGCGAATAAAGGAATTGCAGATACTTTTGAGCTAGCACCGACTTTTAATACATTGCGAGCTAGAATCAAAGTAAAAAAAATGGTTTTATAGTTAGCTTTATATCACTAAAAGCATTGCATCATTGATAGGATTTAATTATGAAAATTATCCTGTCTTATTGATACTCCTAGCATGTATGATGGTGAATTTCCAGTAAATATAACTGATGTAAACACAATATTGGTAAATTGCTCAATCGCATCAGAATCTTATTCAGCCAAAGGCAGCAAAGGTAAAACTGCATATAGTTTTTCACCAGAAGTTCCACCTGGTTCTCTCATGCAAACCAATCCTTGTCATATTATTTATTATCCTCTAAACGTTGAAAACCAAATAAGCGAAGTACATATGCAATTGACAGACCAATCTGAAAGACAGTTAGATTGTAATAACGATGTCATTACTTATTTCGTGCACCTACGCATTTCGTAGGCGCAAAACAGTAAACATATATTTTTGAACGATTTGAGAACAAATATATACAACCTCAGATAAATAATGAAGCAGAAAACAGTTTATAGAAGAAAAATAGTAGAATGACTTTTCGGAAATATATTTACTAAAATATTCTAGGATTAGCCCGTAAAGTTGCGCCAATTGCACTTGACGCGAGTAAAGCTTTTGCAACTGGAGCTGGAACTGCTGTGGGACAAAAAAATATCTGATACAAAAAGGGAGAACCTAAAGCCACACCGTCAATCAAGCAAGTTGTTTCAGAAATCGCACCAATCAAAGAAACCCAACAAGCAATGATAACAACAATGAAAAAACTTTCATCGCCAAAAGGCGAATAGATTATACAAAATTTAATATCTAAAGTTACAACGTCGCAATAATTTTATATAAACTAATAAAAAAAAGAAAATGTCTGTAAATAATTATCACGATTTTGCAGACATTTCTGACAAAGACAACGTAGTAACCCAATTTGAGTATGTTGAATATCTCGATGAAAATTCTACTGAACCTAACAAGGCTGGCGTTAGAACATTTAATACCAGAGACGAGGACGTATTTCTACTTCCTTTCAAGGCAATATGATAATATCGTGGTCGGATTATGACAATAGCTGTTCCACAAATAGCAATTGTAGGTAACTTAGAAGCAAGTTTTATAAAAAATGGTTGGCGTTTATATAGAAGTGCTCGATATAAGCTGGCCAATCAAACTGTATAAGATATTTCAAATCACTTTCAAGTTGCAAGTACGATCTTAAATATCGTTTCGTTTTCCAACGATTACTACAGATCAGTAGCAACTAATATGATGTGGTTTAAAGATGCTGGAATTGGAACAGCAGGATCCGGAGAATACTTTTCAAAAGGAACATTAATTGCTGGAGCCAATGCAGATGCAAGTATGTAAATGTGAGAGCTTTTCTTATTCAGAACGCTGAATAGCTAGGCATAGCCGCACCAGATGCAGGCGCTAATGCAAACGCTACACGAATTTCGTTTGATATTGCCTGTAATATTCTTGGTATAACCGCACCATCGGCAGGGGATGATAGTAATGCAATGTTAGATTTAGTTAACAGATCGCTTAACGTGAGAAATAAACGTTATAATGAAGGTTTTGCAATGCGGAAAGAACTCGCAACTGCATCACGTCAAATTACAATGATGTTGCCGCTAAGTACCATATTTGGCTTTTGCAGAGACTATAACAAAGTATTTCGTGGAGTTAAACATCCGCTTGTTTTTGATCGAGCAGAACAAAATGATTGTTTATTTAGATTTGGTGATGGTGATGTGCAATTTGTCAAAAACAAACTTGCGCTATGGATGCCACGAATAACTGCGTCAGACACTAAATCAATAGATTTAGATTGTATACTGGAGAAACACATCAGTAAAATTCATTTTCAACAACATAAAAAATATCAATCAGCAGTTCTAAATATCACCGACTAAACATGGCGAGTTACAACAACATCAAGTAAACAGCTGCCCCGTCATTTATTCGTTGTATTCCAGCAACATGCTCGACGTGGAAACCAACAATAAAAAAATAGAATATTTGATAACACTGATGTTAGAAGAATTTATGCTAGGATAAATTCAAGGCAATATCCAGAAAGAGCGATCGAATGCAATTGTGCGGATGACGCTGATAAAAACTATACTAGGTCGTATATGTACCTGCTCGACTCAATGCATAAATATCAAGATACTGGAGACGAAACTCAGGTATCCGTAGAAGAATTTGATACACTTTATCGAATATTTTACTTTGATTGTAGTAAACATGCGAGCTAGTTGTAGACAGTACAGCTGATATTGAGGATACTTGGACGCTCGGGGAAGTTGCAGCAGCAGTGTTAAATGTATATGCATTAGTGATAAGCGACTGATCTGTGACAATCATCTCCATTAGAAATAAAAATGACAATACAAGTTTAATCTGTGATTGTTTTATACGACGACAAAGTATATCAAAAAAGAAATACATATAACCGATGGCCAAGTTAAAAAATTAACAACTGCTGTTGCGAAGCGGAGGTCGATTTCATTGAAGATCATCCCGAGTGCTTTGGGTTAGTTTAACACAATTATTGTTAACCAAACATCAAGCGGGTAAATACGATCGCAAATAAACAACCTTTCGTTCTAAATTTGAGCCCTGCTCAAATAACTGAGATGTCAAAACATCGAGGTTTCTTCAGTCCGGCAATATCAGTAATAGCCAAAACATTGCTTCCTAAAGATTTACCAGCGTTAGGAACATTAGTGCTAGCAGCGGCGTCAGGAGAAGTACATGGCGCATCAGAAAAAAAAACAGTTAAAGGAAGTGGTATTGTCCTTGGCGGTGGTATAAAGTAAAGTTTTGTCTAAAGATTAAATATAATTCCTAAACGAAAAAGACAACTACTAAATGAAAAAGAACGACGGAAAAAAGACACAAGGTGGATTTCTTCCAATAGCCCCATTACTGGCAGGATTAGCGGGATGTCTACTGCCGGGTTTGTTAGGACAAGGACAAGGACTAATGCTGCAGGGAAACAGGCGTTAAATAATTTTGATATACTTGATAAATTATAAAAAGTTAAACATTTTCACGGAGTTTATTCCAAAGATGAACTTCCACCTCCAGTATGGCTGGGTTCTTGCCCTATAAATATACAAGATTTTAATGACGGATCTGGTACACATTGAGTAGCTGTTTTTTTTAACAATTATATCGACTTGTTCGGATTTCCGCTGAGTGATGCGGTAAAACGATATATGAGTAAATACAAAATAATAAATTATTCTTCTAATTAGATTCAACCAGTTGGAATTTCCGCTTACGGTTTTTATTGCGTGATGTTCTTTAAACAGATGATCAAAAATCCAGATTTTTTAAGGTTTATTTGCATATTGATAAAAACACCCTCTCGCGCTAATGATGAAATCGCGATTAATTTTATCTAAACTCCTGGAAAAAGAAAAAGTATGTTCTTGCCAGCAGCAAAGTCCGGGGCGGGTTGTCCTTATGTTATTTTAGTAGACGAATAAAAAAATAATGAAATACAACTGTGATGCTGATAGAGATTTATCACTCGAACAAAATAAAATTGTTACATATTAACAGAGAAATAATTGGAACGGGAATAGATATACATCAATTAATTGGCAAATTACCGAAAAGGAAAGGCGGATGGATATTGCCAGGTCATAAATATACTGTGTCGTGGAATCTGCTTGTTGAACAACTTGACCAAAATGATAATCCTATGCCAGAATAAGAACTCTACAATCAGGTTGATGGAATAGCGATGCTGCATGAAATATGCAATAGAGATATTGATCTTCCTTCTGGCGAAACAAAACACAGCTGCCACAAAGTAATGTTAGACGAACTTAGTGAAATGAAACCAGAAAATATACGAGAGCGTGTCGACAGACGGTAGGCACAGGGTTTTATTGGAGCAAATATAAAGTCGGTCTAGGAAAGGAATTATATGATGACCTTGCTGTCGAACTATATAGACCTTAAAAGAAGATTCCGCGACGTAAAATTGTAGCAAATGCCGATGATGACATTTGGGGGATAGATTTAGTTGATATATAAACTCTAGCTCAATTTAATGAAAATAAGAGATATATTTTTAATGTTGTCGATGTTTTTAGTAAATATGCATTTATTATACCAGTTTCGGATAAAACTGGGACCTCAATGATTGACGTGCTAAAGCACATAATAACAACAACAGACAAAAAGCCAAACAAACTCTGGACCGACTACGGAACAGAGTGTTTTAACAAAAAGTTCGAGCAGTTTTTGGAATAAAATAACATTTAAAAAATACGTAACTGGAAATGAGAGTAAAACCATTATCGTCGAACGATTTAATCGTTCGCTTAACGAAAAATTCATATGTATTTGACAGCAAAAAACACGAATAAATACAATATCGTTGATGAATATAATAACACGAAACACCGAACACTTTCTGGCAAAACGAAAATGTCACCAAAATGACGCGCTTGCAAATCCAATACTAGCAAATGAAAACATGTACCGCAGACACAACTTTGGCGATAAAGTGAGAATTTTATTGACTAAACAAATTTTGAAAAAAGATTTACTCCCAACTGGAGCAAAGACCTATTTGTTATTGATAAAGTACTTTTAGCAATACCAGTTACCTATTCGCTGAAAGACTTATAAGGTGAATCTATAACTGGCAGTTTGTGCGAGCAGGATTTTCAAGATAAAAAAAACAAGATATATTTGTTATCGATAAAGTTATTAGAAGACGCGATAACAAAAGTTTATTTTAATGGCGCGAATATAGCGATAAATTTAACAGTTGGGTACCATCTCGAAAAAAACATTATTATAAATTTGCTCGTATTTCGTTAGTACTGACGTACATTTTACTGGTTTACATAAGGAAATTAAGAGCAATTTTCTCGCATCATCGACTGCCAATAAATTAAATATTTTAACAAAATTAAATCGTAATTTATGTTTTGTTGATGTCCTGGTACTTTTTCTGATAGAAAGGGTCTTATAAGCTGCCAAAATATTTGATGCTCGACAACGCTAAAATTAGATTTTAATATTTATTATCATTGTGGTACTTAACATCTTATCGACCAGTTGTTGGTCTGCTTAAATATTTTTTTGCTAACGACAACATTATCTCGTCATCATCGTCATAGTTATACAATATATCATTTTCAGCATGGTCGATGACATCAGCAAATCTATCGCTGGATGTGACATTAGTAACTGACACAAAATCTTCCGAATATATCTGAGACATTATCTCGATAAAATCCATTATTATATTATTTCATCTAATTAATATATAATATGAAAAAAATATCATTGTCGAGTTAATAAAATAAACAAAATAAATTAGCCGAAGCAGTTCGAAATTGCTTGTTGGGATATAATTTTATTTCGTCGACGTTAAGATAATATTGGGCGAATTTGATAAATTTTTGTAAACAGCGGCGGTTAAAAAAAAAACCTAATACAAATAAAATAATAACGTTACAACTAAATCGCGACAACCTGATGGAATTTGGTCATAATTGTCTTTCTCGTAATAATATAAACAATATTATTAAGTATCATATTTAAAACTAAATCTATCAAATGTTATCATAGACGTAGCTGATATAGTTTTACCGTCAGCTACAAATTTTATGACAGGTGAAATATTTTTATAATATTTTGCCCCAGAATAAATTGATTTAAATCTCATTTTTGCTCAAGTATCAAGATTAATTGAAATTATTTCTTCGGTTGGATTTGTAAAATTATTACCATCACAACCATCTCCTCGTCAACCATTTTCTTTTGTCGTAATCAAATCTAAATTTTCAAGATGATTATCCATTTAAATTATATATATATATATATATATATATATATATATATATATATATATATATACTTTTATATCGTCAATTAAAAATGTTTTTAAATTCAATAAAAAAACAAAATTACTATATATATATATATATATATATATATATATATATATATATATATATATATATATATATATATATATATATATATATATATATATATATATATATATATATATAATGCTGTAATTGCGCGACATTGCTAAAAAGAGCATTATCAAAAAACAAACACTTACAAACTTGATGATCAGGCCATATTAGCTAATTTTTTATCTAGAAATTTATATCATCTTTACAACCCGTTATAGTTCGAGAACTTGCAGTTCATAAAAGCATCAAACTCGTAGTCCAATATCTATCTAATTTTATCAAAGTTACACGCAGTCGAAGAAACAACGTTTGAAAGCGAAATTAACAGATAAATATAGAATATATACTTCGTGTATCTGACTGGATGACAAAGGCCATTTTTTCAGTGGTTTAATACTTCGACTGGATGACAAAGGCCATACCTTCAGAGATATAATACTTCGTGTATCTGACTGGAGTTTCGAACACATACCCGGAAGTAAATGGCACCCATCGCCTTGCCTTCACGTACCAACCCATATACCGTTACTACTAAGCACGCATCACCAAACAATGATAGCATTGAATGGTTGTTATATACGATCCTGCGTAGCATGACGACCTAGTAATTATTTCTGATATATTTACAGTCGTTCCAGATTCGTATGAAAGAAATCGATATATATATATATATATATATATATATATATATATATATATATATATATATATATATATATATATATATATATATATATATATATATATATATATATATTTACAAAATCAAAATCACGTTTGCATACTGATAAGTTTATTGCTTAACTTTTATCTTCTATTTGTCTTCACATTGATTGAACCAATATAACACATAATTATGATATAAAAATGAAAAATGGTCTTAATGATAAAAATACTCCAAAAAAACATATTTAGCTTTGCCATTCATATGGTTACTGCCCTTGAGGCACCGGCAAATTGAAATTAAATTCTAATATAATTCAAGTGAAATGAAGAACCAACAATAGGTAATTAAAATATTTTATGATATTTACAGTTGATCTAAGTCATTGTTCTGCTCTAGTAACAGTACCACCAACAACAAACTGTCTCTCCCTCACTCTATATCTCTCTAGTCGTTTGATTTTAAAAGTCTCTCTCTCTCTCTCTCTCTAACACACACAAACACACATATAAATCATTTGACTTAACTTTCACCATCATTCTTAATTCCCAATATATCGGGGGATTTGGCCATTTTCAAAGTTAATTACTTATAATCGATTTTAGAACATTATAATATGTTTAAAAAACAACAAAACATTACATTCATCATACCATTGTACCTCGTAGCCGAAGAATTGGAGGAGGGTTAAAAAGCAGAAAGGAATCTGATGAAAATGTGTACCATGTTAAATTTAGTAAACGAGGATTTATAATACTTTTAATACGTCACTAATAACTATTGTGTGGAATTTCATCAATGATCTTCAATCAACTGTATACGATCGCTATAATGTTTAATTATGTGTATTTTTGCGTCATATATCACAGTATGATATAACAATGGTGCACTGATATAACAATATATATATATATATATATATATATATATATATATATATATATATATATATATATGTGTGTGTGTGTGTGTGTGTGTGTATCAAAATATCAATTTTGTGTATTTCTATCAAAATATCAATTTTAAAAGAAAGAAACGATAACATTAATTTGTATAGAATCTATTGAAATTTCTAGTTATTGGCAGACAAAAACCTGCAAATTTAAGAGAGTGTTATGATATTGATTTGAATTGTAGGAGAAGCATGGCCCAATCAATAATTCATATCCTGAATATAATAGGACATTGAAATGAATTTAGATTATGCATTATTATTGTTTCCTCAGCTTGAATTGGTAATGGAAAAAAACCTAATTAATAGCCGAGTTCGATAGTTCAACAACAGATAAAAAGTCACGAATAACGTGCTATCTCGCGGTTAGGTCAATAAAACCTTATTAAATTGCGTTGTGATGCTGGGAACAAAGTAATTGATAATCAGTATAGAGAATTAATTAAGTTAAAAGTTCGGAATGTGAATGACCACTTACAATAAGAGAGCTTATAGACAATGTATGATTCAGAAGGTCATTCACTTAGGAATAATACTGACCACGCTTTCTCTCTAAACTTGATATAAAGTTAAAGCTGTCCTTGACTAGCACGCAAAAAACACGCGTGATTTTTAGACAGACATCTTTTGACCCTGGATGAAATACTCGTGATCAGGCAGCTTCCAGAATATATTGTTGTTGGGCTTAACGCCATTTTTCAGCACACGATAGGCTATTCATGGCGGCCAGTAAAAATGGTGGAGGAAGAAACCGGAAAATCACCGGAAAGAACCACCGACCCACGAGAAGCTACTAGCAAGCTTTCTCACATATCCACATTCGCCGAATCCTAGACTCGAACTCACGCAGATAGAGGTGACATGGCAGTGATCCGTAACGGACAGCGCTTTAGACCACTTGGCCACTCGGGGCCCCCTTCCAGAATATAAAAAAACTTTGAGCTGCTTTGGTCCCAGTGAGATTACAAGCTCAAGAAGAGTGTCATGTCTATTTCTTACAGGTAAGAAAATTATGCTTTATACCCGCTTTTGAAAGTTACAGATTTTATAGTGAGTTGTGGTATTTTTCTGAATTAATTTTATTTTGTCAATGTAATGCAATAGTGAGTTCTCTTTTCTACTATGAAATATTTTACTGATTTAATATTTTACTGAATTGATGTTCATTATATTTATAATATAATATTATTGAGTTTCTTTCTTCTACAATCATAATGTAATGAAATATTTTACAGCTTCGATGTTCATTAGTATTTGTTTGAAATAATTACTAGCTTCATGTTATAATTTAATTGAGAATAAATATATATTCATTAAATAATAAGTATAACATTCACAGATCTTTTTCAGGTCGTTATCTTACATTAAATAAAATAAAATACATTTATTACAGTTATTGAATTATAGGCTCTTTGAATATTTAAATCACTTGTATTCAAAAAATGCAGAAAAATGAATGGACAAATGACATACCAGATTGTGGAAGAACTATTTAATAAGTATTTTAATATGTATTGTATGTAGTTTCAACATAAATAAATTTACATGTTGTATCTTTAGAATATATATATATATATATATATATATATATATATATATATATATATATATATATAAGTGCGATTCCAAGCTCCAGAAGAGTGTCATGTTTATTTCTTACAGATTCTTGGTACCTTCTCGTAGCCAAAGCTTCTCCACAAAATGATGTAACCGTATCTACACCATCATAAGTGACACCTTATTCTTATGAATGCTGAACGTTTTTCCTTCTCGTAAAAGTAGACAGAACGATAGGCTATCTCCCAATTTCTAAATCATAAATAGCAAATCTAAATGTTTATGTCGACTCCTGTATTATATATTGCCTAACATGAGCTGGTGCCAAAGTAGCTCAGTACCTTTTGTGTTTGAAGCTATTTTCATAGTCACATGTGATAAAAAATAAATCAAAAAAATGGTTGTATATTATATACATCTTCTGTACAAATGACATTGTATGCATATATTTTCTTTAATTAGTTAAATATAATTAGGTGCTTTAAACCGAACTATCTTCCGCTTGCCATCCGGTATTGTCGCCAAGGGACTAGAACGTTAATTGAGAATAAGATGACTGAATTAGCCTAAGTCCACAAAGTACAAGCATTTAGATGTTGTGCGATTTCAGTTCTCTTATGTTGACTTAAAAAAATAGGAATGCTACTTTTCTAAACTGTGTAACTGTTTAATATCATTAATTAAAATTTTCTTGCAATGATTTTAGCAATTGAATATTTCAGCATATCATTGTCGCAGTTTCTTTCGAACGAAAGACTGTTTCTTACACGTTTTCTGTGTGATTACGCTTCTTGTGCAAGATGAAAACAGATTGTGATACGAATACGTGTAGATTTTTTTATAGATTTGTGGCTAATACTGATGGGAAAATGTTATGTTAAAGGAACAGTATCTTCAAAATAAGCATGTCTACGCATTTACAGAGGTGTGTATATATATATGTATATGTATATATATATGTATATATATATATATGTATATGTATATATATGTATGTATATATATGTATGAGTTCCATTAACTACAATAACAAGATATATGTTTCATAGCGCAAGCTTGATGTTACTTGGAATAGGAGTTACAAAAGCATGAATCCTGTCAATGGGGACTCATTTTAAACTCGGTTAATCTTTAGAAGGACAGAAACAACCGTCGACAAAATCTTTTATAGTCAGTCGGTAGCTCTCGATTTATACAGTCTTTGTTATGTTTTAGTTAAGATTACCATATGCTGGTAATCTTTACATGTATAATCCGACTTCATAATGTTCCATCGGTGACTTGATCATATTGACTTGATCATATTGTTTATATGTGTTATCACTTGGGTATGTGTCAAATAGACAGCCTTCAAATGCACAAAGGTACTCAATCTACGAAGCTTAGATTTTTGTTTTGTTGGATGTCTTTCTTTTTTGTTTTTATTTTTTGAGCACTTTAATGTTTTCAGGATTGTTGATTATCAGGGCTAGACTGCAATAATTTTTGCTAATGATGATATGATTTTATAGAGAATATTCGTTTCAGACGAATCGAAAGAAGGACTCTCGCTTGGAAATATTTACTCGTTATTCACTTGTAGCAAGCAAATCTTCGCTTTGATTTAGTTCATGCCTATTAGCTCGATATAATGTGTTTGTAGTCAGTATAACATAATGAAGAAGCAAAACTGAATCCCGCGCTATTTCTATGTGTACTGTTTATGTTCTGCTGGGTTTTGTGAAATTGTAAACAGACACAAAAAGTATCCTTCCTAATTAAAAGTTAAATAACACATTAAAAATCAATATTGTTTAATTGCATCTGGAGTTAGCTTAGAGAGGAGGCCATTTTGCCATTTAACTATCGAGAAATAACTTTGAATTTCATGCTTATCTTGTTCTCAACATGTCAGTAATATTATGTGTAGAACTTTCCTCCAGTGAATTATCGTTTTTTTTTACTTTAAATATCTAATTATTCACGACTTAGCAACAAAGATAGCCTTTAATCCATTTCAGTGGAATACCGAAATAGAGAGTTGCCAATCACCAGATATGTGCACTCTTTTGCAGGTAAGCATTTCCTTTAACACAGTTTTTAAAAATAGAAGGAATAATATATGCTGCACGAAAACAGGCTGATTTCGTGTGTGTCACCTCATGTACTGCATTTCAAATGCAAATTTGGAAAAGTAACTTCAAAAGTAAATTGAAATTCCTTATTTAAAAAAGTCCTACGAAACCACAGGGAATCTAAGTACCACAGTATTAGAAGAACGTTTTGTAGACATCGAGAAAACAGAAACTGATTAATCGATAATATAGTGACCTCTTTGGTTCCCCTCTTGAATGTATTGCCATAGTAGAATGACATTCTGTATCACATGCGCATATATTGCATTACGCAGATGACCTGCAACAAGTTTTCTTATTGATTTCGTGAATAAAAATCATATCTTGTCTGTTTTGTTGATTGTAAGACGTCGATATGAGTCACACGTGTTCTTTTGATATTCATCTAATACAAATAATTTTATCTTCACAAATATCAGTCTAAATGACACTAGGACTTTAGCATTAATCATCTTGTGTATCTCACACCATACGTCCTGCAGAATTGTTCTCTCTGTCGTATTTCTATGCACCGATAATGGATGTTCTGCATATTAAATACATAAAGAAACATGTTCTCCATACTTTTCTCATTAAAGAGCCCTTACTATAGCAAAAACATACACCACATTAACAATTTTGATTTTGTAAATGCAATCTCCATTCACAAATGCAGATATTTTCATGAAAAGTTTAAATAAATCGATACATGACTAACAAACTTGAGTTTTACATTTTCAAGCGCTCCATACACGGAAGGGGTGAAAACGAAGTATAACAATTAAATTAACGTTCCACATCCCACTGATTAACTTGATAATTAATTTCTTCATATGAATATGTTGAAAGATCAGTAAACGTCATAACATCATATAACAGTGAAGTGAAAATATTTATCTGCTTTTGATTTTGTTAGTGACTTTGTGTGTAAAGAAGGTAAAGTAATGAGACAGCGAGATGAATTTTTACTAAACTTGTATTTTATTAATTCAATTTAGTGACACTCTCTACTCGTTATCAACTATCTCAAGCATTAACGTTTTGCATTTCACAAACACATTTTCTGAGGAAATATTTTGGTTCATGTTTGTATTAATCTTGCATTGTTATGTAGTGTATATCGGCAACTAGCATTAAACTCGTGAAATACCACATTCATCTTCTATCATGTTATATCTTAAAATCTATTTACAATACATCTCTTACAGGAAGATCGTAATATAAATATATCAATACACATAAAGCGTGCTTGTGTTTTCAAAACAAAATTAATCAAACGAATTTGTATCTATTTAATCCATTTTGATTTATATCGAGATTTAATTAGGCAAGATCATTAGTTTCACAAATGCAAAATAAGATAAAGGTATTGTTTATTTTGATCACAAATGCAGCGTACCGGAGAAATCGTCGTGTGAAATAAGCAACTCCTGTGATGGGAGTAGGCTAGTGTATATGAAACTTTATGCAAGACAGGTTAGAGGTATTGTTATAGAGTGATATTGCAATGATGACACGTTGATTATATTTTATGATACATATAATTTAGCCCAGGCTCTAAAAGGATGTTTTGCAAAAATAAACAATTGTTTAAATCTACCGTTAGCAACGAACATGAAAAATGATGTAATTTGGTACATTATACAAATGAGACCAGCATGATACACATGCATACACAGATATATATATATATATATATATATATATATATATATATATATATATATATATATATATATATATATATATATATATACACATATATATATGTATATATATATATATATATATATATATATATATATATATATATATATATATATATATATATATATATATATATGTATATATGTGTATATATATATATATATATATTTATATATATATATTTATATATATAAATATATATATATTTATATATATATATATATATATATATATATATATATATATATATATATATATATATATATATATATATACAGCGAGAGAGACTGAATTGCACTTTGTCAAGAGATGTTCAAAAAAACAAAAGGAAAGATTAAAACAAAAGATAATGTGTTTGAATAACAAGTCAGCTCTTATGGGAAAGAGATAGTTACAGATAATTTGGATTGAATGAATAAGGTATATATAATGTGCAAGTTATAGAGATTTTGAAAATCAGCATACAAAGATAAAAATATGATAAATGCTTATAATCTGTAGGGATTCCAAGATAAATACACAGATGGAAGGCTATGAGTCAGCTATGATCAATAACAGTAAAATTATACTTGGATAATGCTGTGTCGGATTATGTCTAGCGAAAACTCGTAATACAGTTACGTGATTGATGTGTCTGTTTATTATGCAAATTAACGATGAATGACTCCAATTACCAATTTATGATCACAAGTTTGGATAGAGATGTAACAAAATGATATCGTCTCAAAATGGGTAACCCCAAATATGGATTTTCAAAACGTGATCATACTCTATAACCCATATTACAACCATCATCTATAACTCATATTACAACCATCAATTATACACCAAAATAAAGGGAATTAAACGTTCATTGAACAATTCATAGGATATATAAGGTCTTGTTTAAATAGCCAGCTTAACTAGTGGGGAACGATGGATAAATTTTTTCTCTCTAAGTTTCTAATCCTATGCAAAAACTGAGGAATACAATCAAGTATTTCCTTGATGGAATCGAATCCGAGGAATACAATCTAGTATTTCCTTGATGGAATCGAATCCAAGGAATACAATATAGTATTACCTTGATGGAATCGAAACTGATGAGAACAATCTAGTATTTCCTTGATGGAATCGAATCCGAGGAATACAATCTAGTATTTCCTTGATGGGATCCAAACTCATTAGAACAATCTAGTATTACCTTGATGGAATCGAAACTGAGGCTTACACCCTAGTATTACCTTGATTAATTCAAACTAAGGCAATCACTCTAATATTTCCTTGACGAAAACGAAATTGACGCTTGCACTCTTGTATTACCATGAAGAAAACGAAACTGAGGAATAAACCATGGAATTGCATTAAATCATTTTCGGAATGTTTTCCAGGGTAGCTGACATTTTGCAATAAAATTTTCTTAGCTTAAAGAAATATTTTCGACCAATCTTATTGTCATCAATTCCTGACATCAATGCAGGTTGGACGTCGTATTAGAGAAAGAGGTATCATGAGTGTTGATCTTGATGATTTTGAAAATGCATTTCTAAAATTAAACTAACACAAATATTGTTTCTGACGGTTTGGTAATTCAATTAATCTAAATTCTTGCATGCCACATACATCGAGCTTATCCGGAATTAATAGTTTCTTTTCCGAAGTGGTTAAGCCCATGTACTGATATATAATAGTATTCAAATAGCAAAGACCTACATCAATGGGTAAGTTAGTCTGCTAATGTGCGTCTTCCTGAATAATGTGTATCATAGTAAAAAGATAAAAATCATCTGATACAAGGCATTTTTTTGTCTCCTCCACATTGGATATAGTAGCTCATGTTTACACGATCAGTATTTATTTCATCTGCTTTCGAAGCCCAATGCAATACACATTTAGGTCACTGATACTAAGTAAACATTTTCCAAACTAACCGGACATATGATGGACCAATTGTCTGGGTCTACAGAATAAAATAAATTTGCCTTCCTCAAACAAAGATATATATAAATCAGGAAATCTGAAATGTTTTATCAACGTTATCGTGTTGTTATAGCCAATAGGTGGTCTTTTCTGGGATCATCAATTGTTGTAATGTTTGCATTACTGTGATTCTTTATAGCCCAGTTTACTCATGTTTAGAAAATCTATCCGTATAATGAAAACTTGCCTAATCTTGAAATTGTTGAATTAGTAAGCAATAAATCAATCTTAGAATGCATTCCCTCATACGTAAATAATGATCTGGTATCAAGCTCAGTAAAGAAACATAAATAATATCGACCCTTTTCATTTTCCCTGATTTTTGTTTTCCTGATAAAGGAAGTGAAAGCAGATAGGATTCACGTCACTGTGGTTGTGCTTCCTATTTTCGTTACGTTTAGTAATAAATTTATGTATGTTTAATATTCATATTTTGTTTCCTTCTGTATGTATCGTGCTAGTTACTAGCATGCTAATGCGTGTATTGGAGGAGTTTAAATTTTATCGTATTTCATATTTATGCCATGAAGACACACCTTGCTGCAAATGTGAAGGTGACATATGTAATTTAATTGTTTATATGTTAGTTTCATTTTTTTATTCCATTACATGTTTTTGTAATGTAACATTGTTTACTGGACTTTACTTTATCCAAAATTAAATTCAGTTCTGTTTGACCTGATTAACTTTATAGTTTTTTAAATTCATTTATGTAAACAACTTATAAATAACTTCATTATTCTCTATGGCTGTGAAATCGTTCATCAAATTAGTTTTCAAGTAAACAACAAGGCATCACTATAATAATTTAGTTAAGGTTTGGGAATTTCAAAAACAAATTCATAGGTTATTATATTTTAAAAAACCGAGGCTCATTAGATCATTCAAGAATGTTATTTTCCATTAGGTAATGGTTGTTTTTAGAAAATGATAATTTGTGACCTGATCTCAAACAGAGAACTATATTATCTTGTCATTGTGAAAATATTACCAGTCGTGCTTTAACATCTGACACTTCAAAGTGTGTCTAGCTTGAGTTAAATTTTATTTTCTTCAAATTATTGAATTGAAGTGATTATTTCTATAAAAATACAAAAATGCTTTGATAAAATTCTTGGATAAAGACATTCAATTAAATTTATACTGAATTCACACCTGCAATAATATTTCAGTGATTCAACAAAAGACTGTTTACACATCAGTATGACGCAGGCTATAACATATACGTCATCGCTTTCAGTTTAAATCTCTCTGGGACTTGAACTAAATTTTATTTAAGACTTTTATTACGGGGACTTGTGACTATAATTATTGGATCATTTTTTGGGATAAAATTAGCAAAACCTTAAGTTATTTGTTTCTTCTCATTTTTCACTTCGTATTCTAGCGAGATATATTTTTTCTTATATTGTACAAATCTTATTGTCTTGATTTTGTTCTGTTAGTTATTTTAAGAGCATAAACGTTTAACATATGGATAAGTGTAAATGTTTCAAAATATCTCGTGCAATATAAGGTATTCAAGGTTATCAAAT
Organism: Potamilus streckersoni; assembly: GCA_016746295.1. NCBI lineage: Eukaryota > Metazoa > Mollusca > Bivalvia > Unionida > Unionidae > Potamilus > Potamilus streckersoni. The sequence continues at coordinate 365,020 of JAEAOA010001734.1, read as the reverse complement.
TTGAGAATACTGAATTTGCCTATTCGCTACAACTGAGTCAAATTTGCACAAACTTGCTGTTATATAATGGATACTGTTAAATTACCTGTATTACGGTTTTCCATAAACATAAAAGGCCTGACCTCCAATGCTGAAAAAAGAATGAATTTAAATACTTCTTTATTAATTTAAGTTTTTTGTTACCAAAAGTTGTAAATGGTATCCAGTCAAGAATAAACTAATTGGAATGATATGAAAATTTAGGAGACGTGTGTTATCGTAAGATAATGAAATAAAATGATTTGTATTCTGTCTTCTTGTGGATAATGCAGCATTTATTTACATTTAAAAGCTGCAAAAATGGCTAAAAACTATTTTCACAGAATTTATCTTCGCAATTTTAAAAAGACCTAAATAAATTTCATTCTCAAATAATAATTTCTTTGTTTTATTACCTTCTCATCAAACTTGATACTATTCAGGGATTAATATAACTCATACAATCGTTCCACTCTGTGCATAAACATCTTCCGCTCCTTGCCTCCAAATCACGGTCTCTGTTTACAACCCCGTAGATGAGTTTTGCACGACAGTCTCAATCTGCCCAGATTCTATGGAGACGATTGAAATCTGGTAAAATACACTCCTGGTGGATATAGTGCGTTCACCTTCCAGGAGTAAGCAAATGAAATTTTAATGATTGTGTTGATAACAATGAAGCAAGGCCGTTTTTAACTTATTTTATCAACATTCTTTCTGATTGAGATAAGTTTCACTTACCATTGTCATAAGGGTCTCAACTAGAATGTTTTCTTTTTATCTTTTTATACATTCCTCCATGCTTACAGCACTATCTACGCAAACAAATATTGGGAGCTTCATTTAAGGTTTACCTCATTTTGTTTCCTTAGGTCCTGTCTTGACTTTTCATTCCTTGGTAAAGAAAGCCCAAGCTGACAGGATTATCGAGGCTGACTGCGACACTGCATCTATTTTTATTTTATGGCAATGACCTTATAACGTATGGTATTTGTGATTTAATGGCAATGATGTCATAACTTATGATGTTTGAGATTTGATGGCAGTGACGTATCACAAACATCATATATGTTGTTAGTGATATGATAGCAATGAGCTCATAACGTATGATGTTTGTGATTTGATGGCAATGCCGTCATAAGGTATGATGTTTATGATTTGATGCCAATGACCTCATAACGTATGATGTTTATGATTTGATGCCAATGACCTCATAACGTATGAAGTTTATGATTTGATGGCAATGCCGTCATAACGTATGAAGTTTGTGATTTGATGGCAATGACGTCATAACGTATGATTGTGATTTCAAGGTAATAACGTCATAACTTATGATGTTTGTGATTTCATAGTAGTAACCTCATTACGTATGATGTTTGTGATATGATGGCAATGACCTCATAAATATGTTTTTGATTAGATAGCAATGACTTAATAGCATATGATGTCTGTGAATTGATGGCAATGACGTCATAACGTATAATGTTTGTGATTTGATGGCAATGACTCCATAACGTATGATTGTGATTTGTTAGCAATTGACCTCATAACGTATGGTGTTTGTGACTTGATGGCAATGACCTCATAACGTATGATGTTTGTTACTGCTACATTCATCTTGATTTTCGTTTGCCTTCTGCTTTCTTTTTCATTTGTTTAGTTTTCTTTTCTAAATATAAGGGTTACAAAATGGATTCATTTATAAAAGAATGATGATTTCTCACCAACACGTCTGTAATATTTTCAGTAATAGAACAGATCATTGCTAAGTTCAATTTCACAGAGAAATAATTAGAAAATATCTGTGTCTCAAATATCATACAATTAGTAGATCAATAATACCTTAATTTTTTAGTGGAATAATAAGTCCAAAATTGAAGCTCCAATGAATGCAAATAAGAATTTATGGTTATCTCTTTTTACAGTAAACTTGCATTAATGTCATGATTAATTTGCTTTAGGAGCACCAAAATACTAATTACCATTTTATAGTTTCAGCTTAATCACTTTCTGCGCCAGACCTAGCTATTTCATATCAGTCAAATAAACATATCACAGTTTACTAAAGCCGCATTATTTGGCACCAAGACATCAAGACTGATAAGCCGTTTTTAAGCGACTAGAAGCAGAAATTACAGATTCAAACAATAATGATTAGAGCTCAATATGAACCAAATCAAACATGGTCAGGTGGAAAGAGTCGAATATCATTGGTTTAGAGAAAGTTACATGTTGTAATGAAATTTTATCGGCGACAATTTTACTGGAGCTACCATATAAAGCTTAATCGTTGCTCAAATATCATACAGACTCGTTTTTCCAACACAACGTATTTGTGCAACCAAAAGAAAATAATTTCCATAACATGCTTTTGTTCAGTGTGACTGAAGCCAGGTGCCCTATAAAACTTAAATACGACACTGATAAGATTAAAATAAACGCATGTTAAAAAGAAAAAGCAAAGCAAGTCCGAAGCCTATATTTCACGTTATTTTTGGAGAAAAAAAGACATAAAACACTAGTTATTATTTGGATCCTTGTAAAAAAAAATCTTATTAGAAAGTAACAATGCCATGGCATAGAGAAAGCATATGCAAATGGACTAATGGTTAGTGATCGTGTACATTTACGTATTAAGAGACGTGCAAGAAATTCTTTCCAATAATTGTGCTGCATGCAATGGTTGTTTACTTACTGTTAAGAAACGTATTTAGTTATGTTATAATTTTGTCAAAGGCAAAAATTGTTCATGCAAAGGAATCTGACGGACATTTGAATACTAAATAGTTCATGCAAAAGAATTTGACGGAAATTTGAATGCTAAACTCTTCATGCAAAAGAATCCGACGGAAATTTGAATTCTAAAATGTTCATGCAAAAGAATCTGACGGAAATTTGAATGCTAAAATGTTCATGCAAAAGAATCTGACGGAAATTTAAATGCTAAAATGTTCATGCAAAAGAATCTGACGGAAATTTGAATGCTAAATTGTTCATGCAAAAGAATCTGACGGACATTTGAATGCTAAAATGTTCACGCAAAAGAATCTGACGGACATTTGAATGCTAAATTGTTCATGCAAAAGAATCTGACGGAAATTTGAATGCTAAAATGTTCATGCAAAAGAATCTGATGGACATTTGAATCCTAAATTGTTCATGCAAAAGAATCTGACGGAAATTTGAATGCTAAAATGTTCATGCAAAAGAATCTGACGGACATTTGAATGCTAAAATCTTCATGCAAAAGAATCTGACGGAAATTTGAATGCTAAAATGTTCAGGCAAACGAATCTGACGGACATTTGAATGCTAAATTCTTCATGCAAAAGAATCTGTCGGACATTTGAATGTTAAAATGTTCACGCAAAAGAATCTGACGGAAATTTGAATGCTAAAATGTTCAAGCAAAAGAATCTTACGGACATTTGAATCCTAAATTGTTCATGCAAAAGAATCTGACGGAAATTTGAATGCTAAAATGTTCATGAAAAGAATCTGACGGACATTTGAATGTTAAAATGTTCACGCAAAAGAATCTGACGGAAATTTGAATGCTAAAATGTTCATGCAAAAGAATCTGACGGACATTTGAATGCTAAATTGTACATGCAAAAGAATATGTCGGAAATTTGAATGCTAAGCTGTTCACGCAAAAGAATCTGACGGACATTTCAATGCTAAATTGTTCATGCAAAAGAATCTGACGGACATTTGAATGCTAAAATGTTCATGCAAAAGAATCTGTCGGACATTTGAATGCTAAAATGTTCATGCAAAAGAATCTGACGGAAATTTGAATGCTAAAATGTTCAAGCAAAAGAATCTGACGGACATTTGAATGCTAAATTGATCATGCAAAATAATATGACGAAAATTTGAATGCTAAACTGTTCACGCAAAAGAATATGACGGCAATTTGAATGCTAAATTGTTCATGCAAAAGAATATGACGGAAATTTGAATGCTAAAATATTCGTGAAAAAGAATCTGACGGACATTCGAATGCTAAATTGTTCATGCAAAAGAATCGGAAGGAAATTTGAGTGCTAAATTGTTCATGCAAAAGAATCTGACGGAAATTTGAATGCTAAATTGTTCAGGCAAACGAATCGGACGGCAATTTGAATGCTAAATTGTTCATGCAAAAGAATCTGACGGACATATGAATGCTAAATTGTTCATGCAAAAGAATCTGACGGACATTTGAATGCTAAATTGTTAATGCAAACAAATCTGACGGAAATTTGAATCCTAAACTGTTCACGCGAAAGAATCTGACGGAAATTTGAATGCTAAATTGTTCATGCAAAAGAATCTGTCGGACATTTGAATGCTAAATTGTTCATGCAAAAGTATCTGACGGAACTTTGAATGCTAAATTGTTCATGCTAAAGAATCTGACGGAAATTTGAATGTTAATTTGTTCATGCAAATGAATCTGACGGACATTTGAATGCTAAATTGTTCATGCAAAGGAATATGACGGAAATTTGAAAGCAACATTGTTCATGCAAAGAACTTAGAACTAATGAGAATGTTAAATTATACATGCAAAGGAATAGGATGGGAATTATAATGCTAAGGTGTTCATGCAAAGGAATAGGATGGGAATTATAATGCTAAATTGTTCATGCAAAGGAATAGGATGGGAATTTGAATGCTCAATCGTTCATGCAAAGGAATAGGATGGGAATTATAATGTTAAATTGTTCATGCAAAGAAATAGGATGGGAATTATAATGCTAAATGATTCATGCTAAGGAATAGGATGGGAATTATAATGCTAAAGTGTTCATGCAAAGGAATAGGATGGGAATTATAATGCTAAAGTGTTCATGCAAAGGAATAGGATGGGAATTATAATGCTAAAGTGTTCATGCAAAGGAATAGGATGGGAATTATAATGTTAAATTGTTCATGCAAAGAAATAGGATGGGAATTATAATGCTATATGGTTCATGCTAAGGAATAGGATGGGAATTATAATGCTAAAGTGTTCATGCAAAGGAATAGGATGGGAATTATAATGCTAAAGTGTTCATGCAAAGGAATAGGAAAGGAATGAATGCTAAATTGCACAGATAATTCAACATCCAAAAGTAAAATCAAAAAACGTATATAGTGTCAGACGACCAGACAGATAGACATGTATATAGTGTTGGACGACCAGACATATAAATAAACAAGTACATAGTGCCTGACGACCAGACAGATCAATAGACATGTATATAGTACCAGACGACCAGACAGATAAATGGACAAGTATATAGTACCAGACGACCAGACAGATTAAAAGACATGTTTATAGTGCCAGACGACCAGACAGATAAATAGACATGTATATAGTACCAGACAACCAGAGAGACAAATGGACAGGGTGGAAGTATCGAATGACAATAGAAATGTACGGATAATTCATCATTCAAAATTAAAATCAAAAGACGTATATAGTGTCAGACGACCAGACCGATAGACATGTATATAGTGTCTGACGACCAGACAGATAAATAAAGAAGTACATTGTGCCTGACGACCAGACAGATCAATAGACATGTATATAGTACCAGACGACCAGACAGATAAATGGACAAGTATATAGTACCAGACGACTAGACAGATCAAAAGACATGTTTATTGTGCCAGACGACCAGACAGATAAATAGACATGTATATAGTACCAGACGACCAGAGAGACAAATGGACAGGGTGGATGTATCGAATGACAATAAGAATGAAACGAAATCAAAAACTGCAGGCAATACATTTACGTTATTCAAACCACGTTATTCAAATCATTAGACCACATATTGTACTTCTGGAAATACAGATGTCTTTATTAACATTTAGCTACTTATATTTTCATCTCGATAAAAATCTGGAGCAAGCTTTATTTAAAGCTAAATATATTTTACTCTTGAATTTTCTTTAGTTATGGCATAATAACTTATTTTGCTCACGGATAATTATATCCGCCATTATTCAAAATAAAATATCAATGTTAAATGCTGTAATATCATGATTAGAGCTCAATATGAACCAAATCAAACATGGTCAGGTGGAAAGACTCGAATATCATTGGTTTAGAGAAAGTTACATGTTGTAATGAAATTTTATCGGCGACAATTTTACTGGAGCTACCATATAAAGCTTAATCGTTGCTCAAATATCATACAGACTCGTTTTTCCAACACATCGTATTTGTGCAACCACAAGAAAATAATTTCCATAACATGCTTTTGTTCAGTGTGACTGAAGCCAGGTGCCCTATAAAACTTAAATACGACACTGATAAGATTAAAATAAACGCATGTTAAAAAGAACAAGCAAAGCAAGTCCGAAGCCTATATTTCACGTTATTTTTGGAGAAAAAAAGAAATAAAACACTAGTTATTATTTGGATCCTTGTAAAAAAATCTTATTAGAAAGTAACAATGCCATGGCATAGAGAAAGCATATGCAAATGGACTAATGGTTAGTGATCGTGTACATTTACGTATTAAGAGACGTGCAAGAAATTCTTTCCAATAATTGTGCTGCATGCAATGGTTGTTTACTTACTGTTAAGAAACGTATTTAGTTATGTTATAATTTTGTCAAAGGCAAACATTGTTCATGCAAAGGAATCTGACGGACATTTGAATGCTAAATTGTTCATGCAAAAGAATTTGACGGAAATTTGAATGCTAAACTGTTCAAGCAAAAGAATCTGACGGAAATTTGAATGCTAAAATGTTCATGCAAAAGAATCTGATGGACATTTGAATCCTAAATTGTTCATGCAAAAGAATCTGACGGAAATTTGAATGCAAAAATGTTCATAAGAAAGAATCTGACGGAAATTTGAATGCTAAAATGTTCACGCAAAAGAATCTGACGGACATTTGAATGCTAAACTGTTCGTGCAAAAGAATCTGACGGACATTTGAATGCTAAAATGTTCACGCAAAAGAATCTGACGGACATTTGAAGGCTAAATTATTCATGCAAAAGAATCGGACGGAAATTTGAATGCTAAATTGTTCATGCAAAATAATCTGACGGAAATTTGAATGCTAAAATGTTCATGCAAAAGAATCTGACGGACATTTGAATGCTAAATTGTTCATGCAAAAGAATCTGACGGAAATTTGAATGCTAAAATATTCGTGCAAAAGAATCTGACGGACATTCGAATGCTAAATTGTTCATGCAAACGAATCTGACGGCAATTTGAATGCTAAATTGTTCATGCAAAAGAATCTGACGGACATTTGAATGCTAAATTGTTCATGCAAACGAATCTGACGGCAATTTGAATGCTAAATTGTTCATGCAAAAGAATCTGACGGACATTTGAATGCTAAATTGTTCATGCAAAAGAATCGGAAGGAAATTTGAATGCTAAATTGTTCATGCAAACAAATCTGTCGGAAATTTGAATGCTAAACTGTTCACGCAAAAGAATCTGACGGAAATTTGAATGCTAAATTGTTCATGCAAAAGAATCTGTCGGAAATGTGAATGCTAAACTGTTCACGCAAAAGAATCTGACGGAAATTTGAATTCTAAATTGTTCATGCAAAAGAATCTGTCGGAAATTTGAATGCTAAATTGTTCATGCAAAAGTGTCTGACGGACATTTGAATGCTAAATTGTTCATGGAAAGGAATATGACGGAAATTTGAAAGCAACATTGTTCATGCAAAGAACTTAGATCTAATGAGAATGTTAAATTATACATGCAAAGGAATAGGATGGGAATTATAATGCTAAATGGTTCATGCTAAGGAATAGGATGGGAATTATAATGCTAAATTGTTCATGCAAAGGAATAAGATGGGAATTTGAATACTAAATTGTTCATGCAAAGGAATGGGATGGGAATTATAATGCTAAATTGTTCATGCAAAGGAATCGGATGGGAATTTGAATGCTAAATTGTTCATGCAAAGGAATAGGATGGGAATTATAATGTTAAATTGTTCATGCAAAGAAATAGGATGGAAATTATAATGCTAAAGTGTTCATGCAAATGAATAGGATGGGAATTTGAATGCTAAATTGTTCATGCAAACGAATAGGATGGGAATTATAATGTTAAATTGTTCATGCAAAGAAATAGGATGGGAATTATAATGCTAAATTGTTCATGCAAAGGAATTGGATGGGAATTATAATGCTAAATTGTTCATGCTAAGGAATAGGATGGGAATTATAATGCTAAAGTGTTCGTGCAAAGGAATAGGATGGGAATTATAATGCTAAAGTGTTCATGCAAAGGAATAGGATGGGAATTATAATGCTAAAGTGTTCATGCAAAGGAATAGGAAAGGAATGAATGCTAAATTGCACAGATAATTCAACATCCAAAAGTAAAATCAAAAAACGTATATAGTGTCAGACGACCAGACAGATAGACATGTATATAGTGTCCGACGACCAGACATATAAATAAACAAGTACATTGTGCCTGACGACCAGACAGATCAATAGACATGTATATAGTACCAGACGACCAGACAGATAAATGGACAGGTATATAGTACCAGACGACCAGACAGATCAAAAGACATGTTTATAGTGCCAGACGACCAGACAGATAAATAGACATGTATATAGTACCAGACAACCAGAGAGACAAATGGACAGGGAGGAAGTATCGAATGACAATAAAATGTACGGATAATTCAACATCCAAAATTAAAATCAAAAGACGTATATAGTGTCAGACGACCAGACAGATAGACATGTATATAGTGTCTGACGACCAGACAGATAAATAAAGAAGTACATTGTGCCTGACGACCAGACAGATCAATAGACATGTATATAGTACCAGACGACCAGACAGATAAATGGACAAGTATATAGTACCAGACGACTAGGCAGATCAAAAGACATGTTTATAGTGCCAGACGACCAGACAGATAAATAGACATGTATATAGTACCAGACGACCAGAGAGACAAATGGACAGGGTGGAAGTATCGAATGACAATAAAAATGAAACGAAAACAAAAACTGCAGGCAATACATTTACGTTATTCAAACCACGTTATTCAAATCATTAGACCACATATTGTACTTCTGGAAATACAGATGTCTTTATTAACATTTAACTACTTATATTTTTATCTCGATTAAAATCTGGAGCAAGCTTTATTTAAAGCTAAATATATTTTACTCTTGAATTTTCTTTAGTTATGGCATAATAACTTATTTTGCTCACGGATAATTATATCCGCCATTAATCAAAATATAATATCAATGTTAAATGCTGTAATATCATATATCAACCACGATTATTTTTAAGCATGGCTGGCATTTAAGATACAGTCAAAACACTGTCCTACTAATCACAACTAATGTACAGTTATCTTTATTGTAATGTTATAATCATATAAATATGTTGACATGACAAAAAATATATCATATTTCAGTATGTTACAGTATGCTTAGTAACTGATTTCATTTCATGGGATGGAATATTTGTAAACGAAATATTTCGTGTCTATCCCATAATCAAATGTGAGCAGTGCAATTTTAAAGGTACATTTGCATTTTGTGAATTTTTGTGATATCGCCTACACAGTAAAATTAAATGAGACAGTTATATTGTCATGCAAGTATTCTTGGAGTGGGTTTCATTAGAATTTTGTCTGCTATAAAAAACACATCTCTAATGTGCAATCAAAATCAGCCTAGTCATGGAGAAAAAACACAGTGACCTTGAACAAAATGGTAGAAGGATATTGGGTCAGGTTTATATATTATCAAAATATACTTGAAACTAAACACAAAATGAATGCAAGGTTGACGCTTGTGTAGAAATCCCTGGGGAAATTCGTCTTGGTGAGGCTACAATGAGGGAATTGGCAATTGCCTGACGTGGACGATATACTCGTGAAAAAGACATAGTCCAAGGCATGGCCATAAGTATATTTAGTTGCCACTATTTGTAAGAGTGCCCTGAAATGAAACATTTAGAAAAGACAATATTAAAAAACAAAACAGTGACTATGTATGAAATAATAGGCTACGATATGTTTTGCCAATGTTATATTGTACTAATATAGAACTTCAGAGACAGCTTGTGAATTTACTTTGCAAACAGTAAACATGAAAGTTGTATTAGCATTGCAAACCGTGGAATGAAAGGCGAAACATTAGACAATCAAACACAATTAAAGCTACATTTCGGCATATCTTTGGCAGGGAGTGTTCTAATATATTTAAACAATATATATAATAAAATATGAATTGTTGTCTGCGTTGGACAATTTGACAACAGGAACAAGCCAACGTATTAGAATAAAGCTATCTAGCAATTGAAAGCTTCGGGTTCATACAGATAATCCAAATGAAAATGCGTTTGTTTCATGCAGATTTTCCAAATGATAAAGTGTTTACTTCAATGAGACAATTCAAATGAGAAAGCTTTTTTTCATGCAGATAATCCAAAAGAAAAAGCGTTCTCTTCAATCAGACAATACAAATGAGAAAGCACTTGCTTCATGCAGATAATCCAAATACGAATACGTTTGTTTCATGCAGAAAATCAAAACTAAGTCCACATTTTTATCATTATTATTATTATTATTATTATTATTATTATTATTATTATTATTATTATTATTATTATTATTATTATTATTAATTTTATGACGATTGAGATTTTTCACACATTTGCTATTATGCAAGTACATATTTTTCAAAATTACTTAAACGCCCATATCACACTATTATTGGAGGCATGGAACTTTGCATAGTTGAGAAAATCTTACGTGCTGAGATTCATCTTCACGAAAAGTACATCTGCGTCATAACTTTGGTCGAAGGTGTTGACATCACTCTTTTTTACTTGGGTGGGTCGGGGAGGTGAGTGGCGCTTTGCATGTTGTGACAAATCATAACCGTCCCCATTGCATTTTGACTCATTTTCTCTTAGTTGGGCTCCTCAATTCTTTCGAAAAAAGGGGCTTTCTTTATTAGCCAGATTAATAAAGAATCCAAACAAGAAGATGCTAATCCAGTTTTGGATAAAGTCAATTCAGTACGTACTTCGACCATGTGTCCAAGGCCCTGCACGTCAACACTTTTTCTAAGTGATAGTTTAACACATGTCTAGAACTGTAGGACAAGTATGTCACTCCCATATACAATATATTGTCTTCCACCAAGAAGGAGCCGTTGCCTGGTTATTTGCAGTAATGAAAAAGTGAATTGACTGCGCTAATATGTGAGGCTTCCTCAGAGCTGTCGAATAAATCTCATGATATCTCAACGGCCAGCAGGATTTTGTATGCCACCTTGACGGCATCTCAGATGGCCTATCCCAAAATCGCCCTCGCCATGCAATACACAATTTCAATAGCATAAAGTTAAAAGTATGAGATACTAATTGTGACTATTTGAGCGTTTGTTTCTAATCACCCTCGTTTTCGATACGACCCTTATTTCATCTGTACAAAGTCGTCAACTGCCAATACCACCGTCAACATTTGTGTTCCGATAAGCTGTCATGCATGCCTATCCAAAACATAACCAAGGCTACAGTCAAGTTTTCTTAAGGAAACTATAGGCACAAACTAGAAAAACTTCGACGAACAATTGTATTAATTGGCATAAGTGGCACCATGAAATTGCCCATGTAAACTAAAAATAATATAACGCCTCCAACGTCACGACAGCAATGCCGGATTCGAGTGTAAGTGTAAATCTAAGTGCCGCTAGGATACCAAGGGTAATAACTAGTACAATTAGAGAACTTGCTTGCAGGAGTAAGTTATCCTGATCAGACGATTTACTGTTGAGTCCGCTTAGCCCTAACACTTTTCGAGTTAGACTTTCTGTAATCCTGTGGAATTTGTTACGTTAAGCAGACCATGAGGGCTTTAATCGCAAAATATGGATATTAACAGTACCTAAATGATATAGCAAGAGCTTAGGAAAATACACAGCTCGAATTGCAAGGCTATCAGAGATGTACGCATACAGCAGCGGTGTGCATGATCCATATCGTTAATATCATTCATTCGCCTTTATTTCTACCTCACATGATTTATGCTACATTCATTTACGTAGCCGTGATATTTTAAGATCTCATTTAGAGTCTCTGTTAAGTAATATAGCACAGTTATATTTACTCTACGATAAGTTTTAACATGTAAATTTGCAATGTGGTAAGTTTCAAAATCTACATGCATATATTTGAAAGTCCTTTGTCACAATCGCTTGCATACTGAAAACACCAAAAAACAAAGTATAATAACTCATTTAAATAAAAATTGTATCTGTAAACATTAAAGCTGTCTGTATCTACCCGTCTGATGGTCTTTAAATGCATACAATCAAACAGTATAGCTGTCTGTACCTACCAATCTGCTAGTCTTTGTATGCATTCAATCAAACATTGCGTAAAGGAGTTGTTGATTATATTGTACTGGTGGAAAAGTTGATTCATGTTTAATATTAATTTGTAATAATTTATATCAACATTTCATTTAACCACCATGTCTGCTTTTGATAGTCACGGATGATGTTTATAATGACAGTGTATATCTATGCACATACAAGAACCTGCACGTGTACAGTTTTTTTTTTCATCATTGTCACTCACTTCGCATCTTCATCAGTGATGAAAATGAATGTAGTAGTAGCATATAAATGTTTTATAAATATTACGGAGGTCCTGTTACTATGAACGGTTTTGAAAAGCTAACCAATCTGAACGCTTCCATTGTGAAGTTGTCATTGTTGAGTTTGTCAACCCATTCCATTGTTGGGCAGGTCACATGTAGTCACTGCAATTACGTATCAGGTGTTTTTTGTAATAGCTGGCGTAACGTTCTTTTTTAGTAAGATCTACACGAGTTACATACGACACATTGCCATTAATTGTATACATCTAATTGATACCTTTATAAAAGTTTGCTTTTGTATTTGTTAGGATAACAATATCAATTTACACGGCGTTTACTATATAATCATTTGAGCGGCTGTTTGTCTTGTAATTACAAAATATCTGTATTATGTGTTAATTTGAAAGCTGCTGTCAACGCCTTATAAAACAGTTTTAGAGCTTCGCAGTTATCTCATGTATATCAAATGTTCATTATGAGCAGACTATATTTTTCTTGGTTCATATAAGCACATTCCTGCCATTACAATTTTATACCGTTTGTGCTGAAATCATTGCATATTTTCCTTTCACTGCACTCTGATAATGTTAACGTGTTGGTTCATGTTCTTAAGATATTTTGCTTGTAAATGAATAATGTTAAAGAATACGTTTCCAAATGAATACGTCTATAAATCAAACCAACACTAATGAATCATCTTTACTGTTCAGACCCCAAATTGCCAACTAAATTGTACTATATGTTATATATATATATATATATATATATATATATATATATATATATATATATATATATATATATATATATATATATATATAACTGAAATAATAAAATGTATAGTTGTAGCGGAGAAATAGTTTAGGATCGCTCATTTTTTTGTTTCAGCTTGCTACGGTAGGTACTGTAAATTCCATGTAAAGAAATATTATTTTTCTCCCGTCGGGGAGGGTCAGTAAAGGTATCAAATTGGAGGGTTCTACCTGTTCTAATGGAATGAATAATAGAAACAGATTCTATTTAAAAATGCTATATTTATTAAACTGCCTCATACAATTTAACCATCATACATTAATCTCAGTTATTATTATTTGTTCAAGATTAGCACAGAAAAAAATCAAGATGTGTTGTCAGTCGTTGGGTTATGGTCGCTTGATAAATGCACTTATTTCTGTTAGGTCAATGATACGGTCATGTATTGAAAGCAATCCATGTATTGGGTCTAATAAACCCCAGTATGTCTTTATTATAGAGAATTATGAACCACTCATGTCGAAGGGATCTGTATCACTCATGGATGATTTGACCAATAATGATCCTTTCCATTCTGTACATTTCGCATTAGACTTAGTTTTAGAACAGGTGACAGTCGGCATAATGTTTACTTTGCCCGTTAATGACCTCATTTGTTATTAGGCAACGACGTAACTGGAGTGATCCTCTTTTAATACTCATTCTCGTTAATGTAATCATGGTGACAATCGACAATCACTTGATCTCTAACAGGAAAAGATCGTGAGATCTTCTGTCCATTTCAGAGGGCCATTATTGAAACTGAAGACACTGAAGTACATGTCTGTTATTTCATTAAAAATGGGATACTTATCAGAAAATGGACATCACAAAGGTGCCTGATTGTAACGAATGGTCGGTGAACTATCAGATTGTAGTTCCCAAATCTTACAGACATAAAATGATTAGTCTGGCCCAATAAACCCCTTTCTCTGGTCATTTATGGATACATAACTCTTATCACAAGATCTTTATTCACTTTTATTGGCCAAAATTTGAAAGTGATATTTGTAAATTTTGTAGGCATTGTTATACTTGTCAAATGGCATGAAACCAAATCAGAAGATACATAAGGCTCATTTGCAAACTTCATTTAACGAAAAAAGAGAACTTAATCTTCTTTATTCTGTCTGATTTCAAGTATAAATTGTCAAGGGCTTGTGAAGATGCAAGATCAAATTTCCACTCCCCTCAATCAAAGATGAAGTTAAGATATGATAAAAACTCAATGAATAGGAGTTTTTAATTTGGTGCAAGGGTCCTGTCTCTCTTGCCCATTCTACAAAATCCTCTTGAGGCAAAATATTATGGTCCATACACGTTTGAAAAAAAAAACAAACATAAGTGATTTAAATTACATGCTAAATGCTCCTGATAGGTGAAAACCAAAACAACTGTGCCAAGTGAATGTGTTAAATGAACATGTTGAAAGAAATAGCCAGGTAAATCATGCAATTAATTTAATAGCACCTTTCCTACAAGCTGAAGATTTGAATAAAGAATTCAGTTTCATTCGAACTGATCTTGGAACCAGTATTCGGAATTCTGAAATATATGTAAAAACTATACCAGAGACGTCCTCATTTACAAAATAAAGAGAATGTGAACTTAAACAATTATTGTCTGAATTTGAGCACTTGTTTCCAGACGTGCCAACAAGGACAAATAAAAATTTTCACGACGTAGAAATAGTAGATTTAAAACCCATAAAACAATACCTATACCGGATGAATCCTTTTAAAAAAGCAATACATGAGAAAAAAGATTAAGTATTTACTGGAAAATAATTTTATTGAGTCAAGTAAGATTAATTGGAGTTTACCGTGCATTCTTGTTCCGAAAGAAAACTTTCCGAATGTGTACTGATTATAGGAGGGTGCTCAGTGAGACAAAAACAGACTCATTTCCATTGCAATGACTCTGTGGCTGTATCGACTAAATTGGAACTGCCAAATACGTCACTTAATTCTATCTTCTGAATTTTTTTTTGGCAAATCTCACTAGCGAATAGAGCAAAGAAAAATTCAGCAATATTGACTCCAGATGGACTCTACCAGTATAAAGTAATGCCATTTAGGATGAAGGGTTCTCCAAGAACGTTTCAACGCCTTATGAATATGATCACATCTGGTCTAGACAATTGTGACGCCTATATTGGTGCTCTATTTGTGTTAATCTTCGTCTAACGTCATCATCCGACATCTACGATGAAATTGAAATTCAGACTACGTCAATTTGGTACTGTTTAGTCAAAGGAATTATGTTTTCACAATTTGAGGACAATATTTTTACAAGTGGATTAACCTTAATCTTGTTTTCAGTTAAGTCATTGCCTATCAACCATTGAATGCTCTCAACGGGTAAAGTATACGCTATACCTACCATCACATGTCCTGAATCTAAGTCTGATGATAAATTAACACAATGAAGAGGAACTTTAACAAAGCCGCATCTACTCACTGGATGAGAATACTCACATAGAACATGTCCTTTCAGAACAAGGCAAAATACCTGAATCAAAAATAGGGATAAGATTGGCCAAATCACTCAAGAGTGATATAGAACCCTTCGACATGAATAGTTCCAAATTATCCAAACACACTCAAACTGAGGTTTTTCAACCCAACAAATGTATTGTTTTTAATACATGACCGTGAACTTGACCTCTTATAACTAAGAGCATTTGTGATAGGTCTATCTTGATTCTGCCTATATTTTATTTTCAAGTAATCAGAAATAACGAGTCCTTTTCATTAGTAATCCAAAACACTGTGACTCTAACTTACTTCTGCATTGTCTGACCAATGGAATGCTTTGAAATCAATCAGTCTTCTTATACCAATCAAGTACCAGTGGTTCCAACATCTGTGACCTAACGGATGCATTTGTTCTTTGCGTTGGACTTATTTTTGTCCAATTCTATGTAGGTGTCTTCTAGACTCCAGAGGTACATTATGAACGTACTCTACTAAAATAAACATACCCAGTATTGTCTTTCTTTTGTTTCAGGTAATAAGTGTACATTTTGCAGAGAGATAATCCTACTTCAGTAGCAAATCCAATTTGTGTAGTCCCTCATTCGCACACCGCACACCGCACAGAATTTGCTTCTACAGAGAAAATTTGATAGCATAAACGATTTTGGTAATCTTATGATTCCCCCTCTGTAATTCGTTGTCAGCGTCTTCTGGTTCTCATTCATTTTAAAAAAGTCTAACCATTGGATCGATTTCAGATAATTAGTCATCCTATATCATTCAAGTACCAGTATTTCCAACACTGGTGTCATAGAGGATGTAGGTTGTCTGTACGTATCATTTTTATTTTGACGAACACTCGGCGGGGCTCCGTATGGCCAAGTGGTCTAAAGCGCTGACCGTTACAGATCACTGCCATCTCACCTCTGTCTGCGTAGGTTTGAGTCTAGGATTCGGCGAATGTGGATATGTGAGAAAGCTTGCCAGTAGCTTCTCGTGGGTCGGTGTTTTTTCACCAATAATACTGGCCGCCATGAATAGCTATTGTGTGCTGAAAATGGCGTTAAATCCTACAACAACAACAACAACAACAACAACGAACACTTGGCAAAAAAGTTTTCTCAACTCCACCGGCAGACCAGGAAAGTTCTGTTGTAAATATCCATCCAGAAATTACTATGGTCCCACTAGCGGCAGGTAGTGAAGTGTGGTGACCATCCAGACTGTTAAAAGGGAGCAGAATCTTTCAGTTCCCACTGTTGAAGTAACATGACGCATCTGAAGCACTTGACTTTACAACCTTCACGCAAGTAAATAAATACGGCTCTGGATAATTCTTTGGGGATTGTTCCTCCCATATATTAAAGTCATTTCTCTTATACGGTTTGGAGTCGATTTTCAAAGTCGCAATATTGAGACGACCTTTATAATAGGAATTACACTGGGACTAAGATCCCTCGGTGTATTACTGCCAATTATCACCGAAATCCTTCGCATTGTGGTACCTTCCCATATGATGTTCTACAGTAACCCCAAGTTGGTCCGCGATCAGAGAATAAGACAAACCAGTTATTTGCTGGCATTCCACCAAAAAGGGTTGGAATGGGACGTTAGTATATCTGTACTTCACTCGCAACTATGTAAGTGCGACCTAAAGTGTGCGTGGGAACCATCACTCACGGGCACAAAAAATGTCACACTGAAGTGTAATTTTAGTTTCAATTTATTACAAAGCCGCGATCTTTGTATTATGATAGGAATTTTTATCATAATCTTCTTCTCATTTCTTGCTATGAAAAGGAAATACTCATAACTTACGAAATATCTTTGTCAATGGTTAGAGATAAAGAGAGACAGACGTTCGGACTCTCCTAAACAAGGAGAGATACGGCTACATATGGGGAATATAGCGATGCAGAGGTAGCGGAATCGATTGTAAGAAAAGACGGACGGAGTCTTCTGGTTTTATTAATAGAAAAAAACTTATTTAAATAATATATATATATATATATATATATATATATATATATATATATATATATATATATATATATATATATATAAATAATACATTCTAGAAATGCACTTTTAAAAAAAAGCCTTTTTATTTAAAAAAAAATCTACAAAATATAATTTTCCTTCGCTGTTACCAACTTCGTACATTTATATAATTTCTGCATTTTAGAATATAATACAAATAATTAAATATCGACTAAATTCATGACAAAGAATATAAAATTCAATATTTGCGGTTAATACAACAATCATTTTGAAGAAATGTATTTTGTCAAATTTAAAATAAAAATATTAATTTGGAATAGATTACTAAACCTTATCCTTTATTATGTAAAGCATATTGTATTTCCAAACCAAATCTAGACATGAACTTTGTAGCGATTTCGTCTTTTTCAATAACAGTTATCATGAATACAAATGAATACAAATTCTTTAAATCAATTAAATATTATATTACCATATAATGTAAAATGAAGAGAACTCATAAATGTTGCAAAGGTATGAATCTTTACCGTAAAATGTCTTTAACATTAAAATTTCTTTCTTCTTTAAAGAAACAATTCACAAACACAAACGATTCTTACCTGTAAGATAAGACGGAGGGAGTCTTCTTGTTTTGTGAGAAAAGGAACTGATTCCACGCAAGCCCGCTCTCTATTTATACAATTCTGAACGTGGGTAAGTGAGAAAGCCTGCCAGTAGCTTTTCTTGGGTCAGTGGTTCTTCCCCGGGTTTTCCAGGGTTCTTCCTTCACCATTAATACTGGCCTATCTTGTGCTGAAAAATGGCGTTGAACCCTACAACACAACAACAAAAACACAACAATTCTTAACGTATGCCATGGCCAAATATAGTTAGTGTTAGGATTGTGTGCGTACGTCTTGAATTAGAAGGAAGCGCCAGTCTATTTTTACTGATACTGTATGTTACTTACGTGACCAGACCTACGATTTGTCTCATCATCTCTATTCATGCTAAGAATTTGGCCACAAAGTATCAACAAAATTCACGAGTGGAAATACAGTACGTGGGATGGAGAAAAATTCCTCTTGCTTGTAAGGGCGCAATATTTATTAAAATAGTATATTTGTAATACGAAAATAAATAATAATACTCGCAACATATTTTAGTGCAAATTTCTTTCAATAGGATTAAATGAAACATTACTTTTTAATACAATATAGAAAAAAATTTCAATCTTATTACTTTTACTCAAAAATTATTTCCTGTTATCTGTATGTCGTAATTGATTCAGATGATGGCATTAGAATTTGTATCTAAAAAATACACCAATGCCTGCTTGTTGTTCAGTAAGGATACTGAATGTATCATAATTGAAAGGACATCTTTATTTAAGCATCACTGTGTTTCTTACACGATTTATATCATGTTCATTTATTTCATTTAAAGTCCCATTATTCTCAAGACATCAATATTTTTGACGTTGTGTTAACAAACCATTAGACATTTCTTTTCATTCGCAATCGTCGACTTTTCGTTCATTCATTCCTTTCTTTACGTTTTCCGTTTCCTGATTTGTGTTAGCCTTTTCAAGCTCTTCTGGCACATTTAGTTCACTAGAAGTTTCTTCAAATATATCCTGGTATCTCTTCATTTCTTCATCAATTCTAGCTCTAGCAAACTCAAACAAGTGGTTTGTATACACTCTTCCACCGTTTTCGAAAATCATTTTATCTATCTCTTTGATCAATTCTATAACCTCCTGTCTGCGTTTTTCTGGGTCTGTTTCCATGTTATTCATGAGGACACAACGGAAATTGCATTCATTCACAAGTGCACCGAAGTCACCACTCTGAGACTTTACGTAATCCATAAAACTCTTTTTCTTCTTGGCAGCTTGCATCTGTCGGAAGAAATCATCGCCATGCGTGAAGAGCAGAATGGCATACTTTCTTAAAATATGTTCTCCGAACATTTGTTTCAGCAATATTACTGCCATCTTTTCTTCATTGGTCATCTTGACCGTAGGATTCAGAACGATAAGAAATGCATGGAATCCATCGGGCCGAAAGGTAATGGCATGGGATATTTCAAGCAACGCTGAATCAGGATCATTGGTGTCCATTGTTCCCGGAGTATCCACCAGGAAGATCTCTCTTCCTCCGATAACACCATGTTCCATCTTGCACTTTTGAGTAACTGAGGTAGATGACATGTGGGACTCAAATTTGTTTTCTTCAAAGATGCTGTTGCCAGTTGCACTCTTCCCATGACCAGTCTTGCCTAAAAGTACAAGGCTAAGAGGTATTCCAGGGGGAAGATTCTCGAGAGCTCTTCTTTCAACAGTATTAACCTGATGGTTGTGATCTAGAGTATTATATGTTTCCGACCGCTGATGACCTGGCCACAAGCTTTTCAATGTGGAAATAACAGCTTTCATTGTTCTAAAATCAAAACATGAAAAATTAATAAAACAGACGGATTAGGCGGATTACACTTATTAATCTCTAAGACGTAATCAGAAACACTTGCTAAAACCCGTTCCATAATTAAAACATATTTGATAGGCCTGCGCAAATCCAAAATACTAACAAAGATCTCATCTTAAACTATCGTCCAAAATGATTTACAAAGGAATATCAAGTGTATGCAATACCAACTGAGCCAAAATCACATATTTGATTTGGCCAAATACATTTTGAGCTTGTATTGTAGTGAAAAATCATTTTAGATGGATAGGTATTTTTTATTTACGACTTATCTGACGATATACATTTTTCTATTATATATATATATATATATATATATATATGTATGTATGTATGTATGTATGTATGTATGCATTCAAAAGCACCATCGCACAATAAAGTCCATAAGGTCCTAATTTAAAGTAAAGTTCTAAAAATAGGAAAATAAAGATTTGCTCAAAAACTTAGGAAGATACTTTGTTCTTCAAAAATGTATACACGAAGACAAAATATGAAATGTAAAGATGTTAACATAATGAAAAGATATGTGACAGAAAATAAAGGTTAAACATGCAGAATCTTTAGAGCATGTGGTCAATACCTTTAGGGAGGAGAGCAAAGCGGTGGGTAAATATATTATTAATTTATTTTGTTCATGTAGACGAATTTGATTTAATTTCAAATTACAAAATTGTCATCACTTATGGTTTACATGCCACACTGGTATTGCTGGTAAGTTTTACGTAGACAGATACATGTATCTTGTTTACAATAGCAAGAAGCATTCCAGTTTGCTTGTTTAGTATGTCCTTTAGCACAATATAAATTATGTGCAAATCGTTATTAAAAAGGTAAAACATGCTTAAGGTAATATTATCAATTATTATAGCATTCAAGTTCTGTAGAGTACAAAGTGTGTTCTTAAAAAACTTACCTTCTTTTATCCTCCTGGCGATATTGTCTGTTTTTGAAGAGCTTGGCTTTGTATCAGCTCCCAGCTATCATTAAAGTTGGTTTTTAGCCGCTTTTGAAGATCACGCTATTAGTAATATCACGTAAAATTTACAATCCCACACTATACATTACATCAACAACTTACTTTCGAATTCGATTCAGAGAATTAGTGATGATTCACGGAAATGGAAAACTCATGTTCATCTTGGAAAACCCATGCCTATTTAAATACACAAAAACTTTAATTACGATACGATAATATTACTGAAATGACTGCTCTTTATTCGTGTCGATCTGTTCTAACGTCTCAGTGTAGTACCAACTAAATTGAATTGCATTGAATTTTTGGGGTGAAAAAGGTAACTTAGTCTCTCTCTCTCTCTCTCTCTCTCTCTCTCTCTCTCTCTCTCTCTCTCACACACACACACACACACACACACACACACCTAGAAACTATTTATATCGATTGTATAACTCTCTATAGTGAAATACACATTTAGGTTGTATATATGTGTAAAATGAAACATAAAACTTGCGTGATTTACGTAGGACGCTGTTTTCAAGGCTAAGACATTATTTTTTTCGATTTTTGAAGAGGTTGTTGCGTGGTTCGTAATCAATTTAGTTCGACATTTCCTCAATCAAAAATCATTGAAAGGCGGCAATAAGAAATGTTAAGCAGGCATCTAATGCAGACTGCTACTACTACTACTACTACTACAACTACTACTTCTACAACAACAACTACTACTACTACTACTACTACTACTACTACTAATAATAATAATAATAATAATAATAATAATAATAATAATAATAATAATAATAATCGGTGTCATCATCAATCATCATCATTATCGTCATCTTCATCATCACCATCGTGAGAGTAGTATTAGTAATAAGAATAAACAATGTTTATCGTAATAAGAGGTTCTAGTATAATGTTTGACTCTAATCTAGTGTGCACTGTATACATGGTGTCCAAATAAATGCTTTCAATATCTCCTTGTAGTTATAATTAGTATCAAAACAAATGTTCTTCCTAAGTTGGCAGCATAATAATATTTACCATAAACCGTGCTAGACAATGCTGAAAAAGACATTGAAAATAGTTTACCATAAACCGTGCTAGATAATGCTGAAAAATACATTGAAAATAGTTTACCATAAACCGTGCCAGATAATGCTGAAAAATACATTGAAAATAGTTTACCATAAACCGTGCTAGATAATGCTGAAAAATACATTGAAAATAGTTTACCATAAACCGTGCCAGATAATGCTGAAAAAGACATTGAAAATAGTTTACCATAAACCGTGTTAGATAATGCTGAAAAAGACATTGAAAATAGTTTACCATAAACCGTGCTAGATACTGCTGAAAAAGACATTGAAAATAGTTTACCATAAACCGTGTTAGACAATGCTGAAAAAGACATTGAAAATAGTTTACCATAAACCGTGCTAGATAATGCTGAAAAATACATTGAAAATAGTTTACCATAAACCGTGCCAGATAATGCTGAAAAAGACATTGAAAATAGTTTACCATAAACCGTGCTAGATAATGCTGAAAAAGACATTGAAAATAGTTTACCATAAACCTTGCTAGACAATGCTGAAAAAGACATTGAAAATAGTTTACCATAAACCGTGCTAGATAATGCTGAAAAAGACATTGAAAATAGTTTACCATAAATCGTGCTAGACAATGCTGAAAAAGATATTGAAAAAAGGCTTTACATATATTGATTGTATCTGGTTTTCCACTCTTTGTTATCCAGTTTCATCATTGATGGTCTAAGAATTTATATTTATAAACGGCATCCGTCAATATTCTGTCGAGCGTTTAAAACAAATTTCCTAGGATTGTATCTTCTTGGTCGTATATATATCAATCCGTTAATTAATTTTGCAGGTATTTCAACCAACGTACAGTTTTAAGACTTAGAAAATTATTTTAATCTGAAGATTATAATAGTAATATATTTTGAATGTAATCTCGATGGTAGCGGAGAAAGAATACTGTGTGAGGATTTATTTTAAATATATAAAAGTATATAAGTATTTGTATATATGTAAACGTCAAAAATGGGGTCAAAATTATAAATGTGTACATACATACATACATACATACATACATACATACATACATACATACATACAGACAGACAGACAGACAGACAGACAGACAGACATACAGACATACATACATACATACATACATACATACATACATACATACATACAGACATACATACATACATACATATTTTACTTCAGAGCAAGTTCTTCATGATAATAAAAGATTCGATATTGAATACTGGGATTATTTTATATATTTTTCAGATACAACACAGATAAATTATTCACGAAAAACTTAACAAGTTGAGGAAATGAGTGATAGAACTATTGAAGAACTTAACGAAAGAGTGGTGAGTTTTTCTAAAGTTTTTCAGCTGCCATTCAATCATACTTTTAATTCTAAATAGCTTTTGTTTTAAAATTCAAATCTCGTTTTAGAAGAAGAAAGCAACTAATGCTTTAATTGATAAAGTTCACAACAAAGCATTATTATGAGATAAAATATCACATGTATGCTTTTTTCTACTAAAGTTGGTTCGAATAAAAATGAAATACTGCTCTCAGAAACAATTGTATGTGATAAAATATCTTGTGAAATAAGCAAACAAAGGTGGTAAACACTTTTGCAAAAGAAAAGAATTAACAAAATCGAGGTTAATTGAAAATTTTATTTCTTCTCAATACATCAAATTTCAATTGAGATCGCATGTATACCTCAGGCATTCTGTAGAATATTGATGGAAAGAGTATGCAATTGAATTGTGTTTTCTTTCCTTTTCAAGAGAAAATTAGAGCAAAGAAATGAAATTGATGACGCTGTGAGAGCGCGAGTGGCGAAAGAAGTAGCTGAGCAAGCTAGATCGAATGGTTTAGGATGCTTTCCGCCAAATTCAATAGCCCAGCTTGAGGATGGATCGAATGTGACGATGGCTGATCTCCGTCTTGGGCAGAAGGTTCTGTCGTCATTTTCTAATGGAAAAGCAAATTACAGTATTGTGTACTTCTTTGCCCACCAGGATGACAAATCCTCCACAGAATACATCAGTATATTGACACAGTGGCATACAATTAACCTTACCCCAGATCATCATATCTACATAACTGATTGTGGTCGTCTTCACACCGTTCCCGCCCGAGACGTCAAAGTCGGTGACACAGTCATGGTTGTCAGTAGGGATAATTCATGCTTAGAAGAAGAGACTGTCACGGAATTATCAAAATCCACAGATGTAGGTATCTACGCCCCAATAACCATGTCCGGAACCATCGTCGTCAACAGCGTGCTTGCCTCCTGTTATGTTGACGTCGTTCCTCCACAGATTGCTCATCCCCTGTTGTGGCCTGCAAGACAATTGTACCAACTATCACCATCCTTGTCAACTGCCACAAACATTCATGGGAAACATGGAATGCCCATTTGGGTCAAATGGTTCATGGACAATATACTTAACTAAATGGGAATACTTGATTGTTTACTGTATAATACTTAGCATTTTTTTATCAACATACTTATACCAGACAAACTTCATTGAATAAGACTTTTTGAGTAAAGAACTAATATTTGAATTTAAAAAATGTGTTTAAGCTCTCTCTTTCATGGCAAAGTGTAAACTTAAATTTCTTTGCCAGGGATTTAACATTACCCTGAAAAGAGTCATATGTCAGTTAATAAAATATAATTTGAGCAGACAGTGGGTATATTTATTGTAAATAGTTAATTATATGAAATTTGTTTAGTATAATCACAATAAACACGATCTGCCTGTGTTGACTTTTGTAGATTATATATATAAATAATTTTGTCAATTTAATGGGTTTTCTTTCCCACATGGCACCAGGTGTCAGTGCAAAGTTGATTTTAAAAGGTGACTTACCAAAGTCCATCATAAGCACCGATGTAGAATATGAAATTCTAACACCCACAGAAAAGGAAAGACATACCACGTATAGGATGGTGAAGTTTTACACTGTATAAAATAGTGAAATCGTACCCAAAAGCCAGAATTAGCAAGACCTCGTTCCGTCCATCAATATCCGATTAAATTATGGATATTCGGGTCTCGTCTCTAAAATAAACGACTAGTATTTTTATATTCCTGACTGCAAAACAGCATCAAAAATGAGATGGAGTTTATAGCTTTAGAATGCAAAGTATTTCTATAACTTTTTTCGTAATTAGGTTGAGCATATAATGTTTAGTATGCAACCAAACACAATTTTGTAAAACAAATGATTTAGTTTTAAAGGCTGAATTATTTTATTTCAGTACTCGTGAATGTAAAACCACTGCAAACGAAAAATACGTCAAAGTCACAAGAACGTCATCTACAGTGTTATGTTGGGACAATGTATCTAATTGATTTTTACGCTCGTACTAAAATATTTCCCACTTATATAGGAAAGGAAGGAAAAATATCCGTGCTAAAACAGTGTTGTATATCATCTAACCGAAAAGAGCATACTTCTCTGTTTATAAATAACGGGGTCATCTTTGTACTTTCTTTACAGTTCATCTTACCTCCCCCAAAAAATGTATTATGAGTTTGTGAATTTCCACACAACTGCAGTGAAATATATTATGTAATTCTGATTTAAAGTAAAGAAATTTGCCATGTATATTCTCTTTGTGTATATTTAGAAATATACAGAAAACGATATATATATATATATATATATATATATATATATACATAAAAATATATATATATATATATATATATATATATATATATATATATATATATATATATATATATATATATATATATATAAACACAGACACACACATCACCAATCCAGGGCGACGAATGAGAAATAGTCAGAAATTATAAGTCAAAACAGTAATACACCTTTTTGTTATACATTTATATTGATCTTCGTACGATGTCACAATTATATACAAATGTCAGAATATGTCTGCAAATAATTGCGTAACACTAATGGACACTGTAAGATTCTATATCATACGCGATGTCTTTTTTCAGAGAAAAAATATCTATAATGTGCAGAAATTCTTTAGGTTCTTTTTTATAAAATGTGTTCTTACTTTCCTGCATGCACATGGTCCACACGAGCATCTTTATAATCAAAAGCCTCTTAAAGAAATTGTTAATACTTATGCAACAAACAGAACATGTGAAAAAGTAGCATGATGTTTTATCATGAGTTAAATACATTCTGGAATTTTAATATGAAATTAAACATAAACGTTTAATCCATCGATTAGTTTCAATGTTTACTTAGCTGACGTCACGTTTTATCATGATCAACTTTCCTACATTTAGTTATTTTTAATTTATTCTCGGCTTTTTAAGCTCTAATAATTGTATGTATATTGTCATTTTCTTGACGCCAGAAAATTATGCTGGAATCATGCTAGAAACTGCAATTTTGAGCCTTTTCAGTGGTTATAAAAAAAATCATTACTTAGTTACAAATAGCTTCTGGTATTACTCTCAACGATTTCCCAAAGGAATTGTTAGGAATAGCATATATATATTCATGGTCATTATGATAATAACAGTTATTATAATTATTAGTATAAACAGATGTCGATGTGGTTAAAACAAACAAAACGGTCACCGATTCAGTTTTATTATGAATGTCTAGCTACAGTAAGCTTTTCTTAAGAGCTCCCCAACACCCAGGTCCATCGCGTGGGAAATATTTTTTTTTTGTTATTCTTTAGGGGTACGGGTTTCCGGAGGGTAAGAGAATCAAATTTGCGTCAGTTTTTAATGGATGCATAAGCCCTCTTCGCGGAAAATCTAATGTGGTTTTCGGCAGACATTCAATTCTTCGAATCGTGATTGAAACCTTCGTTTTCAGTCGCTAACTGACCTAAGGAATAACTAAGGATTGTTAACAATAGATTCATTGTACCCAACCCACAACCACAACAGTCATTTTATTAGTACCGTCCTTATCGTGGACCACACTGCTACAACTACTATTGTTACTTGTACTATTAATGGCTATTACTAGTACTACTGTAATCAGTACAATTAACTCAACTGCATGTCGCTAATAACAACATTTTTTTTCAAAAACGCTCTTTGCGTTTACAGTGACTTTGCTCATGGATAAAAAGTAGAATTCTGCGAAACCCGATTCATGAAGGTTAGTTGCTTTCCAAACAATTACGGGCATTGCGCACAAATTTCAGAATGTCATGAAGCGCAAGTGCATATAGTTACACAATTTGTTCTTCGAAGAGATTTGGAATTGAAAGTAGGCTGGTAGTTTCCTTTTGTAACTTGGTTTCCCAAAACTGTGGGCATATAATATGCACGTGATTAGTAGAGTGAGTTGGAAATTTAAATATAGTAGCATTCTATTTTTAAATCCTAGTAATAATTGCAAAACCGTTTATTGATATCAGTTGCAAAAAAGCATGGATAAATAGAAAAAAACATAGTTACAGAGAAGTATATTACGTGATATTCTAATATTTTGGCGAATATATATATATATATATATATATATATATATATATATATATATATATATATATATATATATATATATATATATGCGTGTGTGTGTGCATCTGTTAAGAAAAGAGAGAGAGAAATCTTCTACTGGATAGCTCTAATAGATTACTGTAGTAATGAATAATATTCTGTTAACTGATATATGGTTCTGGAGGTTCATAAGTCCGAAATAATCGTTTTCAAAACAAACTGTATTGTTCCAATGTATTTGCCGAAAGTTCCATTGTCCTGAAGGATTATTTATTAATGAGTTTTAAATAGTTACACCTTAATTAAGGTGAAGCCATTCAAAACAATTTTAGTTTTTCGATAATTTTTCTTCTTCTATTTTGGAGTTCTAAAATATAACTATAAATCAGTCGCAGACTAAACAATGGCTTCAATATTAGTGTCATTTAACAGATACTGCCAAACAAAAGCCGAAGTGAAAACCAATTTTTTAAACCTTTAAGTAAATATGGTGAAATAAAATTGAATTTCCTCATAACTGCAATGAAAGCTATTTTGTCATTTTGATTCTATTGCGATGAAATTAGCCTAGCACATTATCTTTGTGTATACTTCAAAACTCCACAGCAAAAAAAGAACAATGTATCAATCAAGATCCCATTAAACTTAATACATGTTGCCCACCAGCGGTACTTTTGTCACCATAAAGTTTATTTCACGTTGTATTATTAAGAAAGGAAGGAACTGTAATAAATGTAGTAAAATTAGGAGCAACAAAAGCATGTGGAGAATGTGAAGCATGTCAACATAAATTCTTCACTAAGCCGGGACGACGGAAGTGACACCGTCAAAGTTGTATAGCACAGTTTCGTGTTAAATACTGTTAACAATTTAGATACCGTGATATATCACTATACAATCACATATGAGAAATAAAAATCCGCAAACACGTGTATTCTTCTTTTCTACAAAGAGGGCAGAAATAATGTATAGTTTTTAATAATTCGTTAAATATGGTAATTTTTATTGACTGCAATATTTATGATCCTAACGAGATATGGGGGCAAGTATAGGAACCTAAGCTTGAACACTGTGGTGACCCAAGTGAGATCGATGTATTATGGGATTGAGTGGAAAATCAACATTATGGGACATTACAGGGATGAATGAATGTTTATTTTAGATAGACCAATACTACAGGTATAAATGGCAGTTTACTTTCGATGGGCCAATACTACAGGTATAAATGGAAGTTTACTTTTGATGGTCCAATAATGCAGGTATAAATGGAAGCTTGCTTTTGATGGGCCTATACTACAGGTATAAATGGAAGTTTACTTTCGATGGGCCAATAGTACAGGTATAAATGGAAGTTTATTATCGATGGGCCAATAATACAGGTATAAATGGAAGTTTATTATCGATGGGTAAATACTAAGTTTAAGGAATATTGAACCTGGATGGGCTACTATGGCTACTATTGAAACTGAAAATTGACCTTTCGGTTATGGTAATATATGAAAATTTAAGGTTATGGAACCTGTTAATCGAACAGTATTGAACGTGTTAAACAAACAGTACAGGTATCACAAATAAATGCTATGGAGAGATACCAAAGGGTGTCAGTTTAGGGTCCTGTGTAAATTTAAAGTGGATGAATTGGTTCGGATCTTTAGGATTTTAAAATGATCAGCTGAATGTTACTAGGTAATTTGTTGTGATGTGCAAGGAAAAGGAAATTATTAGGAATGTAATACCTCATGTAGTATATACCTTTATTATTTATTTTTTGAAAGCACTAATCTAATAATCACTGTACACATGAACACAAGACGATTTTACATGAAGATGTATTTATACTCATTAGCTGACCGCACAAAACATGGATGCTCAACCTAGCTTTACAACCTGACTGGCTACAGAATTAAATACCTTAATCCTTAATAGACAATAAACGGTCTATCGTTACTTGAGCATACAACCACAAGCTTATAAGTCTCACTAGACTGAATTAAGGTAGGATATTACCTATAACAAGAATACTGCGATGAATCACTGAAATAAAGACACACATTAGAATTATGACTGGTCATAATTACAATCATGGTATACCATGCACTGAATATATCACACCCTCGTTATGTACATTGCAACACAGATGTCGATTTCACTCACGAATTATATGCAAAGACCCTTAACATCAGGACCGGATGATAGGTGGGGGTGGCACATCAAAATACACGAGTTCATATTTATACTGAAGAGTAAGTATGCGTTTTGCCTGACCATGAGTCAAGTACATGTCTGTTATATGGATCTGGCCTCTACTAGAACCAGGAGATGCATTATGGATAGAAAGAAAACAAAATTGATGATTCCTCGAGACAATAACAAATCTTAACAAGATATAGCCTTCTATGAGAAATTT
Source organism: Potamilus streckersoni (assembly GCA_016746295.1). NCBI lineage: Eukaryota > Metazoa > Mollusca > Bivalvia > Unionida > Unionidae > Potamilus > Potamilus streckersoni. Next base: position 334,756 of record JAEAOA010001734.1, on the reverse strand, counting down.
TAAATTAATGGTGCGTAATTTTGATGTGTTACGGTACGATGAATGATACTCATATATGCAATCCAGTTTATGTGGGAATTGTATCCTATGATTTTATGTCAGGAGGTATTTTTAGAACTTGGAATGTACCGAGAAGATTCTGATTTTATTTTTGCAACGTGCTGTATCCCAGTTGTACTTCTCGCCTAGAATGTTGAAAATGAACGATAGAGCAATGCTTTACTTATTCAAAACAAGAATCCACTCAATGATTCGTTCGATAATTATATGTTCATGGTTGTAAGTATTAACGAAAGAGATAAAGACATGTAGAGAGAGAGAGAGAGAGAGAGAGAGAGAGAGAGAGAGAGAGAGAGAGAGAGAGAGAGAGAGATTATTTAATTGTGCTGAATTCTCAGTTTGTTTTGTTTCTAATTATTTGATTAGATGTTTGTTCGAGGAGTCTGTTTTAGCAATTGAAATTCATTAATAAGTCTTTTGTCCTATACAATTTTTAGTATATAACCTAACCATTAATATCATTGCATTCACTGAATCTTTACATTTATTGAAATTGCCGGAAATTAAAAGTCAAAACAGTAATAAACCGTTTTTGATAGACGTTTATATTGATGTACATACTAAGCCACAAACATGTCAGAATAAGTTTGCAAATAATTTCGAAACACTAGTGTACACTGTTAAATTCAATGTCTTTTGTCCCTAAAACATAATCTATAATGTGCCGAAATTCTTTAGTTCTTTTTATACAAGATTTTCTTACTTTCTTGCATGCATATGGTCCACACATACATCTTTATAATCAAAAGTCTCTTAAAGTACTTAAATTGTTATTACTTATGCATCAAACAGGGTATCTGAAAAAGACGCATGATTTTTTTATATCATGAGTCCAAATACATTCTGCAATTCTAATATGAAATTAAGCATAAACGTTTAATGCATCGATTAGTTTCAATGTTTACTTAGATAACATCAAGTTTTATCATGATAAACTTTCCTATTATAATTATTATTATAAACAGATGTCGATGTGGTTAAAACAAACAAAACGGTCACCGATTCAGTTTTATTATGAATGTCTAGCTACAATAAGCTTTTCTTAAGAGCACCCTGACACCCAGGTCCATCGCGTGGGATTTTATTTTATTTTATTTTTTTGTTGTTGTTATTTTTGGGAAATTCGGGTTTCCATAGGCTTGGAGGATTAAATTTGCGTCAGTTTTTAATGGATGCATACGCATTCTGCTCGGAAGATCTTATGTGGTTTTCGGCAGAGACATTCAATTCTTCGAATCGTGATTGTAGTCTTCGTGTTCAGCCGCTAACTGACAAAAGGAATAACTATTGAAAGCAGATAAGTCAGCTTTAATAAGTGTGATAGGAATTGTTAACAATAGGTCCATTGTACAAAACCCACAACCACAACAGTTGTGTTCTTAGTACCGTCCTTATCGTGGACCACACTGCTATAACTACTATTGTTACTTGTACTATTAATAGCTATTACTAGTACTACTGTAATCATTACAATCAACTCAACTGCAAGTTACTAAAAACAACATTTTTTTTTCAAAAACGCTCTTTGTGTTTACAGTGACTTTGCTCATCGATAAAAAACAGAATTCTGCGAAACCCAATTCATGAAGGTTAGTTGCTTTCCAAACAATTACGGGCATTGCGCACGAATTTCAGAATGTAATGAAGCGCAAGTGCATATAGTTACACAATTTGTTCTTCGAAGAGATTTGGAATTGAAAGTAGGCTGGTAGTTTCCTTTTGTAACTTGGTTTCCCAAAACTGTGGGCATATAATATGCACGTGATTAGTAGAGTGAGTTGGAAATTTAAATATAGTAGCATTCTATTTTTAAATCCTAGTAATAATTGCAAAACCGTTTATTGATATCAGTTGCAAAAAAGCATGGATAAATAGAAAAAACATAGTTACAGAGAAGTATATTACGTGATATTCTAATATTTTGGCGAATATATATATATATATATATATATATATATATATATATATATATATATATATAGTTTCCTTTTGTAACTTGGTATCCCAAAAATGTGGGCATATAATGTGCGCGTGAATAGTAGAGTGAGTTGGAAATTTAAATATAGTAGCATTCTATTTTTAAATCCTAGTAATAATTGCAAAACCGTTATTTGATATTATTTTCAGAAATGTCCGTAAGAAAATGGTTGCAGAGAAGTACATCGCAACATTTTCCATTATGGTGGTGTGTGTTTGTGTGTGTGTGTGTATATATATATATATATATATATATATATTATACATCTGTGTGTGTGTGTGTGTGTGTGTGTGTGTGAAGGAGAGAGAGAGAGAGGGATCTACTAATGGGAAAGTCATATTGATCACGTAATAATGAATAATATTCTGCTATCGATTGTTCTGATGGTTCATAAATCCGAAATTCGTTTTCACAATAATTCTATTTCCCCAACATATTTCCCCAAAGTAGTTTTGTCATGAAGGATTATTGTATGGATGAATTTTATACTAAGAAGACCTTTCTTATATTTTATTATATTTTTTATAAAATCAGTCACAGACGATACAATAGCTGCAATATTAAAGTCGTTTTACATTTACTGTCTTACAAAGGCAAAGTGAAATACTATTTTTCAAACTTTTAAGCAAATATGGTTAAACAAATCTGGATTAAGCCATTAACATAACGAACATTTTCTTACGTTGTAAAATGGTTTATTATTTGCCTAACGTACGAGGTAAATTTCTGTCATGGTTTCTCTTTCAATTAGTCTCATTCATTTTCCACTTGATCATAATCCCCATAGGTGTATTAAGTGTTCATTTTATTATCACGTCAGTACGACATTATTCTATTGTGACTTCCATTCAATGTTTTGATATAATCAACAGTTTTGTTTTCCCCATAAATATGCTATTTTGCTATTAGGTTTTCTATTCACTTATTCAATAACTTTAAATGTTTTTAACAAATTGATATTTTCATTAGTCTTGGTGTTATTAACTCTGTAATTCAGTCTTTCATACGTGACTATTTATTGCAAATTGTCTTTTCACTTTGTTCAAATCTCTGTTCTTTTCAGAGCTGGGCCTCTTATTATTGTACTATGGAACTGATTCTTATAAATATATACCTATATAATGGAACGCATTCCGTTCAAGTTTTACTCATATCAACACATCAACCTGCTTTTGTCTAACTGAACTGATATCAGTGTTTACATCAGGATAGGATAATATGTTTTCTAAATATTCATTGCTGTATTTACTGCTTGCTTATTTATAGAAATGTGTGATGTAATGTTCATGAGTTTTAAATGTCGTCGCTATTATGGCAGTTTGTTTTACGTTGATATTTACATGTACAAATTTCCTCCAAATCAAATCGAAACCGAGTTAGAAGAATGTTGTATATTTCAGGGATTTCCTGTTAGCTATTTTCACTTCATTAGTAACAGCCCTATATAATTAATAGCAATGAATTCGGTCAGCGTTAGCGCCAACGGGGTATAAGTCCAGACGTCACAGACATTCTGCACGCGTTAGGATTTGCGAGAAAAAGGTAAGCTTCTTAAATCGTGCTTGCAATAAACAAAATTCAAATAGTTTTAAATGACAATAATGTTTATTTAAATTCATTTAAATCAGTCCTTTGAAGGAAATTTAATAATTGCGGTAAATGCATAAATGTAGGTCCAGTTTATACTGATAACTGATTGTAGATCATAAAGTTTTAAATCATCTCAACTTGAAATGCTGATTCGTTTCATATATGCAACATTTGTTTAGGCGTGTCATGATTTTATTAAGCTGATCTATGAAATCTGACAAAACTATTTTGGTGTAATATAATATTCTAAACGAGGATAAGCATATTTGTACATAACTTTGTGTTTGCATTTTGATAGTCCTCTTTCATATTCATGATGGGTCGCATAATGCAGTAACTTTCAGTTTGATAGTTTAACTCTGTGAAGGTCAGACCTTTCAATTTAAATGTGTACCCAATCAATTCACTCAACAAGATTTATTCCTGTTTTGCTTTTAATATTGTGTTGTTTTTACTTCAGGAAAATGATTAAAGAAAAAGCAATTGCAGCAATACAGTTCATTGTGTCAGTAATATCAAATTTGTATTTGAAAGTTATAAACAACATACCATACACAGAATACTATATTTCAAAACCCGATGACCAGAGTATTTTAACTCCAAGGCCAGCTATTAGAGCCCTACCCCCGGGAGATCCTCTTAACCTTGTGCTTTTAGGCAAAACTGGTCATGGGAAAAGTGCACTTGGGAACACCATTTTTGGTGAAGAAAAATTTGAGTCACAGTTGTCCTCTTGCTCTGTCAAAACAAAGTGCAAGATGGAACATGGTGTTATCGGAGGAAGAGAGATCTTCCTGGTGGATACGCCGGGAACAATGGACACCAATGATCCTGATTCCGCATTGCTGGAAATATCTCATGCAATTACCTTTCGGCCGGATGGATTCCACGCATTTCTTATCGTTCTGAATCCTACGGTCAGGATGACAAAGGAGGAACACATGGCAGTAATACTCCTGAAGAAAATGTTCGGAGAAGATGTCCTCATAAAGTATACTGTCCTGGTCTTCACACACGGCGATGACTACTCTCGTCAGATGGAAAATGCCAAGATAAACACGAGTTTTCGGGATTACATCTCATCCCAAGGCGGGGAATTGGGCCAATTAGTGAACGAATGCAACTTCCGCTGTGTCCTCGTGAATAACATGGAGCGAGATGCCACAGCTGTCAACGAACAAGTCAGAGAATTAATAAATTCAATAGATGAACTAGTCTCCCAAAACGATAAGAAAATGTATACTAACGAGCTCTTTGAGTTTGCTCGCATGAGGATTGAAGAAGAGACTAAAAAATATCTGGAACAATTATCGGAACGGTCTTTGGTATGACAAATAACAATATATTAATGAGTCAAGAACTATACAAAATACTTTCATATGAAAAAAGTAGATAAAGAGAAGAATTTAATAGAAAACCTGAGTATAAAGGTCAGCAGAAATGAAAACTGTGGACAAATGCAAGACTTTAAGGGAAATGTGAAAACTGGTATACATTGCGTGCCTAGAAATAGTCAAATAATGTTATGTCTCTTGCGCCGGCATATTTGATGATTTATTTCATTGTGATATCACCACATTTGCGTCTAGGATACGAATTTTGAAACGTTGAATAGATTTGCATATGTCATAGAATTTCTAAAGAACAAATTACAGCAATCTGACAACAGGACTTATTCAAGTAAATTCCGCTTCCTGTGAGACATAGAAGTAAACTTTAATTCGTCTGCAAATAAAGGCAGCATATATATTTTATTATTAATATACAAAACAGTCGTCATCATATTATTTGTAGAATAAAATGTACGTCATCAAGATTAGTACCAAATTTAGTCTAGCTTGTTATTATTTGGATGCGATAAAAAAAATGTTATGGAATTTAAGTTTACTTCACACTTTCAAGAATTCGTTACCGCAGCAATCATCTCAGATTCTCTTTAGAAATTATTATTTTTTTGTCTTTCTATCGTCACACCCACCGACAACACACATCTCGCTCATTCTGTTTGTCTCAAAAGAGAATATTAATACGATACAAGTACAATCGGAATAAAGTTGGATAATTGTGACTGAGGTGTGTATACATGCAGTCTCATCAAATGTAATTGCAAACATAGAAACCTAAGGAGTACGACTTTATCCATAGCCAAATGTGATTATGCAAAGGCAAGATAAATTATTCTTTTATGTGTAAATTACACATATGGACTTTAGTTTGAGTGCCAGAAATGTTTTGAAGGCTGACAAAGTCTTATATATATATATATATATATATATATATATATATATATATATATATATATATATATATATATATATATATATATATATATATATATATATATATATATATATATATATATATATATATATATATATATATATGTGTGTATGTATATATATAGTTAGATATCTATCGTCTTAATCTACAGCAAAGAGTGAAAACCAACAAGTTTTATAAAATTAAATAAGTATTTTAATTATCCGAATTTAAATTGATAGCTTAAAGAACAAGTTAAAGTATTGTGAATTAAATCCCAAGTGATCCTAAAAGCTATATCACAAATCCCACACATAGGGTATTCAACATGAAATCCAGTGTTACTCCGAATGAATTCTACTCTTGAAAATGCTGATGTACCAGAAGCTTGGAGAACGAAAGAAAAGAGTGAAGTCAGCAAGCTTTGTAAATTTAACAAATTAATTTATTTCCTTGTAAACAAGGCAAAATATGAAAAGGAATCCCTCTTGGCATGATGGTATAGTTTGCGACTTATTCATAAGCACTGAGATTGAGAACTAAACGAAACTAAAACGTCAATTTCAGACCCGCGTGATGGGACATGAAATCACGCACTACAATTCAATTAGCACGTAGGCTAGAATAGCTCTCTAAGAATCTACTTCCTACACTTGAAATGAATTAAAAAAAAGGTTTTTATTCAGACTAACTAACATGACTTTGGTAATGACTAATCATTTTCATCAATATTTACAAAATCGGGACCAGGATAAATAATTAAATTAGCTTAAAATAAAATGTAGCAATAGTTTTGCGTTTAATCAGGATGAACGAACTGCACTACCTTTCCTGGAAAACATGACAAACCCAGTAAAATTATTATCTTTACACAACATATATTATTATATATATTCAACACTACCCCAAAATGAAACGAAAGATTTATGTAACAAAGCTTTCTTTTGCCATATACAATTTAAATATGAGGGAAAACAAATTACATAAGAAGAACTCTTATGTATTATATATTGTGTACTGAAATAAAATTTTTATACACAGAAATGCGCATTTGCAATTAAATTATCTTTTCCTTTATATGCCTGATGTCAAAATTATATTCTTGTATAAAGAAACTTCAGAAACCTGGTCAGCTAAGAAGACAATGTAGTCACACTACCGTGTTCTAACAAAATTTAATAAACATTAATGAATGTTCTGCAAAAAAAGTCAGATTCAGTGAATAAAGTTATTATTACAATAATATGGAATGAAATAAAAATGAAATAAACAAGCATCTAGAACTAACACACAATAATTAAATTACATATACGCAACATTTTCCCATAAGAAAACGAAAGATTGATATAATAAAGCTTTCTTTTTACCATATGTAATTTATACATGAGGCAAAATAAAATTACAACTTTTCATTTACACAAACTGTATATAAAAAAAATATTTCTACACACTGAAAACTGCATGTGCAATTAAATTGTCTTGTTCCCTGATGTGCCTGATGTGAATTTTATAATCTTGTAACAAACTACATCTTAATAATCTTTATAAACCATTGAATTTTTTTGTCGATGAAAGTCGGGCATTTGTAATCACTAAATACAACAAACGGAGAAGGAATTATTTAATGTAAGTTTCGACATGCTGTAATGTCAATAATACAGCAAAATATTCCTTCTCGATTGTTGAGTAATTTATTTGGTGTTTGTTTAATTGCTTTATAAAAATATCACACTTGCTGATCAGCACTTTCATCTTCTTGAATCAATACTGCTCCAATCCCAGAATCACTCGCATGAACAGATAGTTTAAAAGATTGACTGAAGTTTTGGATCTGCAAGAACCGATGCACTTATAAGTATGACGTTTCAACTATCAAAAGCCTCCTGCCATTTTTCTGCAATATTTGAGAAATTGGAACAAAATATGCGATAGTATCCAGCCATATCCAAACATCTGATCAGTTGCTTTTAACTGAGAGGAACAGAGAAATCAGAGATAGCCTTGACCTTAGCATCTATAGTTTATAATTGACCATGTCCCACAATATGTCCAAGGAAAGTTGCACAAGCACGGTAGAACTCACTTTTAGATAAACTGATTGTCAAACTTGCAACAGAGTCTGTTCAAGAATTTCCGAATTGTTCCTAGACTATCTTTCTAGGTGTCGTTGTAGATGATGAAATCATCAATATCAGCATCGCAATTATCTAAAACGGAAATAATCATATTCATCAAACGTTGAAAGGTACTTGGGGAATGCTTCATTCCCAACTAATTACTTTATATTAATAGAGTCCATCTAGAGTCTCTTGAGATCTCACAAGCCTTTGGCAACTTAAACTTCAGATTAGATACCATAATTAAGAATATTACGTTCATTATCTTCAGAAGAAAGAAGTTTCTCTTTCAACTACTTCGATGGCTCACGCAAAATGTGTCCAAACACTATCTATAAGGGACTGAATCCTAAATATTCTTGAACGGACACCCTAACAGTAGACAAAAGTGAATGAATTCCTTTATGCCAATCTTTTTACGAATCACTGCAATATGATTAAATCATACTTTTCAAAGTCTGAAAATAATCATTCTAAACCCTTTTAGTTCTCAGGGTGAAAGGCAGAAAATTTTAATTCTTGAATGCCGAATTCATACATTCATACAAAACTTTCTGGAAAATACCAGAATTAGCTTTTACCCTTGATCTGACTGTACCGATTTGAGAACTCAAAATTGAGTTTAAAAAACAACAAAAATTTACTTTTTCAAAGCTTTTGCTCCAGTTTAAGTTTAAATATTTCGCAATGGAACTGCTTTAGAGATTCTTGTTGACGCACCCATAATGATCAACAAATATTGGTTGCCTGCCTTGATCTTAGGTAAGGGACCAACATAACCTACCATCAGTCTTCTGAATGGTTTGTCAAATGTAGGAATAGGTTGCAGATGAGACTTGAGTATCCTATGATTGGCTTTTCCTACCATTTAACAAAAGTATGCAAGACCTGCATTATTTACAGTCATCAAATTTGATTTGTGGACAATAAAAGTGAACCAAGATCTTGTGATAAGTCTTATCAATCATAAATTGACCAGCGAGAGGTGTTTTATATGCTAGACTAAGCATTTCCTGTCTGTAAGATTAAGAATTCCATTTTGTTATGGAATGACAGACACATAATAACATGGCTTCAATTTTACTAATGGTCCTCTGAGGCAAACAGGAGATATTAAGATCTTTTACCTGTTAGATTAAAAGTCATTGTCGTTTGTCAACCTGATAAGATAAAAGAGAATGAGTAGTTAAAGAGGATCATAATGATAAGTATATATTGTTTGATCCAAACAAGGAGTAAAGGTGACTTCATCAATAGCCTAACCAATACATGTGTCAGATAAAATAATAATTTCCTAAATTAAATCATTTGCAATTGCTTTCTTTACCATAGCTATATCAAATGCAAAAGCTGGGTATAACTAATTATTTTTCAACAGGATCAACTTTTTTGATCCAAAGACGAATTCTCACTTAAAAGTGAATTAATCACAACCTTGTCTCAAGCTAGATCGTTGCCTAGTAATAAATGAATGCTCTCAACGGGTTAAGAATATACTATTCCGACTGCCACAGGCCCAGAAATGATTATGATCACACAATATGACAAATGTACAAAATGGAGAAGAACATTAAAAAAGCCGTACTCTACTCCCTCAATCAGAACTTTAACATTAGATTTGGACTTCTCAAAGAAAGCCAAAGTAACTGATATTAAAATACTCCGAAAATCTCCATTATCCCTTAAAATTATAATAGGGATAGGATTGGCAAAATCACCCAAGAGTGATATAGAATCCTTCGGCATGATTTGTTCATAATTCTCCATAATAAAATCAGACTGGATTTTATTAGACCCAACAAATGTGGTGCTTTCAATACATGACCGTGACCTTAGCCTTTTAGAAATAAGAGTATTTGTGATATAGCAGTCTTTATTCTGATACTTTTCTTTCCGTTTGAATAAATCAGAAATGATGTGTCCTTTTGCAATAGGAACACGTAGGCAAAGACAAGAATTTTGAATCAACCTTATTAGAAACTTGATTTTTAAAAGTTGAACTAGACTGAGTTTTACAAGGAGTCGTATTTGTCTGGAATACCTTTCTACTAGTAGACCGCTGAGTGAAAGACTTGCCTACAACTGAAACTTTATGAGTTAATAAATACTTATCAGCAGCGTGAGAAACATTTTCCAAAGTCTCGATCGGATTCTTTTTAATATATGTCTTAATGTTGATATGGACACAAATCTTGAACTCTTAAAACAATAAAAGTTGTTTGAGACTCTTATAATCATGTTTAACATTCTCGACTAAACACCATCAAAAAGCTGCTCTTTTTCTCTGGACAATTCGACATGAGTTTGTCCAATATCTTTTTTTCATCGTGCCTAAATGTTTGCTGATAAGCCTCAGGGACTAACTTATAACTCTTTACACTGCATTCCTTAGCTACATCATAGTTAGCACTTTGATGAAATGACATTGAATGGTAAATATCACTAGCTTTGCCGATTAGTACACTTTGTAGCAATTGAGTCCAATGCTCGAATGACCATTCCAAATTTTCCGCGACATTTTCAAAATGCAGAAAATATTAGTCTTTTTTTAGACCCGCGTGAATGGGCACGAAATCATTCACTACAATTGAATTAGCACATAAGCTAGAATAGCCATCTAATGCTTTGATTCCCATACTGGAAATGAATTTTTAAAAACAAAACGTTGTTTATTAATGCTAACACGTTGGCTGATTATGACCTTGATAAGGGCCAAACCTTTTCCATAAATATTTACAAACTGGAAACCAAGGTCAAGAACTATGTTAGCTAAAGATAAATTTAGCAAAAGTTTTGAGTTCTAATCAGGCTAAAAGAACGGAACTAAATTTCGTTGTAAAAATGTCAAAATCCAGTAAACATATTATCCTTACAATGAAAGGTAAAAGACAAAAAAAAATTAAAACTAACACACAAATGATTTAATTATAGATACTTAACACCACGCATTTACATACAATCCAGAGTAGTGTATGGGGGAGATAGGGAGAAAATGTTACTCATCATTAAAAACACTCCTGGGCCTGTACACGATTTATAGGGACACCAAATCAACCTGGGGAGATATTGGGGCAATGGAAATTTTGTATTAGCACATTTGGGTCTATTGGTACAGGTGGAATGGCACCCACGGCTTGACTTCACCGTACCTGAACGTTGGTAAGAATGTAGCAAGGAGCTCACGTAAATGCGTGCATCTAAAACTGCTGTACGGAGGGACACATATAAAAGAGACACAAAGACATAGAATATAAAGATATAACACATATATAAAGATATATGACAAAATTTTGAAAAGGATTATCTGCTATTCAAGTGGCTTATGTTCTGCTTCTTCTAAATTCTTCTCTTCTCCACCAGCTTATTTTCTTTTCTCCTACACTTTTGGCCTTTTTCTCACCCTCCTCCTGTTTTTCCGTCTCCTACACTTATTTCTGTTTCTTACATTTTTGATTCTTCTCTTCTTTTTCAATATTTCCTTCCATTCCCTTATTCTCCTTTTGTCATCTACATCCTCCTTTTCATCCTTTTCATTTATGATATCATTACATATTATCAAATTATTTATTTCCATCGTCACACGATGTGGGCTATAACACCCATACTCTACTCTCACCATCATTTCATCCAACATAACTAAGGTCTCAAGTGCCTCCTGTAGCCTTAGCATTCTATAAGTGCTGAATGGCGCGAAAGACGAATGCTATGATTTATATACCTCATACCCGGACGTGAAGAAAAACATCCGTTACATTCACTTCACATACTATATATTATCCTCACCAACGAAACAAGTAAGCATAAACCACACAATATACTATCATTACCAACGAAGCCAGGAAGCATAAAACACAAAAATACTATCCACACCAATGAACGAGCAAGCATAAAACATACCAATATACTATCTATATCAACTAAACGAGCAATCAAAATAAACAAATATACTTTCCACACGAATGAACGAGCAAGCATAAAACACACCAATATACTATCCTCACTAACGAACGAGCAATCATAAAACATAAAAATATCCTATCCACACCAACGAACGAGCATACAAACACTGAAACACACACATACATACCTCAGTAAAGGAGTGAGCGGTTTTAGACAAACTACACTATATTCATACGAATAGGAAAATTTAATATTCCTTCTTTTATAAAGATCTGGTTAGACCTAAGAAGGGCCTGAATTCAGAACCCCATATGCACCTGGTTAATGTTGGCACCTCAGAGGTCTGGTTCCACGTACGCAACGTATGCTACAGTCATTCTCCCAATTTACATTTGTAATTGGGAGAGCAGGCGGACGTTGAGTGGCTTCATACAACATTTTTTCCGTCTCTTGGATAGTGAAGGCTTCCCTCCTTCTCCAATACCACAACCGTAGATGATGTTGTTGTACTGGAAGTGGCTGTGGCATTGATGCTGCTGCTGCACGAGGTGTCCTCATATCCGTTTTCACCTCACACTGAGGTAAAATGAATAGGTGAGGAAAGATCCTTTCCTCCTCTTTTTTATTTATTTTCTCCTTCTTTCCCTTAATTCTTTCTCTTTGTCTTCAAAGGCTCACCTGGCCAGCTCATCTAAAAGGCGCCAGCCATACTCCAGGTACATTTGAAGTTCAATAAGCATCGTTAGCCTGCTACTCAAGTTTCATGTGAACTGGTACAACTTTTCCTTGCTGTGGCTCAAGGAAGCACGAATGTCTGACTCAGAAGCGATCGTGGCATTTTTAGAAATATCTCTCCGGTTCAAAATGTCTTTGCGTGTTTGAAGCAAAACAGTTTTGCCTGCTCATAAGAGAGTTTCTTTGCGGCTGTTCAGTCAATGATGACATTTCGAAGAAATTCGTTACCTTGTGTCAACGCAGCATCTTTCAATGCGTGAAATCCCCGTGTCACCATCGGTCTCAACACGGGAACCACTGTACGAAAGGCCTATTTGAGAATATTTCCTAAGCCATGTTCTCGAGTGACTCCTTGGTACACACGATACACACGATACATCTCTGACAAGAAGTTTGAGTACTCGTTTTCGAAAATGAAGTTTCATTGTGACTTTTCACTTAGGGGAAATGAATATTTTGACCCGTATCTCCTTTTATAGTAATGTTGATAGTGTCGAAAAACAACTTTACTGACAGGTAAGTAGTGAGGATGTTTGCACAAATTCGCAGTGAACGTGATGAGCGTTTCCACCTTCTTCGTCAGCATCCGTGGCAGTATCTAATTTGAAAGAATGGCACGCAGTAACGGTACGAAGGTGTGTCCCACTACGTTGTCATACTCTTTGTCAGAGTACATAAAGATCGTGCTCTTCATAAAATTCCACCGTATAAGTGTTTTGATTTTCAGAGCTGTTTTTTATTTGTGTAGGGTGAATAATTTCCACTAATACCACTTTCAAATGGTCTTCGTGATCAAATTGGATGGCTTAAGGTAATCTGACCGTGTAACAATACAAAATGGTATTGGGAAACATCTCCATGAAACTGTCACTGGGTAACGTTAAGTAAAAGTAGTTGGTGGTGGTAGTATTGGTGATGAACATTTCATCTTGGCTTTAAACTCTTTTAGAGTGGGAGAAACTGTCTCATCTAAAGATTTTTGGTAAAAGAATGGCAGTCGTTACAACAGTTGACCGTATCGTTGAAATTTTTTTTTTGTTTTGGACAAATCGCTGCGATCCATCAAAGCGTGCAACTCTTATTATAACCGAAACATTTCGGACAAATGAGGATTGGGAGGTAAACGATGGTATTTCATCCATCGTTTGTAAGGGACTAAAGTCAGTTGTCTTCCTTCTTAAGACTCCAAAGGTTACGTCTGACATCTGTTTTCACCCAGAGGCTCTTTTTGTCCCTTGTTTCATCCTTTGTGAAGCAGCTCCTTTCACCAGACTTGTAACAAAGGGCACAACTATAACTTTGAACAAGGATGCTAACAACATAGGTAAAAAGGGACAGAAAAACTCATCCACGTAGCAACATATTTTACTTTTTAGACCATTTAGCAACGGGCGTGTCAATGTTTGTTTAAGCATTCTTTATGGTGTTTAGACAAAGGTATCGTGCCTTTTAAGACATTCAGACAACATTCGATTACGGTATTGATGACATCTTTGGAAGCAGTTTGAATCATTTATCTTCGCAGGAGTCAATGAGCTCTGTACAAGACGGACATCTTGTTCCAATGTTTGGATAAACGAGGTGGCAGTCCATTCCTTTTCTTCCCTTTGGGGTTAGAAGAGGAATGCCTTTTTGGAGTGATATCTTTGTTGGTTGGTTCAGAAGCACACGCCCAAAAAAAATACATTAACGTTAATTATTTTGGTACACGGCCTTTTAACCTTTTTGCGGGGGGGAGGGTTGGTGAAAATCTCTTCATCATACAGGTAAAAATGTGTTTTACACAATTGCTAAACACTCCTCCTTTTTGGTGTTTCTAATTTTTCTTTCGACGTGTCTGTCTTTTCTGGGGGTGACGTCGATATTTGGCTAAACTCGTTTTAGGATGACGTGAATCTATTTTTCCTTTTCTTTTTCTTTTTGAACAGAAAAACGACGATGGTAATGGTGTGCACTTCTTGGTAGGAACATCTTGGTGTGTTCATCAGCGCAAAATAAATACTGATCCTAAAATTTACCTGGAATGCGTCGCCACTGAATGTTTTTACGTCGTATTAACTTGATGACACTCAACCACACGCCGTAGAGGAGTTCCCAACAGACTACATCGAGCCAATTCTTGCTTGGAAAAATCCAGTACACTCTGTAACGTTCCTAATTTCTCTTGGAATCTGATATTGGGGGCAGGTAATGTAAAATCAGCGGCCACTGCTGATAAAGAGGAAGAGAGGATCACCGCTGGAGAAGTTTTAAGAGACATTTTTGTGGGTATAGACTGTTCTCTGTGGGCATTTCATTTTCTTTTTCTGCGTTTTTGAATTGGTCTTGTCACCGTTGCACTTTTCTCGTTTTTTTTGTTTGTTTTTTTGTTTTTGTTTGTTTTTTTTTTGTTTTGTTTTTTTAGATGGTGACCTAGTCTTGACACCATCACAGTGTTTGTCTTCTGTGTACTTCGGAGAGTGGCTTTTTTCTTGGAGAGAACATTAGAAGCATTGGTGTCCCATTTTAAGAGGGAAATGATGACACCTCCAAGAGAACGACAACCTCCAGGTTTCAAAATAATTTGCTTTTTGGTTTGAGTGTCAATGCGAGGAACAGACATTTGCGTCAAGGCTACCTTTTTATCTGTCAAACATTCGCTTGGTTTGATGTGGAATCTGAATGATGACTTTCAGCAATTGAAGTTCTTTCACTGAAAAAGCATCTTAAGACTTATTTGAGACTTGCTTCTAAGACACGAACACATATATGTGGATATTTTCACGACTAATACTGTACACGGCACGAATCAATTTGACGGGAAATTAAGACTGAAGGGACGTCATGTTGACACTGTAAGTGACAGATCCCTAGCGACCGATGTGTTAAAGATTATGTTTGGTTGTTAAGTCGAAAACGGGGATGTGCACACAACATGTCCACCATCTTGGCACCAATGGTGAAACAGATGGGTGCGAAATCACAAATAATTTGGGGAAGTGGGTTTAAAATCCGCGAGCAAATAGGTGTGTGGGGTTTAAGTCTCATCTTCTTACGCATGAGTTAGCCAATATGTTCCTAACTGTTCGGCTAAGAATTGCACCTGTCATTTATCTCAATGACTTTTAAATACAACTCCGTAATGAGCATTGAAATTGTTGGTTCGATGGGCTTTACTTTGTTGAAATAAATTTTGTGTAATGTAAATGACACTGGCATTGCGATGATGCATTTTGTCTGTAAACCACAGTTTAATTTCTTCTTCGTATTCTCCTAACCTTTCGTCAAGGATGACCAAATGTGTTTTAACTGGGGTCGGGCACGATTCCGTCGTCTTGGACCGAACTGCCTTCCACAAAGACAATTGAATAACCGTGACTTTTTCGTAAAAGGTTGTACGCCGATTGCCACACTTTGTAACACCACACGATTCGTTGAGGTGGACGATCGATCAAATGAGGTTAATGTTCGATCAAACATTTGACAAACTCGATTTTGCCTGAACCGATGGGTCCAGCAATGAGAAGGTTAAAGATACAAACCCCCCCCCATTCAGCACGATCTAAGTATTCATCAATGACTTTGAAAGTAGAGGAAGGTGGAACAGAGACAGTAGAGACTGCCATAGTAATATAAGATTGTCACCCTTTTTGACACAAATACAGACAAAACTAGAGTTTTAATACTTTTTCTGGATACGTTTATTGTCCTTTTTCAAAATTGTGAATAGCACAAAAATAATAAATACGTAATAGCCAAATGGCTAAGAACATGAGTAAAAGACACATCAAAAGAATCATAGTGGAATATATACAAATCTCTTCTTTACAACAATTTTGTCGTCAAAATGTAGTGTCCTAGGGACAGTGTGCAATGTTCCGGATACGTTTATTGTCATCTTTTTTTAAATTGTGAATAGCACGAAAGTCATACATACCTAATTGCCAAATGGCTAAGTACATGAATAAAAGACACATGAAAAAAATCATAGTAGAATATAAACAAGTCTCTTATTTACAACACTTTTTATCATCAAAATGCAGTGTCATAGGGACAGTGTGTAATGTTCTAAAAGTCTGTACATGTCTTGGTACCGTTACGCAGGTGTTCTCCTGGAATGGTTTTTCAGGGATGTCAATGACAGTCATGTCCTGAAGATAGTGGGTTTTTCTCGGTGACAGGCTGTTCTTCAAATGGTACTTCACTAACATAGTATTTAAAGTGACGTTTTAACTGAACGTTTTAATGTTTTAGGATAACAAATCTCAGGCACAGTGCGCCACTTCTTTAGTACAATCCTCCAAGCTCCAATTTTTCCAGTCAAGTGAAACTGTGCAGTGCGAGTGTAAGTCACAAGCTACACACACAGCCTCAAACACATCTTCAGTATCTAACTGTTGACCAATCTTGTTTTCCTGTAAATGTCGAGAAGTATCCAAATGCGCAAAGCTTTGATGGGAATGTATCTCTCATACATATTTAAATGGATGACTTTCATTCTTTATCGATTGTTATGTGCTGTTCGTAAAGAGTTCACAAAGCATCAGACGGTAAACAAAATGCCAGAAAGCAAGTCACTAAGACACATTACACGTCGACCCCAATTCAATGGACACAGTTCTTGTAATAGGCATTGGTAATCCTCCAACGTTTGAATATTGTCATGGATCTGCTTCCATGAAATCTATTGTATCACCAATGATACAGGTCGTGAAATGGTGGACGCTTTTATTGTCTCTTTTCTAGGCAGCTATAACCGTCATTTCTGCCCACACGTGGTCGTAATATTCCGTTGTCGAATCCAATTTTTCTAGCAACTAAATGACACATGACAAGTCAATCAGAAGTTTCCTCTTCCACTTAGTATATATTATGTACAAGATTTTGGAAACTTTCTGACTTTTCTTCTGGAATTTGATTCAGTAAGTTTTTCTGGTAGTAAATATACTCGCTACCAACATTACACCACTTTCGGCTCTCTTGTAGTTTATCAATGTCTTACCAAGTTAACAATTTCTGCATGAATCAACCAGTGGTTCAAACATAGGTGGCGTAATGGATGCAATTCATCTTTGGGTTTTGCGTGTATATTGACCAACTTTCGGTAAATGCATTCTCTAGACTCCACAGTTAGGCCACCAATGTGCTCTTGTAAAATATCCATGATTATGTATCAGTCGAACACTTCTCCTAGGGCAAAAGTAGTGAAAGTAGTGAGTAATTTCTGACCACTGCCATTCAAGATAAAGTTCAAGAATGTCAATAAAATCTTCCAATATAAAAGGTCAAAAGCGAAAGAGTAGAATGAACACACCCTTGATCCACATAAATCTGACTTGTTTGTTGACTTTATTCACTTTCTTCTTGTGAATGTCTCTACACATAAGTTCGACAGACACGAATTGAGATTTGGCTCTAGCAAATTCCGATGAGGTCTAAAGTAATAATGTCCTGCTCCCAGTATTTCTCTTTGAATTTATTATGGTCTTCGGGAGTGTAACAGCAAGAAGGACAGACGCTAGATCCTTGTTTCAGTTTTAAAAAAGCATTTACGTAATCTAAGAAAATGCCTTTTTGAGTCTCGTCACCATTGTTGTATTTTTCGTTCTTGAGAAAGTGGTAAATTTCATACACTTCTAACAGCTAGCATCCCAAGGCCAGAGCTTTAAACAATTTCACGCTGATCCACGTTCTCGTCAAGACACGTTCTTCCTGTGTGTGCTGACAAGGGTGGCTTGGTTGCACGTTTCAGCACAAGTACGACTCAAGCGAAATATCAGTTTTCCTTGGCCAATGATGTGGTAGCACGAGATGGTACAAGTACGTGGGAGGCAAGACTTTACACATTCGTATTGTCCAATGTTGTCCACCTCGATGTATTCGGTCAGCAATTGTGTGTGCCCTGCTTAAAGTGACAATATTTTCACATGTACGGATACAGTGAACACACGTCTAAGTATTTGATTTCTTCTCCTTTTTCCTCGTTAGATGAGTACAGCAAACAGGTAGCATTCGTCCGTCCTATATACAAACTGTCCCGTAGGTTCAGAGGGTTCACCATCTTGTAACTCTCCAAGTTGCGCTTAAACTAGGAATCGGTTGTCAAGTGTTTATCATACTCGTGTTCCCACATTTAAATCACTTGGTATCCGTGCTCTTCTAACTTCAAGCGCAGCTGACAAGTGACCAAATAAAAATCTTCCAAGGTGCGTTGCAAAATTTGGTTTTTAGTGTCACGTTGAGGGTAACAGGAGGGACATCCGCGAAACAAGCTCCCGTTAAACTCGTACACAATCTTGGGGATTTCTAAGTCGCAGCCATCCACTGAATACCTTCTGATGGCTATTTCGCCTCCTCCGTTGCGAACATAATGAATCCAATTTTATTCTTTTTCACACAAATAAGGTAACCAGCGTTAGGCTTTGACAGAGAATTGACGTTTGACACAGTTACTTGTTTGAGGACAGATGACAGCTAGGGTCTTTTCAGGCACGAATCGTTGTCGGTGCACTAAAATACACGCTTTGGCCATGGTGGAAGTTTCTTTCAAAGGATTGATCCTTCTGTGTTCCATGAACAGTCCTCGAAGTTTTCCACAGCAACGCCTTAAAATGTCCACGTCGGAACGATACTATTTTAACATTTTTTTCCTGAACGTCTAAATAGTCCGAGGTATGAGCGTGGTAGCATGGGTAAAAAACATATCGCTATTCGTTACGCATTTTATCGGGGTCGTAGTAGTGAGTCTCTGTGAAACGGGATATAACGGCGTGCTGACTGGCTTCGGTATTGGAAAAGTGTGGAAAATGGTCTTTGGCCGTTTCTGTCATACTAAACGTTTTAGTCATACGACTCAAAGGCATTGTCAAGTAACTCATCGGATCTTTAAACTTGACCCACTTGCATAGAAATGATTTTGGCTCCGTTCAAAGTCGCTTTAGGAAGCTTTGTACTTTGTTCCGTTAGTATGTCAATAGAGACTGTCCATCATATAACGGGAAATTGTTACCCATCACCATGGCATAGCGATGACAATCTCCGTTACGTTCGATGTCTTCTTAGCTCCACGTTTCATCGATAGGGTTTAAGATCAAAATTGAGCAAAATCGGTAAATTTGTTAAGCCTCTGAAAGATTTTTTCACGTCCTACAGGAATCTTGCTACAGTAACGGCAATGAATAAAGATAGGTTATTGAATGCATTTCTCGTACGCTAGGTGAGCCCCACAGAAATTTGGGATGTGAATGCCAATTTTGTTCATTCATTAGAAATAAAAAGGATGAAATCGCCTTTCATCTTCCGGTCATTATCTTCTTCTTCTTCATGTTTGGAATGGTATTTTTGAATGTGGCATTGGTGTTCCAAGTTCACTGTTTGGTGACAAATGTGACATCGTTTTTTTCCTGAACAAACGTGCGTCCTGTGCGTACTATTAGTACGTATACCTTGTACACAAATAGGACACAATCTCAGAGGCTGACTACATTTCTGCTGTAAACCAAGCGTCTTTAGGTGTTCTTGTTAACAAGCAAGATTGACTAACTTGCGCTGACAAACATTGACCTCGTTCTTGTCCGTCGTCCAGACAGGGATCAAAAGCTTAAGATCCTGAACATTTCAATCGACAATGCTTGTGTTGCTCTCGATTATTTTAGCCATAGTCACATTTCTCACAGTAATAACTGTAACTGGAATGCCACATGATGTGTCTTTAGCTATCCCCATTTGATGTGACTGGAGTTCTGCCTCTCTTTGTTGTTTGGATCGGTTAGATTTTTGAATATTCTCCTAGTCTCTTTTCATTCTGCCGTGTCGTTCTTGTCGGGATACGTTCGTTCCACCACAATGGCATGGGCTAAATACATCGTTTCTTGGAGATTGTTAATTTGGAAAAGCTACGCTTGATTCTGCGAAGGTTGTCTACCAATATCACGTTTTGCGTTGTCTTGTTCCTTGTGGAAGAGAAACGTGGGTAATGAACTGTATCGCTTTTCCGTCGGTGCTGTGAAACCTGTCATTTGGATTGGTGTACGTATTAAATCATGTCAATGATTTTGGAAGGTGTTAATTCTGCTAGACTGCTAAACTCAATTAAAACAGGAGACTTCAAACTGTCGTGATGAATGGAAGTTCTCTGGTGATCGTCTTCTTTGACTTGTCATTGTCGTTCAGTGTGGTTAACAAAGAGTCCCACACATCAGTGATAACCCCTTTTTTCCAGCGGTAAGTCAGAATTATAACCTTTAAACTTTACAGCAGTCGTGTAGGCCGTAGTTATAAATTTTCTGCAGGAACATTTGTCTGTCTCTCGAATGTAATATTACTTTTCAGGGTTTACTGATGGTGATGGACTTTCCTTTGCAGTAGACTATCTGGGTTTAGATTCTGGTTCACCCATCTCAGCTTGAAAATCACTGGCATAAATTTGAGCTAAGAGTTCAGCTACTGTGTGGGGCAATAATAAATCACGTTTTTGCCTCTTACTTTCTTCTCCTTAAAATTTTCTTAAAATGGTACAATCGTTTCATCTTGATTGCAATTGTAAGACCATGATCCCTATATATTCATGTCAGATCAGTGCATATATAAAGGTTTGGTGACTTTCTGCTCAGTATTAATTTTGCTCTCAAATCGATCAGCACGATGAAAGAACCTACACAGATGGAACTTCTAATTAGATCTTTGGGAGGTGTCATATGAAAGTCTTCTTCAAACAATCCAACGGATGATTCCTCCTCCATTCTAGATAAACGTAAAGATACTTGCTATATCTGTAAGATGAAAAGAGCATTGGGCTACCGAATGTCAAGATTGTTAAACAAAACAGTGCCAGAAGAGATAAAAGTTGAGATACCTGTTATCATTGTCAAGAGAGAGGACATTGGTCTTCAGAGTGCCCTTAGAAACAAAAGGAGCAGGAGGATGAGAAGGATGAGGAAAACGGGTTACCCTCGCAAAGAACATCTCCTAGACGCTGAGATAGAGAAGAAGAAAAGATGGAGAGAAAAAAGGGAGGAAGAAGAAAAGAAAAAAAACTGTGAAAGTGGAGAAATTTGAAAGAAAACAACAGAGTGAACCAAAACAAACAGACACAAAAGAAATCTATGAACCTTTAAAGGGTTGTATTCTGTTATGAATTTGATTGTGAATATTTGTATCAAAATAGACCAGACTGAAGAAAGGTAAGTGTCTCTTGGGTTTGATTTTTTAGAATAAGAGTCTACACTCACGCACTCACAAATATACATACAACGTTAAAACAAGGGATTTTGAGGTTGCATTGATTTTGGCAAAATGAATATTAACTCTTTTCGAAAGAAATGGGTGGCCCTGAAACAGACCGTTAAGTGTTTGGTATTTTTGTTTCTGAGAACAAACTCAGAAACGAGAAGCAATTTCCTTTAAATGACTATAGCATTTACCACAACCATACCCTACTTGTTGACTTGCTCCTGTCAATGATTTCGTAGAAATGAATAAATGTGGTATCTATTGTGTAGAAACAGGGTTAGGCTGTTCGGCTCGGAAAGGTTTGTTTTTCTCGAATCGTAATAAAGAAGTCTGATACATTGTTTAGGACTTCTAAATTCAGCCAAAATATCCAAGACTACAGTGACCGTTTGACTTTCACTGTCCACTTTCTCTTCTAACCTTTGTTTCTTCTCTGTTGCTTCTTCTTCTTGTCGTTTTCTTCTCGCCTCTTGTTCCTCTCCCTGTTAAAGTTCAAGAAGAAATGCTTGTACTATCTCTTTCTGTTGCTGTAAAAATTTCTCTAATTATTCTTTCTGTCTTTGTCTACAAATCGTCGACGTGTGGTAAAGAAGGATAAAGTGGCGAAGATGCGGGTGCCGGTACAATTCTTGCGAAGAGAGAAAATCTACTAAATCTCAGTTGAAATCAAACTCTTTGGGAAGTTGCACTGTGTTCACTTTAGTAGTCACTGCTATGCCATTGCTTTTCGTCTCTATAGCCGGTACACCCCAATTCGTCATCGTCTTAGGTTTCGTAATATTTCACTAACCAATTTCGCATCTATTCGCTGCGCACAAACGCTAGTGTACCTATAAAGGGAATGTGACGTCACCTGTAGCTCTTTTAAGATCTGAAGACAGACTGCAAAGTGACCGTGTGTTGTAACGCGTTTTGTGATTCGTCAACAATTTTAATCCGTTTAGATCCGCTCATCCCCTATATATAAACACGGTTCACTTCATTCCCTTCACCTGTTCTCATCACAAAGAAGATGGTGATCGACGTTGAATCGTCTACTTTGTTATTATCATTGCTTTTCCGTACGAACTTTCCCATGTATGTAAAAACAAAATGGACTGTAATCCGGATTACGGGTGCAACTGATTAGAAAAGATGTTGTGTTGAAAGACAAGGCTGTCTGAAGTGGACTCTCATCTTTGGCAAGCTTTGAAGAATTTGAGGGAGCAAAGAACAGCTATGCAATATCTTGCATGTTAACGGAATGATGTTAACATAACAAACAAAGGTCCTTTTCAGTTTACTTGCACTATTGCCAAATTATGTGATAACTGTCACATCACTAGCGCGTACAGAGGAACTGCATACAACATATGCATCCATTGAGAATTGCCACAAAGAAATCAAACAAATCTTTAGTGATTCATAACATGTGTGAGTGTGAAGCTCATTCAATAGCATAAGTAGTAACCACGGCTTCAAACTCAACAGAAAGCGTAATCCCTAGCAACAAGGAAAAGCAATGAATTTCAGGCTGGGCCAGCTGCAATTCATTGAATTTTATAGTTTCTGACTTGATCCTTGAACAAATTAATGAACAATTTAATGGCGGGAACTATGCAATCACGGTCCCAGGCATTCACCCATTGATACTAGCATACAAGATATTGACCTGTTGAGGAGAAACGATGTGTATCCTTTCGAGCACATGACTGACTGGGACACGTTAGCTGAAACTCAGTTGCCACCGATTGAAGAGATTTAGTCGTCGCTATTGCATGACGGCATTTCAGAAAACGATTACATGCTCGCAACCAAAGTTAGGTTTTCCTTTGATTGCATAAACATGGATGACTATAACAATCGGTGTATGCGCACTGATTTGTTGCTGCTTGTTGATGTGCTTGAAAAATTTCGTGGTAATGTCAAGCACGTGTACAAGACTGAGTTGAACATTCCTTATTATCAACGGGAACTAATCAAAGAAACTTTAGCTTAAAAAAGTAGCAAGAAGTAAACATGAAATAAAAGACAATGCTAAGAAGCACTGGTAGAAAAACATGACATAAATGAAGAAATACTGCCAGTCAGTGAAAGCACCATTATAGAAATAGAAAGAAATGAGGAAGAGATGATATTTCCAAAAAACTCAGAGATAGAGAATTCCAAGCAGACAATTACCAGAGCGTGTGCATGGATTTCTTGGCACGCTCTTGCGATTCTTATGGCCTAAATCTAAGTAACAGAAAACAGAAAAGAGAGAAAGCCAAGACTTTTGTATAATTCAAACAATAATGTATTTCGTTATGTTACAAAGCTAAAACGTTTAAAAGAACTTCAGACATTGTTAATTAAATCACAAATTCAAACTTATGAAGTTTTAATTGAATTCCAGTAGTGGTCCTAATAAAATCTGATTATGAATGTGTTGATGATCCTGCAGTCTCCAAACTGCTAATATGTCAATAGCCTTGAACACTGCAATGTGTTAACAGTCATGTGCTGTTTCCGTTATGTAATCCAATGTATATGTCTGAAACCGCTATAATTCCAAATTAAGGTTTTACACCAATGATATTACCGCGCACGTTGTAATTCTAATAAATAAAAATTCAAATAAATATACCTAACTGAAAACTGAACACTGCACGAGGTTTCATTCTGCTTCAGATATTACGGCAAGATAGAATTATCCTATAGTAAACAAGAGTATATACCCTTCTACTTGACGAAGGTGGAAATTACTATTTTCTGGAAATATTCTGCCAGCTTAATGAGAAATTTCCATTCTGGAAGGTTCTGAGGTTAAAATGAAGACTGTATCTTTACCTAAAACCGAAGTAAACATGTTTACTATTGATAATGATCTGGATATTGAATGTATAGTCAAAGAGCTATATTAACTATGCTTTATGTTTTTTACAAAATAAAAGTCAATAGTGAGGAACACCATGATTTTGGGCAAAAGTCAAATGGCAAATACTAGAGAAAACCAATAAATAATACAAATTTAATATACGCAACAATACATAGAGATTATTGTAATCTGACTGATTTATATGCAGCTGTAATGATTTTAATTATGTCAAATTTATGTGCGAAGTAATTTTCGCCTTATGTGTTTTATTCTTCAATTGCAAATATATTTATTATAGTCACACCTTTATCAAAAACATCAGATGAGTATCAGATGAATAGCGTGCCTTGAAATGCATTTTCAGTATTTTGACATCAGGGGTATGACCCTTCTCCTCTGTCTCCTTCTACTTTCGCAGTGTGATTTGCGAAGTGTCACATCATGAAAAGTGAGAAATCTTGTATCCTTTTAAATATTGATTGCTGTCCGAGTGGTTCAACCAAACCAAAATTTGTCAAACATTTACTTTGACAATTACTATTGCATGATCTTCCACCCAAAATTATCGGCTTACACATATTCTAAGATAAATTTTGTTCTATGCGAAGACGTTGGATTGTGTTTGACTTTCATCGAACATATATTGTCATCGTCAGTGATACGTTAGGATAATACAGATGTGGAATAAATATTTGGTTGACACGAAAATGACATAATCGTAATGTCTTTTCTTTTACTTTAATATTACTGTCCGGATGGAGCCCTGCCATTCACAAGTCAACTGTGGCGTAAATCTGAATAAAACGAAAATATATCACTTTCAACTTGTATTCATTCTTATAGTAATTAAAATTAACCGGACACCATCAGTAGTAAAACCAAATGCACAGTCCTTGTTAGAAGTCAGTCTCTAAAGGTAGTATAATAGTTAACTATGACAGCGAGTCAATTCACGATGTCCTTCATATACCTATAAAAAAAAACGTGTTAAAAAAGAAATGAGGTAGAGATTCACAACTGTCAAATCCTAGAATTGATACTCAAACTAAAACACAAATCAGTTTGAAACCTATTAAATGTGGTTTGGGAGGATGTCATTAATCATTATCTTTTAAGAACGGATTATATTGCCGAAACTAAAACAATAAACAAACAAAATCTCTAAAAAAAAAATAAAAAAACAGCAGAAGACCCAACGAAAATCAAACATGTCGACACCCCACAGTCGTCTCCTACCATTATGACTCGTCGGTCAGAACAAGCTTCTTTAATACCACATGAATATTATAGCAGTACCGAAAAGCTGGTCACTTAATCAGGATCATAATATATAAAGGGCTGTCATTTTGTTACTTACACAAACAATAAGTTACTTCTTCTCAAAAATAGCACGAATTTAACATTGTACCGGACCACAATTATGTCATGTAAATGCTTTTGGAGAAACAAGTACAGATACGATTTATGATGCATCGAAAGGTATAAGATAAAATAACTTGAAAAGATAGTCTAATCTGTTAAAAAGTTATTTCCCTTGTATCAATGTTTGCATAGAAGTTCTTAAAACTACTTCCCTTGTATCAATATGTTTGCTTTTAACTTATTAAAGTTAATTTAAATTTAAACAAAGAAATACGTTCAGTGTTTATGAGTTACCTGCAAAATATAAAACTTATTTCACTAAAATATAAAACTTATTTCACTCACTTCAAAAAAGAAATGAATATAGTGTGCTATACACCGTTACAAGTTATAATGGCAAAAAGAAGGTATCAAACTATTAGCAATGGCTAATCCTTTAATTTATTTAAATCACAAGTTCCAAGAACAAATCTAAGAGAGGATGTTTCAATGTATAAATTTACACCTGAAACTTTGGTTCTTTTTGAATGTATCATTCTCATTACAAATGATTCAAACATTATGTTTACATTCTAAATATTCAGATACTAGACTTCATGGGCTATTAATGGTTTTATTTAATTGTATGTTTGTGCATAACTTTGTACCAGATGATTTCACAAAAGTTACAATTATACCGCTACTAAAAAGCAAAATTGGTAATCTAGCGGACAAAAATAACTACAGACCTATAGCTCTTACAACTATTATCTCAAAACTATTCGAATGCATCATACTACAAAAATGCCAAGTCATAATCTCCGATCATCTGTTTGGATTTAAAAAGCAGCATTCTATAGATTTGTCTTTATGCCTTTAAGGAAACTGTTAGCTATTATGTAAAACATGGCAGCCCAGTATTTGCATGCTTTTTAGATGCTAGTAAGGCATTTGATAGTCAATACTCTTTAAAAAGTTGCTAGAAATTAAAATTCCTGTATACTTTGTTCATACCATAGTCAACTTTTATGGCAAACAGTTGTATTACGTGCGATGGGGAAGTGTAATATCCAGCGCTTTCCATGTAACCAATGGAGTGAGGCAGGGAGGTATTCTTTCCCCCATGTTATTTAATATTTACATTGACGACTTAAATCGTATATTGGGCCATTGCAACGTATGGTTACATCTGCCACCAAATGGGCTGTTTCTTAACAATTTTAGCTTTTCTGATGATATGTCACTGATAAGTCCGTCTGTCGCAGGTTTAAGAAAATTATTGAAGATATGTGAGCAATATGCATTAGAGAATGATATCATGTATAATACACAAAAATCTGTATGCATGGTCTTTCAGCCAACTTCTTTTTAATTATCATCACCTCCCTCTGTACATCTTAACGGCAAAGCTCTTACGTATGTCGACAGTTATATGTATTTGGGCCATATTTTGAAATCCAATCAGTCAGATAATGAAGATATGATGAGACATTATCGATATTTGTGCACTCGAACAAAAATGCTTCTACGCAAATTTAAGCCTTGTTCATTGAGTATCAAAATTAGATTATTGAAATCTTATTGCTGCACTATGTATTGTGCTCCACTATGGACAAACTTTAGTGAAAATGTGACAAGAAAACTAGTAATTGGTTCTAATAATAGTCTTCGCTTTCTATTAGGTCTTCCTAGATGGAACAGTGTCTCCAACATGTTTGTTAATTATAATGTATTAAGTTTTGAGGAAGTAATGAGAAAGTATGTATATTCCATGATAACAAGAATTTCTAATCGTGAGAACTGTATATTGAAATCACTTTGGAAATATGACATTAATTTAAATTCTCACATTGTTAGTAGACGGAACCAATTACTATTTATATGTGTCACTTAAATTTCATTTTTTAACAATGCATGGCGCAAATAATTGTTATAAATGTATCTGAATACTTGTACATATGATATGTATATATGTTTTAGTGTATATGTATGTGTCTATGCGTATGTGTGTATGTAAATATATATATATATATATATATATATATATATATATATATGTGTGTGTGTGTATATATGTATATGTTGATATATATATATATATATATATATATATATATATATATATATATATATATATATATATATATATATATATATATATGTATATATATATGTATATATGTTCTTTTATGTTTACAATATTTTACTCTATATCCGTATTTTAATTTAGATGTATGGACTATGCAGTCTGAAATAAAGAATTCGTATCTTATCTTCTTATCTTATCTTATTGTTGATGCCTATTTAAACACTGAAAGTAAGACAGGTATGGGGTGGGAATGAGAAAAGAGGTGATTGGCCCTAGGCTTTAGTTAGCGCAAAGAAACAACTGAAACCAGCACTTGAACTTGGAATGTGCGGAAATGGAAGATTGCCTCTTGACATTCGGTAGCCTTGTGACTTGAGAAATCGCTGCGGAAAAAAGTTTGGTCTTATTAAATGGAGGATAGGAAGATTTATTCTGATTCTAGAATACCTAAAATCAAAGAAACCCAAACAGAAATGGAGAGCCGACCGCACCCACCCCAACCCCAGATAATAACGAAATAGAGAATGATTGATGTATTGGCTTACCTTTAGGTATTCCATCTGATGAAAAAAAACTCATACTAGAAATAAACTAAATGTCAGGAGCCAAAGGACACATAAACGATCAACTGTATCCAGACAAGGGCAAGAATTACAGCTGCTGTTAATCAAACAAGCCAATCATTTGATGTCTTTTATTTATCTAATTGTGCTTCAGCTGTAATCTTGTCTGAAATTAATTAATGTTCCAGATTTAGAATATTATAGATGAGCAACTTGTATTTCCAATAATTAACAATTTGAATAAATAATTAAACCTAAAATGAAACACTGAATCCAGCAATAAGACTGAATCTCCCTCATAGGTTAAATGTAAGAAAGAGGAATTTCTAAAGTAAATAAAATTGTATTAAAATACATAAATGTAGAATCAGGATGAGGTTAGAAAGCTCATTTCTAGAATACTCTAAGGTATCAAAAAGACCAGGTCTATTACAAATATTATAATAAAGAATATGGTTGACAACAGGTACAACAGCTTTATCCATTGGGAATACTAATGTCCTTTTCATAAACCAAACTAAGGATGTTTGCCTTCATTGATATCGATACAAATTATTTAACCCAAACACATAGAGAAATATGAAATGTGTATTATTTGTTTCCAAACTAAAAGTTACGAGTCTGATGCACAAAGAACTTGTTTCTGGACAAAGTTTAGTCCAAAGTACAATCATGCATAGCATATAATCATGAAGAAAAGAATAACATAAAAATCAAATATACATAACAGAATATAAGCTGCATGAGCCACAGGCCATGTCCTGGAAGTGACCAAGCTAGGCATCTGGCAAAGGAGTGTCTAAATCTAACTGCTTGCTGCATGAGCCACAGGCCATGTCCTGGAAGTGACCAAGCTAGGCATCTGGCAAAGGAGTGTCTAAATCTAACTGCTTGCTGCATGAGCCACAGGACATGTTCCGGAAGTGACCAAGCTAGGCGTCTAGCAAAGGAGTGTCTAAATCTAACTGCTTGCTGCATGAGCCACAGGCCATGTCCTGGAAGTGATCAAGCTAGGCATCTGGCAAAGGAGTGTCTAAATCTAACTGCTTGCTGCATGAGCCACAGAACATGTCCTGGAAATGGCCAAGCTAGGCATCTGGCAAAGGAGTGTTTAAATCTAACTGCTTGCTGCATGAGCCACAGGCCATGTTCTGGAAGTGACCAAGCTAGGCATCTGGCAAAGGAGTGTCTAAATCTAACTGCTTGCTGCATGAGCCACAGGCCATGTCCTGAAAGTGGCCAAGCTAGGCATCTGGCAAAGGAGTGTTTAAATCTAACTGCTTGATGCATGAGCCACAGGACATGTTCCGGAAGTGACCAAGCTAGGCATCTGGCAAAGGAGTGTCTAAATCTAACTGCTTGCTGCATGAGCCTCAGTACATGTCCTGGAAGTGTCCAAGCTAGGCGTCTGGCAAAGGAGTGTCTAAATCTAACTGCTTGATGCATGAGCCACAGGACATGTTCCGGAAGTGACCAAGCTAGGCATCTGGCAAAGGAGTGTTTAAATCTAACTGCTTGCTGTTTTGTGCTTATTCCCACAGAAAGTGTCATTACTAAGATAATCTTCCTTCCCATCCCAAGGTAGAAATGAAGAAAACAGAAATGTTAATGCATCATCATCATCATCATCTTTATCAGCATCGTCATCATTATATACTTCCGTAGTAATATTAAATGCTGTGATAATTAGATTTAATTTACCGCTTAATTACAATCATAAAACGTGCATTATAAAAGTAAATCAATCAGAAAATAAATAAATACAAACAAACGATAGTTTAAACAAATAATGAGAGTTGTGTGCAAACTGTGTAGCCTGGCCTCATGTTGAGAAAGTCGATAATAGAAGTGACAGCAATAATTGTGTGCATAAACAATGTAATGATATGTATAGTACGAATAACTTAACACACGTTGTCTAGGCTGTAAAATAGAATATCTAACTTATAATGCTTATATTGTATCCGTCGTTAATTTGTGCAATATCGGAGGAAATTTCAAGCTATAAAAATGAATATCTGTAGAACATATGTGATACCTTATTAAGGTTTAGCTTATGCCCAACTTAAATATCTTGAATTATTGTAGGTACACATTGTCAAGTTGCACTTGGGTTTGTCTAATAAAGACCACTGAGGGAAGAACTGCCATTGGTGGTGTGGTAAGATGATGTAATGTCAAATTATAATGCTTAGTCAGTGGGTAACACTTGGATAGGGGTGATGTACATGTACCTTCAAACTGAGAGGCAGTCCTGGGAATCATGCAAGAGACTGTTATTAGACTCTTGCTGTTTCATGGGGCTTGTGAAATGGGGCAAGCATGAGCAGAACTATTCCCACTGGTTGGCATTGTCAGCAGGATTCAAAAAGCCAAAAAATTAGATAACCTTACATAACATTGCAGAATTATATAGAGTATCATGTGATCAGTCACTTCTCTGGTTTTTCACATGCACAGACAATGAATGTATAGATTCACTTCTATAGCTTTTCAAAGGTACAGACAATGGGTTTTGAATCTCTGTATCACATTTTTTCTTATGGATTTGTGCTAGCAATGAATTTTGAGTCTCTGTATTAAACGTTTCTTATGGATTTGTTCTGGATTTGTGCTGGGGCTTTTTAAAGGGGCAGACAATAGAGTTTGAGTCAAACTTTTCATAAGGATATGTGCTGGTGGTCTGGTGTTTTTCCATATTGTTCAAACTGACTTTCTGTTCATCTTTCAACTGTGCACAATTAACAGTCGAGTTGATCCTCTTGCTCGGGAGCAACGGCAAATTAAAACGAGACATTACCAGAGAAAATGCCACTGCTAACCTTAGACAAGAACGTTCTATTCCGCGTGTTCAGTTCAGCCTGTGGGTAATGAAATATCTTAAATTTCTTTGTCCAGTGCATGTCTCCGCAATGGTTTTAATGATAATGAAACGGTTCTCTGATCAGACATTGTCTAGTGCCCGAATTACATCATCAGACGCCGTATTTGTGGTCAGCAAGCAGATTTATCGTTGATTTTATATATTGTGTTTTGTTAAGACACATTCATTGAATATTAAGAGAATTTAACGAACAGTACATACTTAAACTGAACGCAGATCAAGATTTATGTTTGTGGTTTGACTTTGACTTTCCTACTGTGCGCCTGGTTAAAAGAGAACTCCTTTGGTGATCAAACATGGGGGGAAATTACCTGCCGTCGTTCAGGTAAAGTGAACAGAATAACTTCTTTTATCGGGAGGAAGTATCTTTTTGGCCCATGCGCAACCGGAATTGCCTTCAACGCAACCTATCATTTCGACAGTGACCCAATAGTCGACGATGGTGTTTTATTTGCAAAATACTCTGGCATATTATCTGAAAGTGTTTCCTTGACTGACTCTAAGGATATTTGCACGAGAGAAGCTCGGATCAAGCAACAATGCAACCAGTGGGAAGACACGATCCATCTCTTTACTGAAGACCCTTGTCATTCATGAAGACAGTGGGTCAGAATCTTCACCAAAAAAAGAATGTGCACACATTCCTCCCGCTCTCACCTTATGCAGATAAACTCTAGTACACTTCCCGAAACTTTGGACATGTACAACTGGGTGTAATAAAATTGTCAATTTGTAGTAAACAAGAGCTCTCTCTCTCTCTCTCTCTCTCTCTCTCTCTCTCTCTCTCTCTCTCTCTCTCTCTCTCTCTCTCTCTCTCTCTCTCTCTCTCTCTCTCTCTCTCTCTCTCTCTCTCTCTCTCTCTCTCTCCGTGTTCAATGGAAGTTTACAGGGGCAATTGAAAACACTACATATATTTTCTCAAACACTTTACAACTTCACATCACTATATTTATTTTCTTCAAATGCTCCTTATTGCATTTTCGTTACCAATCTTTTTGAAAAACACTGCTCAAAACTGTTATCAGCCCAGAATACCTTATATTGGGAAATCAGACTAGCATAGGTTTAGCTACGATTATATCAGCCCATAATACATTAGCAAGCCATGATTGCGTCTAGCACTTAGCTCTGGTTCACAAATCTTGGATCAGTCTTCTTAAGCTGGGATCAGTATAGGATGACTGGCAAGCTTGGATTTAACTAGCACATTATAGCTCTCGTCCACAAATCTGGGATCAGCCCATAATGCATAATATGTGGGAATCAGCCTTGCATGCATTTAGTTAAGATGGGATCGGCTTATAATACTCTAGCAAGCTTGGATAATACAGCCCTCCACATCATAGGGCACTGCTCTTCATATAGGTCTATTAGAGAGCACTTTATTTGGAATTCATTTAAGGCGTGGACATCGTATAGCACATCATTCTTTGTCTTTCAGTGGCATTGAATACTAATATTTATGGATACTGTGTGCCATTTTGATACGTGTGCTGGACTGGTTGTCTTCCCGTAGAAAACAGTGGACCAACAAAAGAATTTGGTAAGCTGTGACAATTCTGCGACTGCACATGCATTGGTGTGAATGACCATCTAATTATGATTGTACAATGATGGGTCCGTCATTCTATGTGCGATATATCAAATTTCACTCTAACCGTCTCCTATCTCATCAGCAACAGTTGTGTACATACATTTAGTATCATTGTTTTGGACAAAAGTACTTCCAAATGGACTTTCACATTACAAACTTGCATCTTTTGGGCTCTCATTTGATTTCTTAATATCAAATTTAATTTGGCATTTTTTCCCCAATCGGATACTAATAAGCTATACTAATAACGTAAAGGTAATGCCAATTAAATACATTTATTTTACAGTTAGGAATAGGAAAAATATGTGAATATTTGCTTCATACTGCGATCAGCCAAACTCAACCTAGAATACACTCTTATGCTGGAATCAGCCTAGGATATACTTGGTTAATATGGGATCAGCCTAGAATGCATTAGCATGTTGAGATCAGCCGAGCACATAATCTACTTAAGCTGAGATCAGCTCAGAATTCACTTCAATGCTTGAATCAGACTAGCACCATTCTACGTGATCTAGGATCAGCCCAGAATACACTGTAATGCTGAGTTCAGCCTAGTACCGATTACAAATCAGTATTTTACATTGAGCTGGGTGTCTGCCTCGCACCAATTCTACTTGAGCTGGGATCATCCCAGAACACACAGTAATGCTAGGTTCCGCCTAGCACCGATTGGAAATCAGTCTCTTACATTGAGCTGGATTTCTGCCTCGCACCAATTCTACTTGAGCTGGGATCATCCCAGAACACACAGTAATGCTAGGTTCCGCCTAGCACCGATTGGAAATCAGTCTTTTACATTCAGGTTCTATCCCATAATGTAGCCCTCAAAGAGAGAGCCAAATAGTTTGTTTAAAATTTAAATTAAGCATTGATCTTATCTCAGCTATGAATGTGATGTTGTAGAATATTAGCAATAATGGATAGTAGAATGTTTGAAAGAAAGTTAGAGATGATTTAATTTACTTATGTATCCTTTATTATTGCAATGCATGTATGAAATCATTTCTAGTACAATACAGTATTATTTTATTGTGCATAAACGGTACACACACAAAGTATGCTGCATACCGAATGCAGAACGTATATTTTCGTTGTCAATTTTATCAGTTCGTTACATTAAACATAGAAGCAGTATATGGGGATAGTTTAATTTCCTCAGCAACCAAAACAATATCATTCATTACAAGATTTTTTATTCAACTATACGGAATTTCTACTTCAATATTCTGTCGTCGAGCATCTGCTGGGCGATAGCATAATGGTACAGATAGATTTGAAAACTTTTCTTTATGTAACGTAAATAATTTCTCTTGCAGTTCATCACGAGTCACTTGGGACTATCATATCAGAAGACCTCCATAAATTCAAAAAATTGTTCATAGATTATGGAATTTCTTTACAAAATATCTCCCATTGTATTTTATCTGACTGTAGTCTGATTTTTCTTTTAAGTTCTTTTAGCGGTTTATCAATAGCTCTATGGTCATCATTTATTTCTTCATAATAATCTACATTATTATTTAGAGATTCGTGTGGAGACTTCCCAATAAAGGGTGGTAGTTGACTATGATCGGCACACCTTATTACAGCGGTACTCTGTCAATAACCAAGCAAGAAATTTTTAATATTTTTAACGAAACTGTGTCCACCTTGTCTCATATAATATACTTAGGTATATATTTCTCACCCATTCGCTAAGAAGTCCATGTGTAACCCGCACCATCTAAAGAAACTCTGGTATGTACATGAGTTTACTTCTCGTTCTTTTATTTCTCTGGCAAGTTTATGTGTAGGTGTCAAAACAATTCTATCTAAATGGTTATTCATAAATAATTTAATTGCACGAATTGCTTTACAAAACCACAACATCCATTAAGATAAACATTCTTATGTCTGGCCACATAATCATTTACAGACGGTTCCGATGACCTTGATACTTGATTATTTTTTGTAATATATTTCATTAATTTCAACGTCGGCAGATTCAGAATCACTAAGTATATTTTCTTGTTTTATTCCCCATGTTACCAATTCACCATTATTCCCCATGTTACCCATTCACCATTATTCTCCATGTTACCCATTCACCATTATGCCCCATGTTACCCATTCACCATTATTCTCCATGTTACCCATTCACCATTATTCCCCATGTTACCCATTCACCATTATTCCCCATGTTACCCATTCACCATTATTCCCCATCTTACCCATTCACCATTATTCTCCATCTTACCCATTCACCATTATTCCCAATGTTACCCTTTCACCATTAGCTTGTGGCAGTTTTAATAAATCTGTATATCTTTTATTTATATAAAATGAATCCGTAGAAACTATGACAGCATAACTTGTAAATATATTTATCATCGACAGTAGATTTATTGTAACATAAGCTAGCTTCGAAAATCTTAAATAAATGAGTATACTAGGTTGAGTCGCCATCAATATAGCTCATAATTATGCCTAGCTTGGTTCCATCTGATAAATAAGCATTACTTCGGCTTTTAAATGTCTTTTTCTCCGTTTATCACCGATTGTAAAATCTAGTTCATCATCGTCCATCGTCCTTAATCAATCTAGTTCAGCATCGTCCTTAATCAATCTTGTTCAGTGTCGTTTATAATCCTATGAAACATCTTACTGAGAATCTTTCTACCAAGATCTTTTGCAAGATTTTCATCATGCTCGTCCCTGAATTTACGTATATCATTAATAATCTTAATAATGTCATCCTCAGGAAATTCTTTTTTTGGCATCATCGATATTACATCTATCTGGTTCTATTAACCAAACTTGCTTCTGTGGACAATACGATACAATTGCTTCATTTACCCTCAACGATATTAAAATTCCAACATCAAGCATATATTGCTATAGTACTATTGGAACCCAACATTTGTCTAAAATATATCTTACAAACCAAACATAAGTAATATGATGGAGATCTGTAAACTTGAATGATTATTTATTGGCAAATCCAGTTAGGCCCGTGTAAGGGTCCGTTATTGCAACTCTGGTCATCTTTTATGATGCATGTCTAAATCTCTTAAAGTATTTAGAACATTCTCCATATCTAATAAAACTCCCAGGATAACGTCACAATAGTCGCATTTAGCATTCGATAATCCACCGCGCCCATATTCTATACAAATTTTACTAGAGATCTTCAAGAAATTTTGATCTTGTCTGTTTCTATGATTTTTCCTCCTGAGCGAAGTGAGCCGCAATTGATGGTACTGTAAAACAATTATTAAGTAATTGTCTAATTTTGACATCGTCAGAAATATATTTCAGCGCAAGATGTTCCATATCTTCAAGAGATTCCGTACGATAAATATCAGTTGGGCCGTACAAAGTGACCATGATAATCATATTTTAAAATTTGAAATAACTAAACAGACAAATGGTCACTTTTACTGATACATTTCTGATCAAATCAAATATATGTCCAGTATAAAATTTAACCATTCTGTCTTGTGCAAATATTGTTAGAGCATTTGTCCATGCATGATCAATGATTGTCATAAAGTTTTCATTTTTTAAAATATATTTTAGTTCGTATAATCTCTCTCCGGTTAGTGTGTTTACTGTTATTGGAAATCCTAATAGATTTTCTAGCTCAACAACATCTTTAATTGCCGCTCCAGTATCTATAACTGCTTCTGCTCATGTCTTTATTTTTAACGTCGTACATCTGTTGAACCATTACCACCTATCGCATTTGTGACATGTTCTGTGACTCGTTCAGGTACATTGTTTATTCTTGATTCTGACAGTCTCATCGGTTTAAGATCCATAACATTAGGTTTATCATTCAGCGGATATTGTATATAAAACCGCCGGCACATGGTACCCTTGTTCATAATAGGTTTCTCCAAACCAGTCAGAAATCCTGCTTTTGATTTGTTATTTAAGAGAACAATATTATTTCTCTATTGTATGTGGACTGATCACGATAATCACTAATAGTCCAAGCATCATCATCTGTCCCTACAAAAACTTTTATTAAAATAAAACATTTTTGATTATCAACGTGGTTAATAATTACTTTTTCTCATCTGACTTCATTATAGAACTAACAGTATTTCCGATTATGAATGTTAACCACACATGAGCAGCACCATCGCCACTAAATTCTTTTATGGCTTCATGGATGCGATCAGTTATATCCTCATTTGTTAAACATAGATCTTGTATCAAAATACTAAATCTGTATTCTGGCAGTATGTCATGATAAAATCTAGGTCTCTAAGGTTCAAAATCGGATAATAAGTTATCCATTAAAACATTAAAATTATATATATATATATATATATATATATATATATATATATATATATATATATATATATATATATATATATATATATATAAAGAACACAAATCATATGGCGAATAATAACAACCCTTTCAAGCGCATTGTATCCAGCAAAGGATCACGTATATCAGGGATTGATTAAAATAGATGCAATTAACTGACGACGAACAGTGCGAAACTAGTAACTAACTAGCCCGAGCGCTTTCAACTCGTAATGGGTCTTTTTCAAAGGCAAATACAAAACATATACAAAACAAACAAATAAACACAAAAACGTTATGTTTGTAAAACTCAACATGGATGCCTCTACATGTGTTAAACCTATAGATACATTGTCTCAACCAGCCTGTAAAGACTTGTTAAGAATTCTGAAAAATGTTTATACTTCCCTTAAAGTCTACGAGCCAAAGCAACAATTATTACTTTGTGCACATTTATGTAAAGCAGATTATATTCCGCATATTTTATTATATACTGATATTTTATTATATAGTAAAAATTAAAGTATACTAAGAAGATTTAGAATAAGTTTGAAAATAAACTGTGTCGGCTGCAAAGACTAATTCTACTAGTACATGGTTTTCTTTTTCTAGTCTTCTTGGTCTAGAAAGCTTGGTTTCAATGTTCTAAGTCGGCGTATCCAGTAAGATTCCTTTTTCTTCCTGGTTTCGGAGCTCCAGCTGTGGTTGTTAGCAATTGCGATAAGTGTCATATCATTGAAAGTGTGGCCAGGGGAGGAGAAATGTTCTGCCACAGGGCTTATGTACAGCTTCTTTCTCATCCAACCATATATATGTCCGACGATTGCAAGATGGGTCAGTGTTTTGCGATGATTTTACCTACTTTGGGTTTGTCTGGGTGAGTAGGTCAGGATAAATGGTATCCTATCAGCCTTTTCTTTCTTTCTTTCCATATTATTTGAGTAGGTCATCGCGGTTTGTTTGTTTGGCCCTTTGGATTGCATCCGTAATCAGGTCTTTGTCGTAGCCTCGATAAATTAAATGCTTAGCCAGCTATTCAGACCTTTCTAAGAATCATTCATCGTCGGAGGAAATTCTGCGTAACCTCAGTGACTGGCTATATGGAATGTTATTAATGCAGTGTTTTGGATGACATTTGTTTGGGTTGAGATACAGATGTTTATCGGTTGGTTTCAAATAGAACATGATGTGCGATTTTGGCAGTTACAGAAATGTTTAATTACACCTTGTTTTGAAATATTTGTTGTTAAATTTTTTACCAGAACCTTATTGTCACGACTTAAACAAAATCACCCGAGGAAGAAATGAATGCATTTTTAGAAGTATATCGGTATTTAAATCTGCATAAGCTGCCTAGATATTCACCTCTTTACAGCATTTTCTTTTTTCTTTTTTTTTCGTGCAGTGTGATAGGAAAGTTTTAAATATTATTTGGCAGAATCGTTGAGAAAAGACAAGTCTGCATGATTTTTTTCAGGTGTATTTGAATGCAGAAGTAGATGATCTGATTATATTGTGAGGCAATGGTACAAAACTGTCAGTTGTGGATACATTTGCTTGGATAAATATCTATTTGCAGTTTCGTGCTTGTTATGTGAGCTTACTTCTAGAATACAAGATGAAAATTAGTTTCATTTTGTTACAAATGCTGTCTTTCTAAGTTCCCTTGTTGCAATAACATTCTTCACTTGAAAAACAACACTTCGCCAGCTTCTATCAGCCAACAGATCCAAATTTTCTCATATCATTCTTGCTCTCTTTCTTTCGAGGCACTCTCTCTACTAGGAAACACGTTTCAAATGCTGCTATGAGTGCATCGTTTTCTTCTTTCGTCTATTTCTTTCTTGGTTTCTTTTTTTTATCTGGAGAGAATATATATATATATATATATATATATATATATATATATATATATATATATATATATATATATATATATATATATGTGTGTGTGTGTGTGTGTGTGTGTGTGTATTGCTTCGCGATGGTATATACACAACTGTTCTCATTATTAGGTGAAGGACTAATCGATTATACAGGTACCATATTAGCCGAGCCCATCTATCCACAGGATTCGTCCTAACGTCATAGCGCATGCTGACCTCAGTACTGTTTTCTTCCCTTTCGCATATTCCATCCCTATGATATTAATATCCTTTGAAAACTTTATCCTTGGCATTTTATTTTCATTATAGTGCTTACAATACAGCCTGTAGTTCAGTGATGAAGATACAGAATACACTGTTGGATGCATGTAAATAATATTAAGGTGTGAAATATTTTGTAATTATTATAATTATTTACTATTATTATTGTTATTGTTGTAAGAATCGCAACGGTGCTTGGCCATTGTTAAGGGCTTGGATCCCTTAATAAACTACTTGGTAGACTTGGTAGACTCGCTTGCTATATATATATATATATATATATATATATATATATATATATATATATATATATATATATATATATATATATATATAAATATATATATATATATATATTTATATATATATATATATGGTTTAATTCGGTTTGATCGTTTATAACACAAAAACAAATGTAGGTTAGTTTATACCAAGGTCATTGTAGTCAAATACATTGCCTGAGAACACATCATGGGCTGATCTAATGGCAAGATTCGAACCCACACCATATCAGTTACTTGTGTATACAAAGTGATAGCAAAACAGATTTGTAGAAATTGAATTTTTCGTTTAATCTAAGCAGTATGCTGAACATTCACAGGAGACATCATATGCTGGATTCGTGAACATCATGGGAATCTGTTGTTATAAAAGAAAACTCACACTTGATTCTTTCGACCTCACTGAAACAAACTTTTATGTTAACTGCGTTGGGAGCCTGGTCTTTGTCCTTATTTGCGCTTGTGGTGCACTTGGTGCGTCCTTTGCTGAAAAAATATTTTGTACATGAAATAAAAGTGCAGTAACACTTGCAAATAATATGATGTTTGGTCAAACAATTGAATCATTTCAATGGTAATTGCATGTATAACCTATGCATAATTAAACTGAAAAGAGCATGTGTTTATTTTCAACATGTTTCTACATTTCCATAAAACTGAAATTTTGCATTTATTTATCTGTAAAATCAGTAAAAGGCAATGAGTATGAATTGTATTAAATTCCGTAACATATAGTAAAAAGTCAGTAATTTAACAAGAGTCCCAAGTTGGTCTGAGATCTCTTGCCTGACTTTAAAACAACCGTAAACTCCAGAGTATTTTGCTCAACAATTTCGCTTGGAAAGATGCTTTCTGACCTTGAAAGGTTTAGTAATATAACTCATGATTTGCACAATTTTGAAACAGTTTCATTCAGCCTCACTGAAACAAACGTTGGTCTTACCTGCTACTAGAGCCCAGTTTCTGTCATTACTTGTGCTGTCGCTGCATGTTCCACTTTTTGAGTCCTTTACTGAAATAGAGCACAGGTTATAACACAATAAAACGCTGTTTTGAAGACGAATATATTGAATAAGTTTATAAGACTAGATACGAAAGAACGTAGTGTATTTATCTTTCTGAGCAAATTATTTTACAGCAAATCTGATTATGTTATATCACATATACTTTAAATGGTTAGGACCATTAATCTCTTTTGCTTCTTTTCATAAAGTGTTGTATACCTATTATATCGATTATATACATATCTCTCAAAGATTTAGTTTTCTCTCCATGTCATCCTTTCCATACTGTTGTTTTCCTGATACTGTTACATGCAAAGGCTATCACAAATAACAAGCAAGTAGTGAAGCCAACAAGCTTTGCATATTTAAACAGATTAACCCTAGAATTAAAAATATAAGTCCTATCACTAAAAAGTTCCAAATAAATCAAAGTTCGAATCCCGACGAAGTTCCAAGATGGAATGCGATGACGTCTTCTATATTCTCGTTCGTGTTGACGTGTCAGCAGGGTCTTTTTGAATCCAAGAATAATAATGATTTGGCTTTAGAATTCCTAATAATTTCCAATAAATGTCTTTGTCCATAAATTTTGATAATCACTTGCATTTTCCAGGGAATATAAATTATTAAATCCATAAAAAGAGACAAAGTTTCAATCAAACTGGCATCAACATTAAAATCCCAGCTAGAGCCCTAAAGGTGTAAAATACGACTAAAATCACTATGACCTGGAGTTTTAGCTTTAATTGATATGTAAAATGGGCAACATGATACGGCTACATGGTCACTTAATTTGATCAATGCAGTCAAATAATATGTTAATAAGCACGTAGTATAGTATAGCCTTAGCTAAGAACCAATGACTCCCACACTGGAAATGAATTTTAAAAATGCTGTTTACAACAGAGCTGACGAAAGCCAATAATGTATTTACCAATTACCAATTGTGAGCCAGGGTCAGAAACTAGGTCAGCTAAAAATACAATGCAGCAACACTACCACGTTTTAAATCAGACTGAACAGAAAACTGACTTTACTGAAAAAATGTCAAATCCAGTGAATAAAGGTGTCAGGCCTGTACTGGGTGCTATGAAAATATTAAATATGTATTCAGTTTTGAGACAGATACAAATAAATCATACACACATCTTAAGTTTACAAACCGTATACAATCTACCTAAGACCATAATGCAAGAACATCATGAAGAAGGATGTGATGTGACGTGATTATGATTTTTAAAATAGCTTTAACAATTTTTCAGTCATAATACTATGATGTCTGCAGTGCGGCAGTTGATAGCGATGTCTAGCACTGGAGCATCATGCCGCAGACATGTAGCATGATATCCCACCCAGCCACATTATCCTGAAACCAGTCCGACCAGTCCTAACACTAACCTCTTAATGGTGAGCGCCAAGCGAGTCAGCTGTTAGTACCATTTTGTAAGTCTAGGAATGGTTCGACCGGGGATAGAACCCATGACCTCCCACATCTGAGGCGGACGCTCTAACCATTAGGCCACCGGAGCGGAAGAAGGATGTTTAAGATATAACATCATTAGCTGTATTTTATTGATTTGTAAAGATAATAGTACAAAACCTATTTATAATCATAACTAAAGAGTACTGATAAAATTATCAACAGAAATACCATCCTATACTCTAAGTTTAAACTTTGATGTCGTTCAAGTATTTTTGAAAAATACGATAGTGAATGATAAAATGTTAAAGGTACTCTTGCAACTTTATTTAGTTCAACTGTTGTGTCCTTCAGTCTGTACCACTTCTTGTGGACATCTTGTGAATGTCCAAGATATTCCGTGTCCCATCGAAGATCTGGATCCGTCATGTCTAACAATTGAAGAACAGTAGGCAGGTATTTTCTTATCTTGGTAGAGGTTAAAGTTCAGGATACCTTGCACAACATTTATGTGCGCAATGTTTCACACTATCCCATCTCGAATGTGCCCATTCTCAGACTTCTGTGCTGCAAATACGAACTTATTCGTGTTGAAAATCCCAGCAATGGCTCTATATCTAATTTTAATCCTGATTCCTCGAGTTACATCAGGTGTTAATATGATTGGCACCTTCTTTCTTCCATTCCCTGAAATATAGCAAACGTTAAGTCTCTTTGCCAACAGCTTATCTGTGACCTCGATTATTAATTCATAATCTTCTTCTTGCCTTTCTTCTTCTCTTATCTCAACATGGATCGGCAACTTTGCACACTCACCACCTCTTCTGGCATTAAAGGAAGTCAATCGGCACAACAAATATACATTCAAAGCCCTCCAGACATCTTCATTCAGCTTTTCCTGACGATCAGCAATATCACAAAGATTTTTTATCTCCTGTTGACAGAAAGTGCTCAGCTTTTCTACATCTTCAGTCAGGGGTGGTTTCTCCAGAACATCGTCTCTGTTTTCATGTAGCAGTTTCTGCGCATTAGTGCTCAGAATGGTCCATTCACTATTCAATAGCTCCAAGAAGTTTCTACTTTTTGTTATTAATTCTTGTTATTTTGCTTTATTGTTTTCCCTCTTAGGAGAACTCCTAAAGCTTTCAAACTGTATCCTATCCGAGAAAAAGGCTTGGTATGTGTATGCCTTGCTCATGCAATGTAAAACCCGCTAGTTCTTTTGCAGAGTCAACAATATTATCAACAAATATAGGGTCAATGACAAACGTTCCATTTTGTCGGAGCAAACGTTTGTTGGGGATCTCAAAACTTCTATAAGACGGCCGAAATTCCTGACCTTATTTGAAATTTCTTCCTTGCGCTCCACACCCACTGTATCCAAGAGGGTATGTCCATATAAATTTATAAAAGTGTCATTTTTAACAATAAGATAAATTTCATCCTTGTTCATTTTTGCTAAAATAAGGTCATGAAACTTTGATTGTGCTCTTCCCGTTGCCATGGAAATAATCTGCTGGCTGGTCCTTTTGAATGTCTCTATGGATCTCTCTCTATAAAAATATCCAAAGCATTGTTGACAGCATACATGTTGATCATACTTTCTTTCGTTTTTGTCTTTAGCTGGTCTTTTTTGAACTATCATCTCACCTCCCGATTTTCAATATATGGATGTTCCTCTTGTAATCACCATACTTTCTGAGTCTTTTTGATAACGTTTTACGTACTTTGGATCCTTTAGGTTTTGATAAAGCTTCAGAAACTTGTTGATCAGATACATGTTTTAGATGTTTTGATATCTTCTTTACTTCTTTACATCTTTTCCACAAAAAAAACAATGATGATATTTAGACCAATATTTTATTCATGTTACAGTTGACTTATCCAGCACTGCAATCTGGGGTTGAGTTCTATCTGTAAAGAAAACACTCTAGTATCAATTAAAATGAGAATACGTTTTGAATAAGTACACTTCATTTAAATGGGCCATTATATATTTTCAATAATCTTAATATATTTGAAATAAAAGGGAATAGAAAGTTATAACAATTGAAAATATCATTTATTCCGTGCTCTTTGAGGAACTTGTACAATTGAAACAAAACATTTACATGAAAGAAAATAAAATTGTAAATGTAGCATCATTCATAACTTTGAAACAAATAGAAGCACCAAGAGTGAGATACAGATACAAAATAGGATGGGTAATCCTTGTTAAAATTATCATGTTATATATTATGTTATTTTAGTACACAATTACTGCATTTTTGAAAAATCCAAAACAATGTCGAAATGAAGATATTGGTAGGTTAATCGTGTTTTACGTTGATATTAATCTAATATTGCATACAATTTTTGGCATTTTGTAAATAACTTGCAATTCAAATCCTAATGCATAGCTAGTATCGTCATCAGGAAAATAGAACAGATCTTCTACTTTCAGCATATCAATATGGCTTAACGGCATTTGAAATTGACTTTGTGTGGTTTCATAACAGTTTCGGAATGATGTATCGA
Source organism: Potamilus streckersoni (assembly GCA_016746295.1). Classification (NCBI taxonomy): domain Eukaryota; kingdom Metazoa; phylum Mollusca; class Bivalvia; order Unionida; family Unionidae; genus Potamilus; species Potamilus streckersoni. The sequence continues at coordinate 289,926 of JAEAOA010001734.1, read as the reverse complement.
CAGGAGAAATGTTCTATCAAAATCAATACCACTTTGTATAATGACAGCCAATAGTTAGATTAGATTGTTATCGCATGATTCACTTTATGCTTACCAAAGTGACCTATACATATTCCGGTGAAAGCTGAGTTCAGGGCGCTTTTAGTATTTACAACTTCTTCAGGTGTCATTACAGCTGGAGACAAAATGTCAACATCACACTTTAGGACTTTGGCCTCTATTTCGCTCTAAATGTGATAAACAAAAGACAAGATATAACAAAGAAAGGAACAAAATCTAATCACATAGCACAAGAGCACAGGTAATACAGAAAAAACAAAACTATATGAAGTTTTGCATTTATAAAAATTATATGATTTCTCTGGAAAATTTATCTTTCGTTTTAAACAATATCTGTAAATCTTGTAGTAGACGGAAAGTCTTAGCAATTTTCATATCGATTTACAACCATGTAAAGACATTGCTAATGAATAAAAGAGGATTTGATTATGTTTCTATAGTTAATGCAATTCTTTGTCTTGGTTCATTATTGTTATTGTGTTACACTATTTTGCTATATTGTCAATTTGGTAATCAAAGATCTCTTAAAATAGGACAGTTGTGGTTTTGATTTTTATACCATTATATCACATATCAGCATTTCTTTAATAAAGTGGACTGAGCAGTCCGTGTAATTGGATGCTTGGACATAAGAGCCAAACACATTCTTATTATTTATGTTTTTAATATTTTCTGCCCTTACATTAGTGTTCATTTTGTCAGGATTAATTGAAGTGACACACAGCTACAGTCCAGTTTTACTTTATATCATGTGTTTTCAGTGGTGGTGACTTACACTGCAGCCTGAATTAAGGTAATTGTATGTCTCTATTTATCCTTAGTGTATGAAATATGATTTTTTGGATGATTTTTCTGGTTATAAGAAATTTGTTTCCTGCTGGTATTGTCCTAATCAGGATGTATTTCTCAAGTCACTATAAGAAAATGGTGTTTAATGGCAGATTCGTTAGAGACAAATTGATAACAATACAGCATGTATATAATAGGCGTTTTCCTTATTATTATTGTTTCGCGAATACATTTGAGAACCTTATTTTAACATCATTATTATTACATATTCATGTGTTTTAAGATGTACAACCGTCTAGCAGGATATACTTTAAAACATTTTTGTAAAACTACAGTTGTTAGTTTCCCGACATGAGATTAGGAAAGCTACTCAATATTTTTGCAAGATTTTGTCTTAAAAGAAGAACCAAAACATGACAAGTTACACAAACACACTTAATATGAAAGACACTTACTGGTTGTTTGTTTGGAAAGCAAGTTTGGCTTTGTATTGATTCTAAAGCCACATCGTCCTCAGCATAACTACTTCCATTATTGTCTGCTACACAAATATAGTTATAGTTCTTTTATATAAAATCAAGCAAACATAACATAACTGAAAATAATGATGTAATTTACTATGTGACACATGTATTTCATAACTTAAAACAAAAACCCAAACTATAATGAAATTATTGTTTTCTTTAATCACTTTTTCAAAATAAATCGAATGTCTTTGCTCAAACAAGAGTGTGGCCGCTTTAGTTGTAGAAAATATGGATGATGGCAAATGAACATTTTGTACAATCATCTATCGTTAAGAATGATATATCTTGACATCAACATCTGTCAAACAGCAGTATGTCGTCACCTGAAATTTAGATATACTGTTGTGCTGATTATCTTTGAAAATATTTCAAACTTAAATGCATTTTATCTTTGACATTTTAACAAAAACACAAAAAATATTCAACTTAAATCGATGACGATAAAAGACCTAAAAGATATTCAACTTAAATCGATGACGATAAAAGACCTAAAAGATATTCAACTTAAATCGATGACGATACAAGACAAAAAAGATATTCAACTCAAATCGATGACGATAAAAGACCTAAAAGAGCCCGATTATCCCTGACATTGCTAATTAGTATGAATTTGAAGATCCTAGTTGGTTGGTTGGTTGGTTGGTTGGTTGGTTGGTTGGTTGGTTGAATTTTTACGGAGCACCAGCACAAAGAGGCCATTTAGCGCCATACAAAAGGTTATATCCTTTATTATATAAAAATGGTAAAATAGGTCTTTATCGGCCAAATAGCTAACGATAAAACAATAATAATGGTAACGGTGCTAAAAAAATAAAGTTTCCCGATCAACGGGGATTGCAAATAACGTATGACAACGAAAACATATGAAAGGTAATTAAAATCTAGCGAACATACATATATAGTACATAAAAATGTTTAAGATGATAGCATAAAAGTTATAACTTATGATATATGTTTACTTCTTTAAGGAAGTCTATAACATAAAAATACTAACTGTATCAAAGAGCTCCCTCATGTCTTGCACATTGCAATATTGATTACGTGTAGATTGGAGGTCAAAACACTCCAGCATAAAGTGCTTAACTGTGAATGGTTCATTGCATGATATGCATTCTAGTTGGTATTCTCCTTTTAGTATGTAGGAGTTGGTTAAATAAGTATGGCCGATTCGAATTCTAGCAATGACTACCTCCTCCCTACGGTCGGCTCTGTAGGAAGGAGTCCATTCTCCTAGGATTGGCATGATGATATGAAGTTTATTATTCACGGCATCATTCCTGGCAAATCCTGGCAAATTATGGTAGCAAGGTAAATATAAGTAACTTTCATCTTATTAATTTACATTGGAGACAAGATTTATATTGAGAGTCAAAAATGTACTAAGATATTATGTAAAGAATACGTTTGCTCATTTGAGAATAATTTCATTTTGCAGCAAGTTGCTATGAAGTCAAATCTTTGCATGATAGGCGACCTGGAACAAAATTGTAATTAAAGGTGTACAAAGAAGCATATCTGCCAACTTGATTCAGATTGCTTTAGCCATTTTTGGAAAATATGTTGTCTGCGTGGTTGCTTATGAATCTAAAGTTTTAATATAAGAGCTATTTTGGAAACAATGTTTATAAAGGATTTTCTCAGGAACATTTCTGTCCAATATAATTTACAAGGCAATTGCTGTTCTAGAGGACTTATTATTATGGAAGCCACATTGTAGCTACAAGGGGAACGCGACCACACATTTGATAAAGGACGTACTAAGAAAGTTTCATTTCAAGGATTCAACGTGAAACACGATTATTTTATAGATATTGGTGTTTGTGTGATCTTCCTCTACACATCAGCATATGTTACGTAGTGCTGAGCCAATTGAAATAAAGTACTTTTCTCTAAAACAAACCAAGGTAGCTGACTAGGCTGACAAGATTGTATTAATTTAATCCGAACCCTAATCAGTCACGAGACTGGCACTGTAAAAACTGAGAAACAGTATTCAGTAGTCGCCTCTTACAACATTCAGGAGGGCACGCTCAGAAGATTGGACTAATTAGGTCTTCAACCTAGTTGCTGACACCGTTTTGCAAAATAACACATGTTAGAAGGCAAGATGGACACGATATATTCAGGACAGTATCATAAACTCACCTGGACTTCCGTCTAGGGTGGTGTTTTGTCAACTTAACACCAGTTACAAGTAAATCCTAAAATTTAAAATTTTTAAGAAAATCAGCTATGATAAAAGAGGATACCAATATTTGAAATTTAATTTTAAAAAAAACAAACAAATAAGCCATGCTAATAAAAGGACAAAACTAGACAACACGCATGAACATACTTTCTTTATTTCATGTAATATTATGTCTCAAGTATGATATACAATTCGAACATAGACATACAATTGACATAAAATTGTATTTAATATTTTCATAAGCACAATTAATATAGTGAATAATTAAAATGTTTTTTGCATTCATGTACGAAATTGAATAATACATAATGTACCGCTTCCAACACATATAGTTTTCTATTTTAAAGTAGTTTGATTTTGGAGAATTAAAAATATAAATCACGCTTGAATATATTTATGATAACAATCTGCATCGCATGTGCCACAGTAATTTTTAAGAGCAATCTTTCGATTTACTTGGCAATGGAAGAAGACAATGATTAGGCGTTGTTTCTTGTATGTGACCTAATGTGATTCATATCTGCTCGTAACTTCGTAATTAATTAATGCCGGGTTTTGATTGGTCAAAAATAATCAATTTACTCTTATTGGTTGAGAGTTCGTAAGTATCCATTGAACACAACTATTTGTCTCATCTAAGACTGATGTTTATGTTAGAAATAACTAATTAGCATTAAATGATGTCTTATATAGAAAAATAAAGGCAATTAAGGTGCATTATGAGGGTCAATAATCATTTCCAAATCCCTTTTTGTCAATAAGGTCAAGTACATTATCCGCTAGCCAATTAGTAATTAGGTCTGCATTGTTCTTTTTAAGAAAACTGATGGCATGAACGCATTAAATCAACAGGTTTACTACTGTCCTAAACCTACGTAATGAGTCTACTAATATGAATTTATCTTAAGGCATAAACGCATAAGTATAAAGAAAATTAGCATTTAATAAAGTATTTACTAATTGACCCTTTCAATCATTAATCATGAAAAAATTAACACATATATTAAAGATATCGTATGTGAGTGTGTGTGATTTAGATTTTTAACGTAGCTTTACAAATATTTTCAGTCATACCGCTACGATGTCTGCTGTGTGACAGTTTATAGTGATGTCTAGCAGTGAGGCTTCATGCAGTAGACATGGGGCATGATATCTCACCCTGTCACATTATCCTGACACCAGACCGACCAGTCCTAATACTAAACTCTTAATGCTGAGCGCTAAGCGATGCATCTGTTAGTACCATTTTTTAAAAATCTTTGGTAAGACCCGGTGAGGGTTCGAACCCGCAACTTCTCGCTCCAAGGCGGACGCTCTAGCCACTAGCCCACCAGAGCGGTAACAACATGTACATTAAAATTAATACCATCCCCTGTAAGATAATGCATACACCACAAGCTTTCTCGTAAATTTAAATCAGTAACATCTCTCTGAATCTCGTGTTCGGATATGATTGCACCATGAGTACATTGAAGCATTGGTATCCAGAGTAGCGATGCCAGTACAGCGCTAACGCACCTACAAATTTTTAAATTAAGATGATTCTGTGCGGGACACAGAAGGTAAAATAAAAGTGCACATAAATACTTGTATAATAAAAAACAGTACGATCTTATCTTGCATAATAAATACACATGTTCACAGATAAATAATGAACCCTTGGTGTTGAACCCCGTCGAAGACAGCTCAATAAAACGATATCTCAGTGTGTTCCAGTTCAATCTAACTCACAACAGAAAATCAGCAAAGACTCGCCAAAATAATACTTGTGATAAATACTTAACCATACACTCTTCTAAAAATGAGAATGTTATAGATCCTGGGTTGATTGTTAATAAGGTTATATTGTAAATCATTGTCAATCATGCTTTATACACGTAAGAAATGAATATATATATATATATATATATATATATATATATATATATATATATATATATATATATATATATATATATATATATATATATATATTGAGATACGAATTTTAATTGTGCTTTCTATCCTTCTATAAAAATTGTATACCGTCAGAATATATCACAACACAGACAGGCAGATTGTCTAAAGCTCGGTTGCGTTATTACACAGCAAGAATTAAGTTCTGATTGGCGTTAAAACATAGGAGATTTATATCATCAAATGAATGGTATTTAAAGCCAAATTACCATATGAATTATACTGCATTATTTTTGGTAATACTCACACTAAAAACTTTTTTCTTTATTTTCTTCAAATCCACATCAATACAAATGCGATCTAATTATTTTTTGCTCAATTGAGTATTGATTAATCGTGATGCAGTTGTTTGTCCTATGTTTAGAAGAGAAAGAAAAAAAATTATGTTTCCATCAACCCAATAACAGAGCCATGGAACGTGATTGTAACGATTGATTAATGACCTTTTTATTACATTTTGATAGATTATGATTTTATCTCGTAGGACTGAAGGAAGAAATGAGTTGTAAAGGCTTATTCCAGCTTGTGTAGATTGGAAGCTTTTAAATGTCATAAGCTATGTGACTGGTGCAATCAGATATGCTTATGAGCAATGGATGGCTAGAACCAGTTGTCATTTTCCATAGAAATTAAGTTGGTATTTTTGTATTCTGTGTCTATGACTTTCCAGTCTATGTTTTCTCGACGTGAAGCTTAAGTAGTTACTGATTTGGCTGCCTCACCTCTCTGTAATATAAAGAAGATTGAAAGAGTTCGACAATTTTGAAAATACGCCACTGCCAAACAATATCTTTTTGTGAAATTGCATAATTTTGTTGTCTTACTTGTACCCATAAAATCTTTAAAATGATTAATTGTCTCCTAAAATTAAAAAAGAAGTCATATTAAATGACTACTGGGTTATTTATAGTCGTCAGTAGGTGTATAATAACCTTAAGCAAATACAACAAAAGGCATATACAATTATATATTTGTTGCATCTGGTTTTATTTACGCTACACCAAATATAACAGGAAACACAGATCAATAAACTATTGTAAAGTTACGAAGCACACGGAACGCTGAAATTTTTCTTGGACAAGGAGATAAGCCTACAATATCCTCTCAAGTGCAGTGTACTACAGGTGTGTAAACCTGTGTCCCGTAGTGTATGTAATTTACCACATGTGTGTTATCCCCCGAATTTATGTGGAAAACACACCATGTCAGTCAAAATCTCTAGACCCCGAGGATATGTTATTGTACAAAATCAAATAAAATCCACTGTAAAGAAAATGTATAAATGCTTTCCCTAAAGTGGACCTCCTAATGCATGTGGATTTACAAGGTCCTCCTAATGAATGTAGGTAATGCTTGTGTGTGTGTGTACGTGTGTGTACGTGTGTGTACGTGTATGTGTGTGCGTCCGTGTGCGTGTGTATGTGCGTGCGTGTGTGTGTGCGTGTGTATGTTAGATTTTTTAAGGTAGCTTTAACAATTTTCCAGTCATATCACTACAATGTCTGCAGTGTAGCAGTTTATATTATCTAGCACCCTGACATCATAACGCATACATATAGCATCACGCACCATGCAGTCACAATATCCTTGCACCAGGCCGACCATTCTTAACACAAACTTTTTAATGTTGAGCGCTAAGCAATGCATCTGCCAGCATCATTTTGCATAAGCCTGGACTTCTAACGCACAACATTCCACGTCTGAGGCAGATGCTCTACCACTTCTTCTTCTTCTTCTTCTTCTTCTTCTTCTTCTTCTTCTTCTTCTTCTTCTTCTTCTTCTTTATTATTATTATTATTATTATTATTATTATTATTATTATTATTATTATTATTATTATTATTATCATCATTATTATTATTCTTATTACTATTATTCTTATTATTATTATTATTATTATTATTATTATTATTATTATTATTATTATTATTATTATTATTATTATTATTATTGACAGGTTTAATTGCACATTATTGCGGTAATTGATATAGCTAACAGCATGCACATCATAGAAACCAAGCGAAAAGAATAAAAAGGTAACCAACTTTAATTGATGATTTTATTCTTTTGAGGTCTTGATGTTGGTGGTGGTGATGTTTTTCTCTAAAAGATGATAGTAAGTGAATATTCGTGTATATTATACTAAGCTATCTGAATCATAGAGAAGTACTTCTTTATGTTTGTTCTTTTGGTTAGTCAATGGGGGGAACGGGGTTGCGTAATGTTGCTAGTCGGGGATGAAAGGGCTGCTTATAATAGCGATTGGCGGACGAGGTTGTGTAATGTATCGAATGGGGGGACGAGGTGTAGTGAATATGATGTGCCGAATAGCATATTTTTAATTTAATCCCCTCTCTACACCGTATATTCTTTTTAATACTCTTATAATTCTTTTAATGAAGATTTTTGGGGACAATTTATACTGCATCTAGCAACTTAACATCGTACAGTTTATTTTTCTATGACATCATGATATCAACCGGAGTTTGATATAAGCATTGTTAGAAAAACACGTATTAATTTTCAGTGATTCATAAGCGAATCAAGAACAGCCATTTTTTTCTTGACAAGCTATGCATTGTACTGTAAAACAGGTAAAATGATACAGGTAGTTTTTCTCTTTACCTGGTCCCTGATTTAGCAAGACACTTGTATGACTATGTGAAATATCTTTATAACGTCTTAATAAACACATTTCTGCATTTTGGAAAATCAAAATTGTAATTTTAATCAAATCAGAAGGTTTTATCTCTCTGTTTAGGCTGTTTAACACGGCACATAAATTAAGGAGTTTCTAATTAAAAACGAATACTGAAAAAAAAAACTTATTAGCCATAGAGAACAGCACGTCTTTTCTGATATGTTCCACTTTCCACGATCTGTGTAAAAATTATATTAAAATAAAATACTGCATTTAGGCATTTTAAGTGTTGACATATAAAGAATATAAGTAATTCTAATTTTCTCATTCAGTTCCTCTGTTCGTCTTTTGTTTCTGTTAACTGAATTTTAAAATGCATCCATGTACGATTAAACGTGAAACAGACATATTTATAAATATATTTTAGACTCGAAACTATAAGCATAATTCATAGTAGCAGTGATCGGACTCGTGATCGTTTTTATATTATTAAATGGTCAGCAGTCGTTATTATCTAATTATCGTTGATTTTATCGTTTCTGGCCATAAATAACCAATAGTATATTATTGGACATATGAAAGACATGAATCAAAATTATAACTTTGAGTTCAAGTCCAGGTAAACCTTAAGCCAAGTATGTGTCCTTCAGAAAAACAAATTATTTTTTTTCTAATAAAAGCATCCATGAATGCAATGAACTAAAGTACTGACCCTTTTACGGGCATTGTATGGCCTACATTAACCTTGTGCTGTAAAGACACAATAATGAGATAATTGTCATTTATTGGCCTTTTATAGAATGCATTAACCTCGTGGTATTCAAGGACACTAAGGGTCAAACTCTCCTGTATGGGCATTTTATGAAATACATTAAACTCGTGGTATAAATGGTATACATGGTCTAAAGCAGTGTCCGTTACGGATCACTGCCATCTCACCTCTATCTGCGTGGGTTCGAATCTAAAATTCGGTGAATGTCGATATGTGAGAGAGCTTGCCAGTAGCTTCTCGTGGGTCGGTGGTTCTTTCCGGTGATTTCCAGGTTTCTTCCTCCACCATTAATACTGGCCGCCATGTATCGTGTGCTGAAAAATGGCGTTAAGCCCCACAATAACAACAACAATAATCAAACCAAGGATGAAACTATCATTTATTGGCATTTTAAAGAATACATTGACCTCGTGATGTACAGGCACACTAAGGATTTAACTGATGACACCGAAACACAGGTTGGCGACGAGTCGGCAGAAAGATAATTGGTATATAATGATAATTCAATTTCAGGTCCTCACTAATATGATTTGGTTTTTTTTATTTTTTTATTTCACTAATAATATTACTCGAATTGCCATAACTGGAATAAGCATTATCACGTATTGAATGACCTGGCAATAACAATTTACGTCAACAATAACGAGGTGGAAGTCGCTCTGTCAGTATGGTTTGGATTCTACAATAAGAGTTTGAAAAATTGGGGAGGAAAGGATTACATATTTTGCTCTCAATTAGATATTGTGACAAGCACCGAATATCCGCTTCATATTTATTTTTCAATTCGACTCCAACCTTGCAGAATGCTATATATTGTCAAAAGTGTATAATTATGCATACGGTTAACGAAGATGAACACCTCATTTGGTAAACATTTAATAATTATAAATAAAATTGTACAAGTGCAATTAATATGAAAATGTAGAGTTATATCTTATACACATTTGAAAAATTGTATTGACAAGTATCTGCAAATGTAGGTTTGTTTCCCTTTGAATATAGCATAAAATGAGTCATAGTAAAACCATGGCATCCTTGGGTTTTTATTATTCAATCGGTTATACAGATATGTTATAAATCAATGATTATATGTGTCTCTATTGTCAATCTTTGCATGCTTCTACTGTAAATCACTCACTGTGTACGTCTCTAATGTAAATCACTGACTGTACGTCTCTAATATAAATCACTGACTGTACGCCTCTAATGTAAATCACTGACTGTACGTCTCTAATGTAAATCACTCACTGTACGTCTCTAATGTAAATCACTGACTGTACGTCTCTAATGTAAATCACTCACTGTACGTCTCTAATGTAAATCACTGACTGTGCGTCTCTAATGTAAATCACTGACTGTACGTCTCTAATGTAAATCACTGACTGTGCGTCTCTAATGTAAATCACTGACTGTTCGTCTCTAATGTAAATCACTGACTGTACGTCTCTAATGTAAATCACTGACTGTACGTCTCTAATTTAAATCACTGACTGTACGTCTCTAATGTAAATCACTATCTGTGTATGTTTCTAATGTAAATCACTGACTGTGTACATCTCTAATGTAAATCACTGACTGTGTACAACTCTAATGTAAATCACTGACTATGAACATCTCAATTGTAAATCACTGACTGTGTACATCTCTAATGTAAATCACTGACTGTACGTCTCTAATGAAAATCGCTATCTGTGTATGTTTCTAATGTAAATCACTGAATGTGTACATCTCTAATGTAAATCACTGAATGTGTACATCTCTAATGTAAATCACTGACTGTGTACATCTCTAATGTAAATCACTGACTGTACGTCTCTCATGTAAATCACTGACTGTACGTCTCTCATGTAAATCACTGACTGTACGTCTCTAATGTAAATCACTGACTGTACGTCTCTAATGTAAATCACTAACTGTGTATGTTTCTAATGTAAATCAATGACTGTGTATATCTCTAATGCAAATCACAGTGAGTTAAATAACTGTCTGTGTATGTCTCTAACGTAAATCACTGCCTGCATATGTTCTTAACTCAAATCACTGATTATGTATGTCTCTATAGTAAAGAACTGAGAGTTTATGTCTATAAACTAACAAACTGACTGTATGACGTTAATGTGAATAACAGACTGTGTATGTCTCTAATTTAAATCACTGACTGTGTATGTCTCTAACGTAAATCACTAACTGTGTATGTTTCTAACGTAAATTAATGATTGTGTATACCTCTAATTTAAATCAATGTGTGTCTCTAATGTATCACTATGTATGTCTCTAACACAAATCACTGACAGTATGCCTCTAACATAAATCACTGATTTATGTCTCTTATGTAAATTATTGATTGTATGTCTCTAACCTAAAACACTGTATATGTCTCTTAGGTAAATCACTGACTGTGTATGTCTCAAATGTAAATCACTTGCAGTTTATGTCTATAATGTAAATAACTGACTGAATGTCTCTAATGTAAATAACTGACTGTGTATGTCTATAATGTAAACCACATTGACTGTGTATGTATCTTATGTAAATGACTGACTGCGAATATCTCTGATGTAGATCATTATCTAGTAAATCACTGACTGTGTATGTCTCTAATATAAATCACTGACTGTATGTCTCAAGTGAAAATCATTGAATGTATAACGTAACACTCTCTTCAATAAAAATCACTGACGTATGTCTATAATCTAAATCACCGAATGTGCATGTCTCTAAAGTAAATCACTGAATATGTGTCTCTAATCTAAATCACTGACTGTATGTGTCTCTAATTTATATCACTGACTGTATGTGTATCTAAACTATCACTGACTGTGAGTCTTTAATCTAAATAACTGACTGTGTGTCTCAATCTAAGTCACTGTGTGTCTCTAATCTAAGTCATTGACTGTGTGTCTCTAATCTAAATCACTGACAATATGTCTCTAATCTAAATCACGGACTGTGTGTCTCTAATCTAAATCAAAGAATGTGTGTCTCTAATCTCAATTTCTGACTGCATGTGTTTTTAATCTATATCACTGACTGTGTCTCTAATCTAAATCACTTACTGTATGTCTCTAATCTAAATCACTGTGTCTCTAATCTAAATCACTGACCGTGTGCCTCTAATGTAAACCACTGAATGTGTGTTACAAATGTAAGTCACTGACAGTGTGTCTCTAATCTAAATATCTGACTGCGAGTCTTTAATCTAAATCACTGACTGTATGTGTCTCTAATCTAAATCACTGACGGTGTGTCTCTAATCTAAATCACTGAACGTGTGTCTCTAATTTAAATCACTGACTGTGTGTCTCTAATATAAATCACTGACTGTGTGTCTTTAATCTAAATCTCCGACTGTATGTCTCTAATCTAACTCACTGACTCTATGTCTTTAATCTAAATCACTGACTGTGTCTCTAATCTAAATCACTGACCGTGTGCCTCTAATGTAAACCACTGACTGTGTGTTACAAATGTAAGTCACTGACAGTGTGTCTCTAATCTAAATATCTGACTGCGTGTCTTTAATCTAAATCACTGACTATATGTGTTTCTAATCTAAATAACTGACTGTGTGTCTCTAATCTAAATCACTGAATGTGTGTCTCTTATCTAAGTCAATGACTGTGTCTCTAATCTAAAAAATTGTGTGTCACTAATTTAAGTCACTGACTGTGTGTCTCTAATCTAAATCACTCACTGTGTGTCTCCAATCCAATTCACCGACTGTGTACCTCTAATCTAAATCACTGACTGTGTGTCTCTAATCTAAATCACTGACTGTGTCTCTGATCTAAATCACTGACGGTGTCTCTCTAATCAAAATCACTGACTGTGTGTCTTTAATCTAAATCACTGACTGTACGTCTCTTATCTAAATCACTGACTGTGTCTCTAATCTAAATCACTGACTGTGTGTCTTTAATCTAAGTCACTGAATGTGTGTCTCTTATCTAAATCACTGACTGTTTGTCTTTAATCTAAGTCTCCGACTGTATGTCTCTAATCTAAATCACTGACTCTATGTCTTTAATCTAAATCACTGACTGTGTGCCTCTAATCTAAATCACTGACTCTGTCTCTAATCTAAATCAATGACTGTTTGTCTCTAATGTAAATCACTGACTGTGTGTCTCTAATCTATGTCACTTACTGTGTGTCTCTAATCTAAATCACTGACTGTTTTTCTTTATTCTAAATCACGGACTGTGTGTCTCTAATCTAAATCACTGACTGTATGTGTCTCTAATCTAAAACACTGACTGTATGTCTCTAATCTAAATCACTGACGATGTGTCTAATGTAAATCACTGACTGTGTCTCTAATCTAATTCACTGACTGCGTGTCTCTAATCTAAACACTGACTGTGTTTCTCTAATCAAAATCACTGACTGTGTGTCTCTAATCTAAATCACTGACTGTGTCTCTAATCTAAATCACTGACTGTGTGTCTCTAATCTAAGTCACTGACTGTGTGTCTCTAATCTAAATCACTGAATGTGTGTCTCTAATCTAAATCAATGACTGTGTCTCTAATCTAAATCACTGACTGTGTGTCTTTAATCTAAATCACTGACTGTATGTCTCTAATCTAAATAACTGACTGTGTCTCTATTCTAAATCACTGACTGTGTGTCTCTAATTTAAGTCACTGAATGTGTGTCTCTGATCTAAATCACTGACTGTGTGTCTTTAATACAAATCACTGACTGTGTGTCTTTAATCTAAATCTCCGACTGTATGTCTCTAATCTAAATCACTGACTCTATGTCTTTAATCTAAATCACTGACTGTGTGCCTCTAATCTAAATCACTGACTGTGTCTCTAATCTAAATCACTGACTGTTTCTAATGTAAATCACTGATTGTGTGTCTCTAATCTAAATCACTGACTGAGTTTCTTTACTCTGAATGTGTGTCTCTAATCTAAATCAGTGACTGTATGTGTCTCTTATCTAAATCACTGACTGTATATCTCTAATCTAAATCACTGACGGTTTGTCTCTAATGTAAATCACTGACTGTGTCTCTAATCTAAGTAACTGACTGCGTGTCTCTAATCTAAATCACTGTGTGTCTCTAATCAAAATCACTGACTGTGTGTCTTTAATCTAAATCAATGACTGTATGTCTCTAATCTAAATCACTGACTCTGTCTCTAATCTAAATCACTGACTGTGTGTCTCTGATCTAAATCACGGACTGTGTGTCTCTAATCAAAATCACTGTGGGTCTCTAATGAAATTCTGTATGTGTTTTATGTCACAATGTATGCCTTAGTTGTGAATGTCAATAATGTTGTCCTGTTAAGATGAAGTCAGGTAAGGAAACAAAAATTTATTGCATTTTGGTGTACGTACTCTTTGAACCGGTGAGAGCCTCCACTTGCAAAAACAAAATAATAAGGAAACTCCTTTCTAAATTTTCGGAATGTTGTACTGGATGTGGGTTCAAAAGATTGAAGTGCGGTATGGACGGGGAAAGAAAAGATACGTGAATAAGAGTGAGAGTATAAGGACACAACACAAGGACACGCATCACGTGATAGACATTTCCGGGGTTAAAGTCTCAGTAGTGTATATTGTTGTTATTTATGCCATTAGAAATCCAACACATTAACCACGTTGAAGGATATACGAACCTTGTACATAACTCTACAAGAAATAAAGTTAAGATATGGTGGGTTTTGTTGGCTTTGTTGTGGTGGAGGAAAGATTTTCAAATAGTAAACCATTACGCAGCATAGTTCACGAATCAGACGTGTCTCTCATATGTATATAAAAGGTCAAAAATTTTATGCAGTATTGGTATATGTAAGTCACCTTACAATTTTTCTTTATTTTAGTATCTTTTCTAAATATTACAAATCGAACGCTTTACAACCGTAATATGGTACATTGATTTCATATTACAAATCGGATCGGACGCTTTACAACCGTAATATGGTGCATATATTTTATATTACAAATCGAACCATTTTCAACTGTAATACAGTACATAGATTTCATATTACAAATCGAATGCTTGACAACTGTAATACAGTACATAGATTTTATATTACAAATCGAACGCTTTACAACTGTAATACAGTACATAGATTTCATATTACAAATCGAACTCTTTACAACTGTAATACAGTACATAGATTTAATATTACAAATCAAACGCTTTACAACTGTAATACAGTACATAGATTTAATATTACAAATCAAACGCTTTACAACTGTAATAAAGCACATAAATTTTATATTACAAATCGGACGCTTTACTACCGTAATATGGTGCATAGATTTCAGATCTATGTCATTTTAATTGCAAAAAATGATCTTTCTCTTTAGGCTTTTTATCACGACATTTATATAAGAAGGTTACTGAGGAAAAAGAAATTTAATGAGAAAAAAGGGAGAGAGGATGAAATTACCTATGCTTATTCAACTGTTTCTTTCGTTTATAATAGGTTTCCCTTTGCCCAGGGTTTGCCTTATACGAGTGGTAATATACATCTTAATTGCACTAATTGTGTATGGGAGTTTGTTCGATAGCGTTATCAATGCAGCTATTTTAAGTGATCGTAGATGTGTGAAGTAATTTTCCATCAGTTCTCTCTTCAGCTCGATTTTAAAGGACCAAAGATAAGAACAAATGTTGTAGAATCCATGCGTTACTAATATCGGTAGTTAATCTGACTGTCGATCATTTAAATTATTCGTTTGTGACAAGTCATTCTTATCAATGATATTAGATTTCGTATAGTGCTAAATTGTCGATCAGCTGTTATTGGATCAACGAAGGAAATCGATTTAGATTCAGATAGTTTTTAAAAAACTGTTAATAAAAATGTCGAAACGCAAAAAGAAAAATGTAAATGTTTTCGGTGCAAGTTCTGACAGCCTTTAATAGTATACCGGGTCATATAAAGCGACAAAACGACTCTTTATGAATGTAAATTATTCTAATAACTGCCAAAGTGATTTCAATAATTGAAGTACGGGCCTCGCATAAACTCGAATTTATTGGTCTTTCATAGGAAACATAAAAGCAAAGTAAGGATCGAATTTAATAACATTTATAAACTGCCTGGCGATGAGTCATGATTAATGAAATGCTAAATTGCGATAGGTAATTTGATTGATATATATATATATATATATATATATATATATATATATATATATATATATATATATATATATATATATATTATTGCCATTTTATGCCGCCACAAATATGAATTACATACTCCAAACTGGGCTAAGTATAATTACATAAAAGGAATTTAGATAAACTGACAACAAAATTATTGAAAGGCAAAATATCCTGCTGGTATATGATAGATTTTGCTGCAAATGGTCTGAAGTATTTTGGGCTGGGGTGGTATGCATACTTTGCGCTTAATTTTAATATAATAAAACCAAAATGTTTACATTAGATCTATTCTGCATTCCCACGTAAACATTTAAGAAAGTCTTAATCGGCAAAGGTTTTTAATTCTACAGAGTGGTTTAAAAATTAAACACAATTTTTAGTAACCATGTATGAAAGAATCAATAATTGTATAATATGCATGTTGGTTACAATACAATTATATAATTGTATTAAATACCCATTTCATCTTATGTGGTTAAAGCGCTTTTGACACATATATCCACTTCGTATTTCTGTATCTATGACTATATGGAACAATTTGCTGTTTTCATTGACGTCCATGTATAGTCTGGTGTATATAATAAAATATTATAATTCTTACATAAGTGTATAAAAGAAATCGTTGTAGCTAAGTTGTAAGCGTGTTAGACACGTGCATGTCAGAGATATCATTCTTGCCATGACCATTTTGTGTCTTTGGGAAGGGCATCTTTCTTCAGCATGACCTTGCCCTTGTCTTTCTCTACAGGCAGTCTAAAACCGTACTAATGCAATGCATTATATTCATGTCTGTTGACGTATGTCGGTGGCTATACTGTCATTGCTACAGAATTCATACATTATACTGACAAACACATGAAACTCTCAATTGTCCATAGCAACATGCTGTAAGCAGACTTATAATGGCAATCGCCATATAAGATTTTCATTATTGAACAATTATATGTCTGTAATGTAAATTGACCACTTTTTAAACAGGTTGCTTTTGCTTCTGATGTGGTTCCATTTAGGACGATCCATGTCTATTTCTCCATTCTCCGTCCGCGAACTTTTCTAGTCCAGGATCACTTTTCTCCTTTGATTTCAATATTATTGTCAGATACCACAAACACAGTCAAGTTTACTGCATTTTCAAGTGTTCGAGTACGTGATCGTCTTCATTTGTAAGGTGTATATTAGCGTCGTCATTGACTTGGTCTGAAGTGAAATCAGATTCCACAAAAAATAATCTCCAGAACTGTAATATTGTGCAATGTTGTGTGTAATGATGCTGCAGAATTGTTCAGAGTCAAGTATGTCTTTTCGATAAAGCTTGGTTCGAAAGTTCTGGTTACAACGTATCGCCAGGTAACTTCTCACTCAGAGATTTTATAGACACGGAATTTGTAATAGACGTAAACATATCCACTGTTAAGGGCTGCTTTGTTTACGATACAAATTAATACAAGTTTAGGTAACTGATCTTGCAACACACGCATTTGGTTCTTAGATTGGCATCATTACCAGTGGTAAACGTTTTGAATTCCTCACGTGTGTTAGTTAGCATTGTTTCTGGTCAGAGTCTGGTCTCGTTTCGTGCAATAGTTAAAGCTTCTGCACGTAACACGTACAATTTCGTTTCTTGCATGTTTTTTTTGGAAATTGTTTGCAATGACTATTTAATGGAACACGGTGCTACTTTGATTCAATCTAAGAAGAATATATATTTGGTGAACAAACAATATTTGCTTTGCAGCCACACGGCCACTACCAGCCGATCCATTATTTATAAATCGTTGTCATGCTTTGTTTCCCTCTCTGCGTCCTTATTTTTTCGATTGTGTTCTGCGGTATCATTATCAATCAAACTTGCGTCATTGAGGACGCTTAGCGTGTTGGGCTTCCACGCAATAGAAGCATCTAAGTGTGTGCATATACCTTCTTGTTCCGTAAATGGGTAGACTATGCAGCTAATTTCGGTTATGGTAAGTCCGTATGCTGCGGCTGGAAAGTCTTTGTTTCGGGTAGAAATCTAATTCATTGTATAAGGAATGCATGAATTTATTTTATCATTGGACGCATGGTAGTTTTGATTCATTTTGATTTCAGGTACAGGTAGCTGTTGTCCATAATTGATGTAGTCTTTCTTTGCTATGTCATTTCGAAACCGAGTGGATGTATCCATGTAACAAAATACAATGGATGTGTTCTACACACTATGATTCTAGCTTCATCGTCATCGTGGATAGCAAAGATTATTGGTCCATGATTTTCTCTGCTTTGTTTTAGTAAAACAAAAATGTCTATGTGTCTGACTGCACACTTTTGTGTCTTGCCATGTCTATATATTTCTAATTTTTCATCACAGTCTTTTTCTGCCTTATCATTGCTTCTAAATAGCTGCCTTAGCAACCGATTCGACAAGCGTAGTTTTATAGATGGCCCAAAAGAGTTCTTTGCCTGTTTATACCAGTATAATTTTTTTTTAATTTAGTAACGTCTGTTGAATTCTGTAATTCGACTAACGCGTTTTTATGCGTTGTTTATCTAGCGACAACTCATAACGTTTCAAAACATGTTTAGAGCGGTACAGCAAAAAGAAAATTTGATAAATACAAGCCATGATCTCGGTTCGATCTACTCATCGGTACAATGAGTCATTCAGTTATAAATCACTCAAATTTCATATGCAACAGAGAAGCTTCGCCATGATTTTCCAAATGAGGAATACACTATTGTGTCCAATATCTCATTGTTTGCTTACTGTTCAGCTACAAATCACTGGCAGGACGATAGTATGGATCACGTGATACTCATATCTTCGTTTTTTTTTTTGTCATCCCTAATGGAAGTAGTAGAATCCACTTGAAATGTAATTATTCTCGGAAAAAGGCGGACATTGTTCCCACCACATTATATTCAATCACATCCAAGAGTACAGAAATATCAAATTTATTCTTCATTATATTCAATTGTTCATTGAAAAAGCTCCAATTATTTGTTGTTTCTGTTGATGAATTTTACAAAATGACTCTATGTTTTCTTGGGAAATAAATTATGTTTGCTAAAATTTACAAGGCTTGTTGTCCTTACACTTTCTTTGTGTTACTTTGAAGGAGCCGATACGTAACACTGTCCATTGTATTGTATATCGTTTTATCTTGTACACATTCACATTATTAGTGACTGTATATGCTATGTATTTATTTTCATCTTATACTTATTTAGTTTGGAACTAACTGCCCGGGATATTATAGTTCGTGTCAAAATGTGAACTTGAGATTGGAAAAGGGATGTCCATAGCATTTGATTAAGTTTCAGCTAGCATACATTCTATCTGGAACTGGCTATGTTATTGTATTTCGTTTTGTATTGTACGCATTTGCCTGTTTATGTCGTTGTATTGCGGTTCATATTGTACGCATTTGCTTGTCTTTGTCAAAGTATTTTGTTTCATGTTGCACGCATTTATTTGTCTATGTCGTTGTATTTTGTTTTATATTGTATGCATTGGTCGGACTTAGAATGGATTGAAGCAAATTATGGTATAGTGCTTTTTTTCGTCTTGTGCATATTCACTTTTGAACTGGCTTTCGAAGATATTGTACCTGGTACACATTCAAATTAAACTTGACTGTCTAAGGCATTGCATTTCGTTAAACCACCTTACGTTTGACCATCTGTTTATGTACGTTTTGGTCTGACATTTTTTTTCCAGAGATAATCAAGAATGGATTGAAACAAATTATTTTCAATTAAAACTACTTTACGGTGAGTTTGTGGCTCAATTTGTATTCGCTGAAGTAATTTGGCCTTGGAACACAGTGGGGAGAAAGATAGAAATATGAAAAGTCAAATATGTCAAAGCTCCGTAAAAGCATGCTAAATGAAACAAACATATTACAAGTGTCAACTCCATGCAAACACTATGCAGCTATTAAACGTGCCTTATATTACTATCATTTCAGAAAGAGAGTAAAAGAGTAAATTTTCAAGTGTCAAAATAACAAATCAATATCATCGTAATAATACATGTTCAAGTGTCAAAATAACAAATCAATAGCATCTTCGCAGCATAATTTTTAGATATAGCAAGCCTTTAAGAGCGTACAGTTGCATACGAAAGCCTATATTTAAAACCGCTGAAACATATGCACATATGTGCATAGTCGGTTAATTTTATTGACAACTATATGGGACGATATTGTCGGCTTTGAAGCGTAGTTTTCATTATATTGATATGCTACTGGAGTTAAAGCAACTGTCAATGCAGCGTATTAACTTTAGCTAGTTTTAAAATATGCTATAATTTTATGAGTGCCTTGTAAATAATCAAGAAACGTGCTATTTCGTCTTTCCTAGGTAAATACAAACAATACGAACAGTCAGCGCGATTCTGTCAAGACAGACGATACGTAGGCCTACAGTCAGTGCTATTTGGTGAAAACAGATGATACGTACAGTCAGTGTGACGTGCAATCTATGACAAAATGAATACAATATTTTGTTATACAGTCTATATATGTTATATGGATTTTATGTCGTTCATTTGTTATGAGATTCTTATTGCGGTTTATATCCCTATTGATATATTTCTAACTCAAAATGACACTGGACTGGTAATATGTACGCAAGGCAAGCAAGAGCAGGTACGTAAGTAAGCAAGCAAGAAAATAAGTAATGAAGTATGTATGGAAAGAATAAATAAATAAATACAGTAAGATAGTAAGTTGTCACTTGTTATCGTATTCTTTACACAATCAAATCTACACAATAAATTTCATTAACACACTAATAACACAAAACATACAGCAAGATTTGAACACGATTTTTGATCATGTTCATATAAGTCAGTCCTTTAAAACTCCTTTTTGCACAATACGCTGCGAGTCCAAAGACGAGCACGATATTGGTAGTCCTCTAAATATCTTGGAATAATGTAAAGCATGTATCTGGACTCATTCATGTTGGCTCTCTAGCAAAATATTAATTTTAAAAATATCAGCATTGTCTGAAGCAAAATGATTTTAGTCACATGATAATATCAAGATGTTAGATCTTATTTCATATCCTCGCACATATATTGATTTAAATTACATACTTACTCTACTCATGGCAAAGAAAGTTGGGTTAAAACACAAGGCATCAAAGTGAAGTGGAATATAACATTGCAGAGATGACACCACATAAAGAAAGTGGAACCCCCAAGTTAGGCATAATTTAAGAGATACAATAATCAGCTTTTAAGAATAGTAACTGAGAACCATGTCTTGAGTTTACGTGATTGGTTATTTTGATGCCTAAATGGTGTCAAAGCACAAATGGAATAATGTTGTTTGCTCAGATACTGCTTTTATTTGTTGAAATAAAGGAATAGTCAGAGAACTTGATTGAGTGCAAAATATACAAAACCTTTTGGAACTAAAGGAAGCAGATCTAACCATTCAATAATCGTAAGAATTCTCTGAAACTTTTATTACATTTATCACCAGATGGATTTAACGGAAAGAATAATAATACCGTGTTCATGAACATAACACTTAATGCTGGTGGGATCGAATTCTTGACCTCGTACAATGTACAATGCAATATATATCTAAGACAGGAAATTGTCATAAACTAAACATTTTAGCACTGATGTCTAGTTAATCAAGCCAGAATAGCTATGTACCTTTTTAAGAAAAGAATATTAAACCTTTTTTTGCTTTGTGACTCTCAACTTAAACGTTTTGGCCAGACAATCGTTCCAATTCTTACATGCTGGAACTTGTTCGTTTAGAATTTCTCAAATATGTGCTAACATTAAAAACAATACATCCCAATTATACATAGATACATACATACATACATACATACATACATACATACATACATACATACATACATACATACATACATGCATGCATGCATGCATGCATGCATGCATGCATGCATGCATGCATACATACATCCATCCATCCATCCATCCATCCATCCATCCATCCATCCATCCATCCATCCATGCATGCATGCATGCATGCATGCATGCATACATACATACATACATACATACATACATACATACATACATACATACATACATACATACATACATACATACATACATACATACATACATACATACATACATACATACATACATACATATATACACAGATAGATAGATAGATAGATAGATAGATAGATAGATAGATAGATAGATAGATAGATAGATAGATAGATAGATAGATAGATAGATAGATAGATAGATAGATAGATAGATAGATAGATAGATAGATAGATACATAGATACATAGATAGATACATAGATAGATAGACGAGTGCTATACACACACTAGTGCTATGCTTTCGTAGAATACCTCTACATTTTAAATGAGAATGATTAACTTTAAGGTCAATCCCATTAATGGTCAACAAATGAAACTATGTTATATAATGTGTCTGAGGTTATTACATGATGAAAAATAATGATCTAAGCAAAAAAAGAGAGCAGACTAGGCAGGAACAGTTGGGTTGAGAGCAGACTAGAGTTACGAGTCTATGCTCTTACAAAAGTAACAAAAAAGATTGAAGAAAATAAACTTTGTAAACATTATATTCATAATTTATTTCCCTAGACTATAAAATAAAACGTGAGAAATAAGAATGTCCTGCATTGCGAATTAAATACGCACATAATTCAGGAATTAACGACACAAGTCTAAGTAACAAGTTCTGAATAAAACTCAGTTCATGTCCCAAAGAGATCCAAAATTGAACGCGATTACGTTTCTGTTATAGCCTGTGAAGTATCAATGTGTCAGCAGTATCTTGTTAAATCATATAAATATTGTTCCAGGTTTAAATTTAACATAAACTCCATTGAATGTCTTTTTCCAAGAATTTTGTAAGTGCAATTTTGTATTTCATGAGAAAATAATCACTTGAGTTCATTAATTTAAAGAAGAGAAAAATCAGCCTAAACTGGTCACAATATAATACAACTTAAAGTGGTAGATGTTAAAGCACAACTCGTAAAATCCTGACAGTCACAAGATAATATAATTCTATGTTAGCCCTCGGGATACAAATTAGGATTTTCTGAAAACAACCATTATCTAATGGAAAATAACTTTCTAGTATGCATTAATGAGCCTTGTATACTTACAGTAGAATAACCTATTAAATTCACTTGGAGATCTACAAACCCCGGACCCTGATCAACATATTTACGCCTTCTTGTTTACTTGAATAATAATTCGGCCAATGAGCTCATACCCATAGAGAATAATGAACTTATTATTAGTTGTTTACGTCAATGAAACAAAATTATATTAAAAGTCAATCATATCAAACAGATATGAACTCAGTTTTCGACAAGGTCAAGTCCAGCAAACAATGTTGAATTACAAAAACATGGAATATTTTTTTAAAGCTAACATACGAATAACTAGATTATAAATAATACTACACTGTAATAGATGGGTTGAGCGCAGAAGATGATATTTATTATACATATCTTCTCATCGGAAACTGGAGTTCAGTTTATATTAGTCTATCAAACATTTCCAGTAAATCCTGGCTAGACATAAGGAAAGACTTCACGATCAGTTTATACAGACATGAAAATCGTCAATAACTAATTCGACAAAGGCAGATATATCTACAAATTTTAGAACGGGATTAAAATTAGAACACTATTTGTTAAAATACTTGTCAAAACTAACACAGATATAATACAATTTCGAATTATTGGTCAGTTAACGACAAGGGATGATAGAAACATTTGATCATACATGAAAGGATTGCGCACACGTGCATGCAGAAATGCGTAGGAGATGCATTTCACTGTCTCATTGAATGTAGCTGTTTCAGATAAGAAAGGAAATGTTACACGAAGACTTGTATATCAGACCAAAGTTCTAATCATCTTGTCTTGACGTGTTTGTTTGTTCCTTTCATTTTTGCTGTTTAACGTAAAGTAACAACTTTGCTACAGGTTCATTTGTATTCCTTTTATCGTAATTTATATCCAGTCTTTCTTTTCAATTATGTCAAAGCCATTTGTTTAAGTTTTAGCTTGTTTGTATTTCATTGGTGTATACATCGTGATATTGCTGTTATGATCAATAGCAATTACTGAGAAACAAATTGTATGGTCCCTGTATGATATACACGCAAAGTGAAAGTGATATTTTAATAGTTTATCTCATTTATTGCGTATTGTAACCTGAGTATAATGTACGAATTTGTCAGTGAATCAATGTGAATAAAGACAGAAACTCAAACAATTAAACAATCAACATACCAATATGCAAAGGTGATTGTGAATAGCTAGCAAAACTGGTAAATAACTAGATTTTGTTGCGTACACACTCGGCAGTGATGCGAGTTCATTCACTGGGTCAATACACAGCTGCCTATAGTTCCTTTTTTCCTTTTCATGACAAATTTATAGATCTCGTTGCATATCACTCATAAAGCGTCCATAATATATATATATATATATATATATATATATATATATATATATATATATATATATATATATATATATATATATATATATATATATATATATATATATATATATATATATATACACATACTTTAATCAGCCCTGTCCCCAGCTCCTTACTATTAAAACCTTGTAATAACATTAGTCATCTAACAATTGTGTTACATTTTCTCATTTCGTTATTAAACCGTTCTTTTTCTTTAGAACCACTACCTTAACGATTTATCTGTTTTAGCCACCAGCCAGAAAAGGTTGGACACTCCTGCTGTAGCTCTAATGGGATCAGATACATCGTCTAATCGTCTCGGTAACCTCTCAGGCCTGGTTCATCTGTCTCACAGTCATACACATACCATTAGACCTTTAAGTTCAGACCAGAAAGGCTGGTTATCATATGACTCGTCTACCTATGAAGTTTTAGAAGATTATACCCATACGACGTGACTAATATCACAACTCATTATGTACTGTGTAGACAATTGTTAACCGTTAATAATGAGAGAAATGCATAACTGAATTAACTTTACATGCTTATATGATATATACTAGTAAAGATAAAGAGGAGTAACTTTACGGACAATGGGAATTATGTGGACAAGACCCCTGGGTTATATTACGGACAACAGGAATTTAACATGGGATATATTGTGAGTGTTTACAGACAAGGAGAAGTTGGGCCTGTATAGGGGCAATAGGATTGAACAGGTGGGGTGACAATAAGGTAAAGGACATTGGCAACAGTGTTGCAAGTGGCTTACCTCAATCGGGCCAAACAGTGATACGGGGGGGGGCTATAACACTTAGCGAGGCGAGAATTGTAACGTTATTTAAAGCTTGGCTGTGCGGGACATATCAGTTTATATAATGGTTGGCTCGGTGGGAACCCGTAATGTTCATGCAAAAACACAAACATTGGCTGGCTGAGCGGGACATATCACTGTTGGACATAGGCAAACAAAAAAACAAATAAAGGCACCAATTTGGCAGTAGTCCGAACATTTTCAAAATATGAGTGGCATGCTAAGGACCTTTGATTTTGTTAGTGCTAACACCTTTTAGTGTACATCAAAGTCATCTCACGAATATTTTTCTCTTCCTGAAACTTCGTCTGAACTTCAGACAGCATTATCTCTCCACATAGATCCATCGTTTCTAAATTATCTGTATCAGTCATCTGGGTTTTAGCCCATGATGATTTGACATACGTGGGATAGTCCGGGATAAACAGCATCGACAATAGTAGGGTAGACAAGTCTACATCTTGTGACGACACCAGGTAAAGGGAATGAAGTGAACCGCAGTTATTTAAGGTGGAAGAGTGCATCGAAACGGATTGAGTTCTTTCACCAATCCTAACACGCGCTACAAAAATTAGTCACAGTGCTGAGTTTGTATTCCAATCCGAAGAGAGCTGCATATGACGTCACATACCCTGTATAGATAGCCTAACGTCACTGAACGTTGAATGAATGAAACATTGTCAGAACATGACGAAAACTAAGAAGACAATGAATTGGGGTGCACCGTCTGTGGAGACGAAAAGTGATGGTATAGCATTGGCTACCAAAGCAAACAAGATCCTACTTCTATAAAGACTAATTTTAATTCTAGTTTAGTGTATTTTCTCTCTTCTTCAGATGAGTTTGTTCTGGTACTAGCACCTTCGCCACCATTTCCTTCCTTACCATACGTGGAGGATTTTAAACCGAGACAGACAAAAGAATTTGAGACATTTTTTGCAACAACAAAACGAAGCAGAACAAGCTTTTCTCCTTCCAAAACAACAGAGGGAAGAAGATGCAAGACAAAATTAAAATGACAGGAAAAGACAAACAGAAAAAACAAGGTCTAAGAGATAATCACACATGCATCAGATTTATTTATTAGGGTCCGAAAGAAATCGAACTTCACGAACCAAACAGATCAACCCTGTTAACACACCTACTACGCCTGAGATACCAGCCCTTGTTATGTTTACGAAATCATCGACATGATCAGCTCCAGAACTTCGCCTTGGTTGTTGCAAAGGGATCAGGCAGTTAAAACGCATTACTTCCCGTTCCTGAGTTTGTTTTATAATAACAAACACCCAACCGTCCTTGTCAAGGCTACCCACTTCTCATGGAATTAGATAGCATTAATTTGCCAAAATCAATTAAAACTCACAATAACTTTTTTCCATGATGTGCATGTGTGAGTGCATTAGTGTAGGTCCTCGTTCTAAACAATCAAAACCAAGACACACTTACGTTATATTATGTTGTATTCTGTTACAAATGTACAATCCAATTAACAAAACAACACTAACAAAAGTTAATTTTTATTCTCCTTTGTCATTGCTCACTCTCTCCTTTTTTGAATGTCGTCACTGTCACAGGTTTTTCCTCCTTTTCTTTCTCACTTTCTTCTCGTCATCTTTTCTTTCTATTTCTTAATGTGCATGTGTTCTTTTATTTTTGGAGTGAACCTCTTCTTCCTGTTTGGAATTCCACTCTGTCTAATGCTCCTGTTGTTTCACAAAGCTGTATGAAGACCAATGTCCTTTCTCTAGACAATGATAACAGGAATCTTGACTTTTGTCTCTTTTGACACCTGCCTTTTTGGACTGTCTGGACATTTTGAAGACCAATGTCCTTTCTTTTGACAGATATAGCAACTATCTTGAGTTTTATGTCGAAAGGAGGGAGAGTTGTCCGTAGGCTTCACTGACGAAAACTTTCGTATGACAACTCGCAAAGCTAAGGACATACGTTCGATCAGTGTTGGCGTTTCCATCTTTCTGGTCGGATTGAGAGTGAAATGGATACTTTGATGGAAGACTGTGACCCTTTATATAAGTAAGATACTGACTTTACATTGATATATAGGGGTCCATGACGTTTAAAATGTAGTGATTTTACTTTTTGCACTTAAGATGAAATGATAAGAAAGTAAGAGACAAAAACGTGACCTATCGCCTCGCACAGTACCTAAAGTATATTGCTCAGTTTCATGCCAGCGAATCTGAAGATGACATGAGTGAACCAGAATCCAAAGAGTGTCTGCACCAAGCCGAACGCAACCACCAGCAAACACTGAAAAGTAATGTCACATTCGAGAGACCAATAAACCCTCCTATAGAAAATTTAGAACCACAACCTACACGTACATGGCGAAGTTTAAAGATTTCAAGTCATACGCACCGCTGGAGAATGCAGGCCATTGCTTGACACTTTCCATTTATCTCGACAGTCTGAAGTCCCCGGATTGGATTGCGTTTCGAAGACCATCAGAAATGGCACCAAAAAATGTCATCGACAAGATTCAACACGTTCAGCACTCCAACGACAAGTTTCACATCATCTATGGAAAGGCGACACTATACATGGCCCACGTTTCTCTTCCCAAAAGACCGCACGCAAAAAAATGTTGTTAATAAACAACCTTCGTAGCACCAAAATTAACAACCCTCAACACAAACTGTGTTTAGCCAGGGCCATCGTGGTGCGACGAACGTATGCCGACAAGAACGACACGAAAAGAGCCTGGCAATCTATTCAAACGCGAACCGACTCAAAGAACAAAGAGATGCATAACTCGTGTTTCAGCAAGCGGTATATCCAAATATTCATCCTATGGCATTACTGAAATGCAGACATTGCAAAACGTCTTGACTCCACGTGACATCTTGAAAGTACACCCTCAAGAAGTGCGCGTAATTCTGTCCTTCGAGGCAAACAGCTGAAAGATGGAAAATACATTCACGTCTATCATTACAATGAGCATTTTGATGCCATTACCACTATCACCGGATTTCTTGGATATAGCTATTATTGTGAAAATTGTGACTATAAATATAATAATCTAGAACAACACAAGCATTGTGGATAGAGATGTAAATGATGTTTGGCCTCTAAACTCTGCCTGACGAAGGACAAGAACGAATGAATTGGCCAACTTGTAAGGGCACGTTTGTCAGCCAAGCCTGTTACTAACAGGATCTAAAGACGCAAGGTTCACAGCGACAAAGACGCAAGGTTCACAGCGACAAAATGCTTGTCAACTCTTGAGATTGTGCCATACTTGTGGATAAGTCATGCGTACCAATAGTACCAACGTACACCAATGTCGAGAAAAGAAACGATGTCATATCTGTCGCCAAATCATGAAATGGAATAGAAATGCTACATTCAAAAATAGCATTTCACACATGAAGATGAAGATGACATGAAGAAAGGCAATTTCATTTTTTTTTTCGATTTCGAATGCATGCAAGAGACCGGCATTTACATTCCTAATTTATATGTGGCTTATCGAGCGTGCTAGAAATGTATCCAACAACCTATATTTTGTCATTGCCCCTACTGTAGCTAGATTTCTGGAGGACATGAAAAAATCTATCAAAGACCAAACACATCCATCCATTCTTGGACCCTATCGACGAGACGTGGAGCCAAGAGGATATCGATTGTTACGGAATTTGCTATCGCTATGCCACGGTGATGGCTCACAATTACTTGGAATACGATCAACAGTTTATTCTCAGATTTTGTAAGGGAAAAAAGCAACTAAGGTCTTAAAGTCACTTTGAACGAAGCCAGAATAATTTCTATGCATGTGCCTTAAGTGAAGTTTAAAATTTTTATGAGGTTTCGGCATGCCTTTGAGTCTAATGCCTAATACGTATGGAATGACAAAAATGTCCAAAGAGTATTTCCGCACTTTTAAGTAACGAAGACAAAATACACGCCTTTCTATCGCATTTGCCTGATGCTCACTACTACGACACCGACAACTTGCGTATTTAGAAATGTTAAAGTATTTTCCTTCCTATGTTGATATTTTACGGCACTGCTGCGGTGGAGAATTTCGAGAACTTGATGGATCACGAAGGGATAAATCCATTGAATGAAGCATGCACCATCGCCAAAGAGTGTTCCGTAGCGTAGCGCCAATGAATAACGCCCGAGAACATCCTAGCTATCATAACCCAAAAAACGACAAACATTGTCAAACATCAATACTCTGTCAAAGCCCTACTTTGGCTATATTACTTGTGCGACAAGGAAGACAAATGAATCCAATACGCCCCCAACAGAGTACGCATAAAGACCATCAGAACATATCCAGTGGATGGCTGGATCTTAGCAAACCCCATGATCGTGTACAAGTGGCCGAGTGGTCTAAAGCCCTGTCCGTTACGGATCACTGCCATCTCACCTCTGTCTGCGTGTGTTCGAGTCCAGGATTCGGCTAATGTAGATATGTGAGAAAGCTTGCCAGTAGCTTCTCGTTGGTCGGTGGTTCTTTCCGGTGATTTCCCGGTTTCTTCCTCCACCATTAATACTGGCCGCCATGAATAGCCTATCTTGTGCTGAAAAATGGCGTTAAACCAACAACAACAACAACAACAACTTATTTCACAGTTGTCCCATCTGCTACCCTCAAGGTGTCACTAAACATCAGTTGTTACAAAGTACCACGGAAGACTTGTACAAAATCACTAGAACAGTAAGGATACCAAGTGGCAGAAATGCGGGAACACGAGTACGATCACCGTTTGAAAACATATCCCGAGTTTAAACGCATCGTGGAACTTTACAAGCAGGAGGACCCTCTGAACGCGGAACAGTTTGTACAGAAAACGAAAAAAAAAACTTTTTACCTTACCCGTACGACGAGGAGAAAGGAGAAGAAATTAAATGCTGTATCTTTATGTGTGCAAATATTTTCCATTTCCTCAGGGCATCTACAACTGCTAATAGAACGCATCGACCTGAAACACGTTTGACAATACGAACGATTGATTAAATGTAAAGTCTTGTATCTCACGGACATGAATTATCCCGTCTTACTTCACCATTGCCAAGAAAAACTGATGTTTCCTTTGTGTCGTACTTGTGCCGTAACGTGCGACCAGGACCAACCTTGTCAACGCATCCGGGAAGAATGTGCCATGACGAGAACTAGGGTTGCCGTAGAATTGTTTTATAGCCCTGGACCTCGGATACTAACTGTTAGAAGTGTATTAAATTTACCTCTATCCAAAGACAAAACTATACCACAAGGTTGACGAGACTCAGAAAAGGATTTCGGAGTGCAAAGTTAAAGGACTACCTCTCATTTGTCGCACCAGTCACGTGGTGACCTTTGGAATATTATATAAGCCTTGCAGTCTAGAGCGGATCAATATTTTAAAGTGACCACCTACCAACCTCAAAAGATTTAACATTTACCCACACACCAAATCGTCAGTGGGCCTTTGGATAGAGTCTATCAAATCGTGTACCAGAAGCGAGTGCAACTTCACAGTCACTTCAATTTTCCTTACGGACACACTGGTATAAAACAGGGTTCCATGACCATAGCCACCAACATGAAGGATGACTTCGACACAGAAAGAATCGAGTGAGTGTCCCACTGAGAACTCCAAGATTAAACAATACAATTTTCCTGTTTTCTTGTCTGACTATTGTAATTATGCCTGTTTTTGGAAACGTGTCAAACATGACACACAGATATGGAAGGATTACCTACTGGGAATAGTTTAGCTATAACAGGATTTGTCTACTTGGGTTCTGAGACTATTTTGGGATACGAAGTACAGTCTTTTTATTGTGGCCTTAGGTTGCATATGGATCTATGTATTCAACTATTTTGTAACATACTATATCGTTTCCGCACTGTCATTACCTTTCTATGGCTTTCCACCCACCACACTACTGTACAGGTGTGACGGTACCTTAGAGAAGGTAGTACCGTTGTTCAAGAAGAAAAAGGGAAGACTTCTAAACCTAGACATAAATAGGAACGATGTGCGCGCTCGAGACTTTATTATAATTAATATAAAAAGGGACAACGTCCAAGAACGATAGCTTTTTGTGACTGCCATTGCCAAGCGAGAAAAATTAATACTTTTAAACAGACAACACCATTCAAGTTCGGTGATCTCAAATGGATTTCGATGTCATGAATTACGATTGCAGAGATGTTGTACACCGTGACCTCAGTGATTCAGTATCATGGGAAATTTGCTATTATTACTACTAACATACCTATGCACTGGGTAGCTGTCTACTTCCCACGATGGCTGTGTGAAGAATTTTGATTCGTATGGATTACCGCCTTTGGAAGATGACATCATCGACTTTATGAGAAGAGATGCCCAGACGATTTGCTTCAGTCATGTAAAATTACAAGGCATATGTTCTCTGGTGTGTCAACAATATTGTGTCTATTTCTTCATTAACGCAGGTTTGGATATTCGTTATAACATTTGGTGACTAATTTTTATCGTTACGTTTCTATAAACGATGAAAAAGTAGATGGATAGTTTTGTGACTTTTATGGCTGTCTTATGTCTTTAGCTAGTAGTGTACATCAATGGTCCAATGACTTCCCTTCGTGGAATTATAACTTCACTTCCCATCGTTGTCAACCCTGTCAAAAATAGTTTGTTTCAAAAATTATTATATGATGTGTTGGTTGTTTGTTTGTTAGCTAAAACTAAAACGTGTTCTAAAAAGAACGTGCTTGTAGTTTGTTTTCTGACATCCTGTGAATATATTCTCTTTGACTTCTCTCTATCCCTCACCATGAGATAAGTTATAACGGCGTTTCGATACAAACAATTGTAGGCATTTTTATATTGCGTCCGCTTTTGAACTATATGAATTGGTGTGGTATCCAGTCTGACCATCCATGATTGACTCATTCATCTATGAAGATTTATTTAGTGTCAGGTAAACCCTGATACCAAAGAGAATGTTAGAATGTTACAAATAGCCTAAGACCTGATAGAAGAGGTCTTTAGAGATGATATGAAGAAAGAGCAAGAAGAATGTACGGAGAAGTACATACTTCAGGAACAGCAGAGAGAACAGCAACAGCAGTAACAGCAGCAACAACAGTAGGAGCCAGACCCGGTATTTGTGATCTGCCATGTGTATACAAAAAATTTCTCATTCTCTTTCCGATAAAGCAGACCCTATACTGTCTGCAAGCTTGCAGCCAGACAGATTTTGTAATCTTAGAAGATAAAATATTGTCATACCCCTTGAATAAAACAGGATTTCTCTCAACCATCTAGAAACGTGATACTAGACAAATTGCCAAACTATTTCTCTGTTTTTAGGAATAAGACTTTACTATCTCACAGAGCGAAAACTAGGATAGTGATGCAAGTCAACCCCTGTTGCACTCAGAGCAAGACAAGTCAAATGGGAGCAGGACTGGAGCAGACGTTCTGTGAGTGCGGCCAGGCTTAAGAGGTACCAGCATTACGAGGTGCATCTGGGGTTCTAGAAAACAGCCTTTCTCAAGGTTAAGCATAACTCCAATCAAATAGACACTAATCAAGTGCCAATTAATGTGAATGTGGAGTAAAGTGACTATAAACACTAAATCCTTTACTGTTGTGTGTTTGTTTTTCTTTGTGCGTGAGTATATCCTTGTATTTGTGTTTGTGTTTGTGTATTTATGCTTATAAGCGTGCGGATACATTTGTTTTTGTATTTGTTTTATATCTGAAAAAAAACATTGCCTCTAAACACAAAACATTTCCTATTAACGTGTCGTTTAGTATAAAATTGTAAGTTAGGTTAGCTCTCGCATCACTATGGATTAGTTGGTTTGGTAGGTGATATTGGTAGTTGATAAGAGTGGATGTTTCCTTCACTTCTCTTATTTATATATATATATATATATATATATATATATATATATATATATATATATGGTATGGTATGGTATGGTGTAGGAAATGTTGGTCAATATCGAGTACGGTGCCTATAGTCCCCACTGATTGTAAATTGAAATAAATAAATTGAAAAAATGGAAGGAGATATTAAGCGAGATCACAAAACAGGAAAAGGAGGAAAAGGAAGACGTAGAAGACAAAGATAGAATGAGTAAGTGCAATGCAAATTTTGAAAAACAAGAGCAAAATGAGAAAGGAAATATGAGGTGATAGAGGTACCGGAAGAAGAGAAGAATGAAGTTGAGAAGCAAGATGAGAAGAAAACGAAAAATGTAAAGAAAATAAGAGTCTGGTGGAGGAGAAGAAGAAATTAGAAGAACTTTACCCTAATTTTTATCTTTTCATGGCCTTTCATATGTCTCGAAGAGATTCGCTCTCTTGTCATATTTGTGTTATTGTTTGTCTATATATAGACAGTGATATGGCCAGTCCAACCAGACAATATTTGAGATTTTTGTATGAATTTTACGGCTTCCCGCCCAGCCAAGGGTTATATAAATTTATATGTCCCGCACAGCCTGGTTTTATATAAAGTTATATGTCCCTCCATACGAAGCGTTGTATTTTTGTTTCCCGCTATCACTGTTTGGCCTGATTGAAGTCAGCCAATTACAACATTGTTGCCAATGTCTAGTACATTGACGTCACTCCGCCTGCTCAGTTCCTGTTGTCCCTATTCATGCCCAACTTTTTCTTATCCGTATACAGGCCCAATATTTCCATTGTTAAATTTCCATTGTCGGTAATCTTACCTAGGGTTCTTGTCCATTTAATTCCAATTGTCCGTAAAATGCCCCCAGCACTACTCATATGGTAACAAATTTGAGGCTTTCACCAATTGTATATATCTCTGAATTTAAGGATTAAATAGTCTTTTGCTATTATTTATATTATGGGAAGTGAGTATTGGATAAATATTCCTCAGAACGAGTAATTAGCCAATTATTAGTAGCCAACATTACAGAATTCATTATTTATAATATTTCATGATGGCATGGTTTAGTTTTTCATTGCGTTCAGGTCAGAGCATCATAACGGACCGTTAGCCAAGTAGTTTTTGTTTTTAAAAATAATTATATTGATTGATGGTGTATCTCCACCAGATGTATTTTTAACAGGGACTGATCAATTGTACAAAGGAATAATTTTTGAGCCAAGCAGTTCCAATTAAAATCTAATTATATTGATTGATGGTGTGTCTCCACCTGATGTATTTATAACACGGACTGATAAATGGTACAATGAAATAACTGAGATGGATCTGATCCCTTATCTGGAGACATCTTTTGTTACTGTTATGATGAAAAATATGGTGTAAAATTACAAGCGAAATGAGGCTTAAAAATTATCATTTTAATTGACCTATGTTAGAGAAGGAAATGTAGTTCCAATTATTTGGTGTTTGAGTTTTACAATTTCAGAGCGTTAAGTAATGGTGCTGCATTACTGAAATATAATAAGGAAAAACCATACCTTTGTGATACAGTTGTGCAAATGTGTACTTGCGATATTTGTGGTCATGCATTGGTTAGAGGAAAATTATGTATAGTCTCTGTGCGTTGTAATTTCCATTAGACAATTTATTAGACATCACAGTGACAAATAATAATCTATCACTTGTAATAATCTCTTAATAAATAAATTTAATTAGTGAATGTAAGTTTTTTATTTTTAAATGTTAGTAATTGAATGCCTTTCACACTTAAATTATTCGTTACATAATTGCATTTTAATTTACATTAGTAAGCATATACTGGAAACATTAAACAAAAATTGAAATTATTTTCAAGCTCACTGTTTTCATATCGTACATCTCTGACTTCTATTTATCCTATTGTTGCCAAAACTCGCAGTTTATATTCTCAAACTGTATGAAGACACTCTAAGTAATCAAAGATAATTCATGTTTTTGGTCGCATAAGAATTTTAAAAAATACAAAAGGAATTATTGTAAGAGGACACTTTTAGCAATCAAAGCGAATCCATGTTTTTTGGTTACATCAGAATTGTTTAAAAATATTATAGGAATGATGTACTCTGGCAGTTTACGCAACCTTTCCAGAAATGTTTTCAAGAATAATATCTTAATGCGGTAAACATTTTTAGTCATCAAAGTCTTTTTTCGGGAGTTAATATTTATGATTATTTCTTTGAGAATCAAATCATTCGTTGAGAAGAAAAAGTTAGTAAAACTAAATTCTCAATGAACATTTGTTCCTGTTCCTTCTGCTCTTTCCGTTTGAAGTGCAGTTTCACGAGCCTGGATTGCTTTTGTTTCAGGTTTCTATCTTCTAAACAACAAATCCCTGGCGTTCACGTTGCAAAACCGAAAAAAAAGTTTCCGTGCTTTAAAGATGTAGATTTGCGACAATGTGAGCGACATATAGCAGTATATTCGTCCCACATGATCATTATTTTGTGAGTAAAAAACATCTGAATTTTAATTAATATTATTCTGAATCTTTCAACACAAAGTATGCACCAGGAACACCGTCAATATAAGTGGAAGTAACCCTGGCTTCCAACCACTCAACAATCCAATTATTAAACCCAGTACGCATCCCACTTCAACTTTTCGGTGCATCTTTACGAACCATTAACAACAAAACATCTGCCAATTCAAGAGATGTGAAAACATTATGTCATAGATGAGTTTCATGTATATTAGTGCTAGCACAATCATTGCAAGTTGATCAAGCAGTTCAAAATTCTTGACCTGGCTATCATCCATCTAGATTTAAATGAAGTAAATATATAATGCAGTATTCATAGAACATTTAACTATTTTACACGATCCTCTGTTTTTCAAAGCAGATGCTAACGACAAAATATCTACAATGTTATAATTATCCCCCAAACAGCTAGCATTTGTTCTTTTCTGTATTATTCTAACTATTCTTTTAAGTCCTTGGAAATTAAAAACTAATTTATCAAGGTTCTCGCATATACCAACTTCAAATAGCCTATGCGGGATTTAATTACACTCGTCTTAAATTAGCTGTGGATTTGTTTTGGGTTGGGGTCTCGTGTGTTAACAAATCGATCAAGAAAGTGAACACAATCTTAATAACACCTGTTTTCCGGCAAGAAAAATGACTTTAAAAAGTCAGACCTGGTAACGATAATTATAGTGGAAACAGTTTTTCCATCTGCTTCAGTAACTGTTGAGCAATTTCATCAAAGCCTTTTCTAGAAACATTGTGGTCGCAGTGGTGTCAATGCTAGGAAAGTTTCTGTTATTATGAGCATGCGTGTTGTCAGTATGACTATAACAAGATAGCAAGTTGTGATCTGGAAATTATAACAGAACACTTATGATGGTGATACAAATACATTGTTTATGTATCACTTCAATGAGAAAAGAATATTGATTGATATGTGCTTGTTTAAGATCCACATATTGGACAAGTTAATATAATACGCATAAACTTAAAAATGCAACAACTATAAATACCAATAAATGACAATACCTGGTACAAGAACAAAGGTGTACGATTCACAGTAATTTCATGCGATCAAAAGAATGACGTGTTTTACTTAGTAGTAAAAATGATGCATTCATTGAACAGATATCATACAAAAATATCTTTACACTCAGGAAACACTGGGTATAACAAAATCCGAGTATTAACCCACACCTAAAAGATGATATGCATGGAGTAACACGAAACTCACTCATCAATATCACACTTGGCTACCAGTTACACTCGTCAATAAAACAAATATCATCTTGGGTAGTCACCGACCACAATAAAATTCCTTGATCGATAAAGCAATCATCGCCCACTAATCCGGTCAGCAAAGCTCGACAACCTACTACTCAACCAGCAACACTGTTCCCTCAACTCTAAGATTGGTGTGGTTAAGTTCTATGGTTCGCTCCATAGCTCGTACCACGATGACTAAGATGACCTAGGATAACTCTGCTCAGCTGAAAATGCATCTAACACCGTGAGTTATTCATAACAGTGGCATATATGATAACATGTAATGCCGTTATATACTTTAATCTATACAAATTACATTACCGGTACAGCATTACAAAACAATAATCAGGTTTAGAAATGAACCTGTATCCGATAAAATGCCTATAGTACTAAACGTTTCTTAATGAAATGCAAATTTCTATTGCTACTATCAATCTCTTGCTAAGTCAAAAGCAGATCAAAAAATATTTGCGTTATACCACACAAGCCAAACCTTAAATGAAAACATTCAAAACAAAACGTGATAGTAATTACATAGCTATAACTTACAATATACACAAATAATCATACACAAGAAATTAATAAGTAACTTAAATATATTTGCACATGAAGATGTGCAAGTCCCTAAGTTGTATAGGTGTGGTTACTCTCAGACATCATTTGAATAACCCTTTGTGACAAAAGTTAAAGTAT
Source organism: Potamilus streckersoni (assembly GCA_016746295.1). Classification (NCBI taxonomy): domain Eukaryota; kingdom Metazoa; phylum Mollusca; class Bivalvia; order Unionida; family Unionidae; genus Potamilus; species Potamilus streckersoni. The sequence continues at coordinate 252,239 of JAEAOA010001734.1, read as the reverse complement.
ATTATGTGTTCATGGGTTTTTCATATGTGTGTGTTTCTTGTATCAATTTTATTAATTTTCTTTTTATCAAATTTGAGTAAGGTTTGTATACTATTCAAATTTGTTATTTCTTATAATATATCACATTTCTGGAGTTGCTATTTAATTACTAATCATAGTTTCCGATAAGTCAGAAGTTTGATAAATGAATGCTAGTTTGATAGTTTTAATACTGTAGATTTCTATTATAATGTTTCTGCTTTGCGAATAGGTTGTTTGATGTCTTAATTAGGTTCGATCAGCATTCCCACAACGCCTTCGCGATCATGTTAACACGAGCTCAGGTGCCACTAGTTGCTTGTCTAATATATGATTGACAATTGTAATCGTAAGTATAATATTCAGTGATTATAGTTAGGTTACTAATAATTTAAAAATAATTTGTTAAGGAAATACATGAATAATTCTTTAGCTTAGTCAGTTTAATCATAATCAGTAAATTTTGAAAATGTGGCTATATTATTTATTGCTATAGTTACATTAAAAATAGTGTAAACTGTTTAATAAGTGTTATTCGCATTCGTTTAAAACATTTCCTACGTAATATGAATCATAAGTCTGTTTTATATTGCGTTAAGTTATCTTATAATCAATACAGTATGGCTAGTGTCTTTTCTCCCTGGCCATATGAAGGAGTCTCAATCTCGCAATATTGTCGATCTGCTCTTTCTCCTTGCTCAACAGGAAGCAGTCTCATCATCGCATATTTTATTCCATTTCTTTTGTATTTCATTAATTACTTTAAATTCTCTTGCTCCATGGCCTTATTTCAACGTTTGTTTCGTTTCCTTTCGTTTGATTGTGTAATTCTTCCTCTGTTTATCAGACATTTTGTAACTAGGGGCTCTTGTACTGAGTTTACTGCTTACTGACAAGACGTTCCGTAATGTGACGATATCATCTTACAGTGAGGCATTTATGCACAGATGATGTAGCCTACATCGTCTGTGCGCTGGAACAATTCGGTTTAAACTATCGAAAACACTTCACATGTATGACATAGGATGAACCAAACTCACTGTTTCGAAATATTGTTCAATATACATAAATCACCATCGGGTATCGTTGTACGCAAAACGTACATATATTTAATAAATAGAGGGATTTATACAATTCCGTGACAGTTAACATTATTCACTCTCTTACTCAAACTTTGTAAACTCTTAAATAGATTTACATGTTGACACTAGATCACCAATATTACGTTGTTTACCAGAACACAATCTCGAGAGACTTGTAATGTTTACTTGCAAACAATTTTCTCATTCTTTCTTAACACATTCAAGCTCTTAGCACATTAAAACTCTAGAATAACCTTCAATACAATTATAATGGCAACATTTGTAGCCCTACTAAACGTCTGTGTGTAGATATGTGGTATATCCGCCATTTTTGATTTGTTTAGAATCTGGCGTAGGGGTATAACTCTCAGATTTTCTCGGCAATGTTATCAAAGGACATACCCTAGATGCTTCATTCAAGCATCAAAACAGTTAACATTGTGTCTAGATGTATCTAAAACAATTAAAAACTGACCAAAAACTAAGTAAATGCATTATTATACAACTTAGATAACTTTATCTTTTGCACAGTTCAAGCCTGCACTTTTTAAAAGTTGAATGTGCTTGGGTAATGGTGATCTATTTTATACTAATTGCAAAAATGCTACAGATGATTGCAAAAAGTACCCCATTATATATGCTATATTTTATGTGCATTGTATTTGATTGATACACAATTTTCTGACCCAAGCGACAGAGAAAACTCGCTTTTCTATATGCTGTTCGTGTATATCTCTCTCTCTCTCTCTCTCTCTCTCTCTCTCTCTCTCTCTCTCTCTCTCTATATATATATATATATATATATATATATATATATATATATATATATATATATATATATATATATATATATATTGTATTATCCAGACTACCTTTTAGCAATACTGCAGTCACATGAAAGTTTAAAATTGCATGCTTTTTCTCTTCGGTTATTAAAATTAGGTGCACTGGGAATTCCAAAAGTCGCCATAGCATTCAACCTTTGTAGGTGACTCTCAGACCTACTTAATATAAGTATCGATATCTAGTTACCATAAGAAGATTTCAGTGTTAATCAGATTGGGCCTTCAAAGGTGCGAGCCTAAGTGCATATTCAAGACCTAGCGAAATCAATAGCAGAAGCAATTACGCAGTGCTTTTACTATATCAATCAAACTTAAGTATCACCACCTTATCTCGTCAGCTACATGCAGTGATACTACCTAGTAAGAGTTATCATCAATCTTTATTTCCTTTTTCAGAGGTAATGGTGCAAACAAAACAAAAAACGAAACAGCTGTGATGGTTTTTTACCTTTAACAGTGATGTGCATGAATATGAGAGTACCATATTTAACATAAAATAAGGCGCACGACTGTGCAACCCTTTAATATTCAATTACTGTACACATCAGCATTAATTTTGAACAATAAATGATATTGCATATGTTATGTAATAAATAGCGTACATTAAAGGCACGATTATCGCGTTTTATACCATCACATGACTTCCATAGTTTGATAATTTGAACATCGAACTTATTACTAAGAAAAAAAATTATGTATCACAGATGCAGAGAACAATAAAGCCGGCTTAATAAAATTACCTAGGATTTCTAGCTGATCCGAGCTGATATCGGTGAAAACTTCCTACCAAGGGATGCTGAGTGAATTCTTTATCTGATATATTATGAAGATACACACCAAGATGAATGTCAAAATAGTGTATCTGTCAAAAAAACTTTCATTTTCCAAAAGTGCTATGCCAGCAAATAAGTTGTATGGATTATTTCTCATGTAAAAGAATAAATACAGTGTTAATATAATATCAGGCATATTTTGCAAATGGATTCGTGTGTTTGTAAGCAGTTAAAACATCGGCTAACTTCAGATTTTCAGGTAGAGAGGACACAACAAGTAGCCCTAATTTGGACTCATGATGTGATTTGATTATGATTTTTGACGTAGCTTTAACAATTTTTTAGTCATATAGCTACGACATCTCCAGTGTGGCAGTTTATAGTGATGTCACTAGTGCATCATGCCTCAGACATGTAGCATGATGTCCAACACAGTCACATTACTCTGACACCAGGCCAACCCGTCCTAACACTAACATCTTAATACTGAGCGTCAAGCGAGGCAGCTGTTAGTACCAATTTTGTATGACTCGACCGGGGATCAAACCCACGACCTCCCTCATCCGAGGCTAACGCTCTAACCACTAGGCCACAGGAGCGATTTTTTTACTCATGTAATTCTTGTTAAAGGTTACTACTATAAACTAGGTATAAAAATTTTGACACAATACCTCCCTTCCCCATTTCTTAATTGAATACGTTCGGATTATGATCACTCGTTGGGACAATGCTTCATGTGTTTGAGTACGATTCATTTATTATATAATAATCTTTCCTTGAATAACCAGTTTTCTTAAGCTCCCCAGCTTCATATAAATATCTGAGTTACAATACCAGGTACTGGTTTTATGAGAAACAGTCATGTCATTGTACTGGTATGTGGGCTTTATTTCGTGATTGCATTGATATGTTTCATAGAAATTCTACGTGTAATTTCATTACTTAATGCGTCTATCGCACTTGGGAGTCTTGTAACCCATTCGTGTGATCTTGTGATTGTGGAAATTTCTTGAGCTTATTGTTATCCGAATAATCGCTCAGCAAGTGTTCGATTAAATCGTTCTACGATTGTCTGATCAAGATGTAACGCAGTATGTCCTCGTCCAATTTTGACGTTATGTTGTTTCATCATCGACGTTACTGCACCAAAAAAAATTATTTATTAGGATAATATGCAGTAACTGTGGCCATTGCAAGTGCCCTAGTCCATACAAAATTCTTTCAAACGCAGGTGTAACTTCGGTTGATGTTTTAGTGGATAACGGTTCTTCTTCTTTGTGTGTACTTGCAACGTCAACAACAGTTAATGCATTTTTGTATTTGCGTGATCCGGCAGCGGATCGATGAAGTCTACGTGTTTTAATAGTATCATGCGGTGAAAATAAAATATCTACCTGATGAACTTCATTGGGGTTACTGACATTAAAATGTTTATATTGAATATGTTTACCTGGTGGTAGATAAATTTGTCATATTGTCTGTCGACCGAACCAATTTTCAGCTTCAGATTAATTACCCAACCCCTAACACTCATTTTCCAGTTGGCTAGTAATTCTCGCAGATTTTATTATTTTACGATCTTTAGCGTGTGTATCAGCTTAACGTCTGCGATATGTCGTTTTTGTAAATCTGGACTTTTAGACTCGACATCATAAACATGACATGCATGATCAATCGCATTCACTGGAGACTCTCCTTGTTTGGGCTGATTTCGCTCATCGAGTCGAATATCAGGTCAGGTTCAATAATTAAACCCAGGAAGATATTTTTCGCCAGGATACTTAGCCAATATTTATAGAGGTGGGTACATAGCTATAATCAATAATGTTCAAACCTTAAGACAGATATCAACGATTTAATTTAACCTTTCAAAAAAATGTTCCACTATGATAGGACGCAAAATGGGTTGTACTTGCCCCAGCAGTGTCAAACACTGTCGCGATTTCCCATGAAGTCATTCTGGGGGGGGTATTTGCCCGAGCAATGTTACAACCTGACTCGATTCTGCTAGATGTCATAGGTTTCCCTTAGTTTCAAAGACTTACATTAACGTCTTTGTAAATTAGAAAGCCCAAAGTGTCTTTTTTATAAATAATTATACTCTAATTAATGCAGGACAACAACTCACAACTTTCCAGTTGTCTATAAACCACACATCTGCATGGTTTCTATTCATTAGCATTTCTTACCATCAGCATTTCAATAAAACTATACAACTCCCCCTAACATAGAGAACTATTTTTGCTCCTAGCAATTGGCTATTTTTCCGGTCTGAGGAATATTTATACAGGTCCCTGTTTCCATAATCAAATAAATGATCAAAAAATCTAGGATTCCTTAAAACGAAGCGATATAACCAAATTCTCACACTCCAAGTGTATAACATTACACCCAACAGATCACAAAAGAGTGACACAAACGTCACACATATGTGGTCATGAATCAAAATTGACTGCTCCCCTAAAATCAACCACCAACCCAATTAATGAGTAAGATAAAACTCGGGATCAACGGGGTTATTTCTAATAACCCATCACTCACCTCTTAAATTACACATTTCCTGGAAACTACTGATTGCTTAATAAGTAAATTAAATGTTAATTAAAAATACAAATTTACCAAGTTGAACCAAACATGAAAATGTTTCGACCAGCTAAGCGGGTTGAAACTCTCCCACAACAATCCTCAGAATACGCCCGGAAAAAATTTCTGAACTAACAGGTCTTTAACAAGACAACAAATAAACAAAGGGTCATTTTTGTTTACCCGAAAAACTTATGTCTTGATTTGAGTTTCCACCAGGATAACACGTCTTCCCCAAAGTCCTTAGCACACTCAGTTTTTTTCAGCCGATTCTATCTTCTTACAACTAATTAACTACTATTTGACCAACGCTACAGCGACCGAACATGATTCTAAGAGAACCCACTATCACATAATCGATTCAACTGTTCAGTTGTATGCATTACCGTTAATGCATGCTGCTAAGTATTTGTCATGTGCTATGAATTGTCCTTGAGAACTCACCAAATGGATATTATTCTTTCCAGGCAGACAATTCAAACTATGTATGATGGAAACCATATTGGACCATTACAAATGTCAAGAAGGTAGCGAACAGTTTTCAAAATACACTGTACGAAATAATTTCTAACTGGCAAATTGCAAGCAGATCAATCGGAATTTAACTGCGTAGCTTTTGTATCTCAACCCGTTTACGCTGGGTCATAGACCCATCCAATTTAATAATCACGGGGAAACAATTAGTACCAACCCATATAAATTTGTATCCCCATTTCTGTTGGCCAGGCGACCGAACCCGACCACAAATTTTCATTTTTCATGCTAAACGCCTTCTAATAATTGACGTTTTAATGAGTCATTCTCAATATATACCCTCAAAACAAAACTTGCATATGGTTTCTTTCAGTGTTACGCACCTTTTTCTATTGGTCGCGTACCTAATACATTATATCAATGCACCGAGATCACGTGCATTTTTTTAATAGGCACTGTCCCCCAGTACAAGTCATAAAGGACTGGTCATTATTATCCATTTCAGAGAGATTTTCTGTTCTTCCAGGCAAAACATTTTATGGCGACAAGATTCTTCCTTTGCAGCAAGTGGTACTCTTCCATTACAACCCCAACTGTCAGTATTCTTTATAATAACCAGGAAATCCATCCAAAAACATCCCTAGAGTATACTCTACCATAACAACCCCAACTGTCAGTATTCTTTATAATAACCAGGAAATCCATCCAAAAACATCCCTAGAGTATACTCTACCATTACAACCCCAACTGACAGTATTCTTTGTAATAACCAGGAAATCCATCCAAAAACATCCCTAGAGTATACTCTACCATTACAACCCCAACTGTCAGTATTATTTATAATAACCAGGAAATCCATCTAAAAACGTACCTAGAATATACCCTAACTATCAGTCTTAATATCAAGTAAATTTTCAAATCATTTACAAGTAAATGTAGAGATATAGTTATTGGTATTGTCATTGTTATTATTCGTATTACCAAATCTGTTATGGGATTTCAGAAAATTCAGTATAAAGTTTATCAACTTAATATAGTAGGAGTGTGTTGTCAAATAAAGTTGTTAATGGTCGCTACCACGTGTAGAAAAACGTGACGCATGTTCTATCGCATATGTGTGCTTTGTTTCTTTGTATAGACTCTCTTTAAAATCAGTATGCATGAAAATGGTGTGTTAAGGATGTATTTGCCGACCATTAGTTTCACCATATGATTTTAACGCTGCATTAAGATTATAGTATATTATTAAAGTGACGTCTCAGCATTGAATTTTTTAACTTGAAATTATGAAGTGGGGGAAGTCAATAATTTAAGTGTGTATTGGCCAGTCATTATACATATGTATTATAATAAATTTTAAAAATATTAATATTTTAGAATTTTAAAAATACTTACGATCGTCAGTACTAGATTTATGAATTAATTGTTATATTATTGTTTACAGTCAGAAAAAGCTAATGAACTAGTGTTTTATTATGCAATGCAACTCCGACTTTAAAAAAACTTTTCTATGTCTATAAAGTAGAGTACTTAAAATACTAGATGGTGAACTTAAACTTCATTAAAAAGAGAGTAACTGAAACCAGTGGTGAAAATAAACTAAGAGAAACGACGATCTAGCGAAGGTAGTTTAATACATTAAATGTAGTTGCATTAGATAGAAGTCATTGCAATACTTTAATTAACAATGCTACCAACGATAATATTGTTTTTTTTCCTCCATATCTTACTTTCCTCTTTCCTTTAGACGATCTGATTGTACACTTCACCATCATTCATAGGCAGACATCACAACATATAAATCTATTGCGCTCGTTTTGTCACAGCCCTTCGCTACAATGGTCCAGAGAGAGAGAGAGAGAGAGAGAGAGAGAGAGAGAGAGAGAGAGAGAGAGAGAGAGAGAGAGAGAGAGAGAGAGAGACGTTGCATACAATGATCAGTTATTTAGAAAACTTGGATTATTAATATTTATTTTAGGTTAGACCGTGAAATACTGGATTTTCCAAGTAAACCAAAGTGATAATTCTCTGGAGTGAATAATGAGAAACGTGGTAGCATTGTAAAATTGTTGCCTCATCTTAAAGTCAACTCAAATCCAACAAAGCGCGGATGTATTTGTTTTCGTAATGTACTATTTTAATTGTGAAGAAGAATTATGGAATTGTTTACATTTTCAGTGTAAATTATCACAAATTAACGAAAACATTAACGATAAACCGCGGACATCACCCAGGATTCAGTAAGAAATCTGCTATTTCAATCTGATTATACTGACTTCACACACGGTGCAACTTCCTACCCGGGGCCCCAAGTGACCGAGTGGTCTAAAGCGCTAACCGTTACAGATCACTGCCATCTAACCTCTGCGTGAGTTCGAGTCCAGACTCGGCTAACGTGGGTAAGTGAGAAAGTCTGCCAGTAGCTTCTCGTGGGTCGATGGTTCTTCCCGGGGTTTTCCAGGGTTCTTCCTACACCATTAATACTGGCCGCCATGAATAGCCTATATTGTGCTGAAAATGGCGTTAAATCATACAACAACAACAACAACAACAACTTCCTAGCCAATACGTGCAAGCATAAAATAAATTAGAAAATATGCTTGTCATCTCAGGAAAATACAGAGGTTATCACCAACTCAAAATTATATCCGTTATTCAGTCAACGTAAGCAAATATTCTCAATTTTTCTCGTGTTCTTGTGTTGTTGAATGTGTAATTAGTGAAAATTGATCACTCATCTAGAGAGCATAAACGCGATAGCTTTCTGTTGAAAGCGTGTTTATATAAGAGTATTAATACGCTATTAGGGTGGGGGGAATCACGATTTTGATATATCAACAGTATTGGTATAACAAATTGCTTAATACAAAACACTTTAAAAGCTGTGATATTTTAATATAAGGCGTATAAATATGTTTTATGTATACCACCTTATATCAGCCGTTCTATTTTTATTTTATTTATTTTTATTTTTTATTTTTTGTATTATGATGAGAAGCTTGAGAAGGGCGGGGACTATACAGATAGGCAGAGTAGGCACCGACCTTTGAGCCCAAAGCCTTTTATTACTTTGTTTGGTTGGTAAAATTAAAACCATATTAGGAGATAATTTGCGAGGTGGGCCTCGAGACTTCGGTTGCATATAGGCCTGCACAAGGTTCAATCAGACATTGTCATTATTGGTGTTGGGTCAAAATGGACTCGTGCACACCGACAAAGTTATGGAGATTCATGCGTTTCTTCGAACAACAATGTTTTCAGCCTCAGTCGCTATTATATTTTAAGAGGTTCGACCTGACATTTAGTAAACAAACTGTTCATCCTGTGCAATTTTAATTTTGGAATTTGTGCTTGAATTGTATTTAATTTAACAAGATTACGAAAGAGATTTAAATTTTTCTACCTACTCGTCTAGATTTCTAGAGAACAACATATTAATGTATGAATTATATTTAGACTCATACTTTGAAGTAGGTAGAAGTACAAGAAATACCACAACATAGTTTGGCTATTGAAAAACCATCGTAATTATAATCCTTAAATAAATAAACATACTTCAGGAGTTCCTTTGACCTAACCTTTAACCCAAGCCCATATACAGTAATACATTTTTGGGGTAAACTGTATCGAGAATTTATATGGTAATATTCAATTATTAATATTACCCGATGAGCACTTTTAATTGTCCAAATACTAAACCTATCTCAATAGATTAATGTTGTTTATTCATAATCAGGTACATAGATTGGCTCAAAAATGATTCATAAAGATATCGTTTCATATAATAATGATTTTGTCCTTTTACTTAATGTGCGAGTTGTACTCTCCGTTTAGTAGCATTAGGACCATTTGGACGCTTGTTAGTAAATTATTAGTTCTTTTGAACTAATTTTGATCATATTGAGGTCAATAGTTTATCAGCTGAATGGACATTTGCCCTCTCAATGGAATACGCCCAGTGGACCAAAACTAATGAATCGGCTGTAGAATAAAATACTTGTGAAGGATGTGTGGTGACCATGTTTTAAATCACGCTTAAATAGGAATCAAGGAAAGAGTCCCAGTCTAGTACTATCAAAGGGAAAGCCTAGCACAAATTATGTACATAAGACTTCGACCTGGTTGTACTTTATTGAAAGATGAACTTTATTCATAAGCATTTTTCCAGCTGGTAATAAACTTTCGTTCAGTGAACCAGCAAACAGAAAGCATTTTCTCTTAGACTACAAAATATATTACCCATGGAAACCGAACAACAAGAACCAGAGCCCGTACTACGGAATAAAACTTTGTCGTTAATGGGCAACTCATTTCAATAGCTTGATGTGACTAGATGTTCAAGGCGGTACTAAGGTATATAATTACAGCAAAAAAGATTCGCTTGATGACTGATCTTCATAGTAACCTGTTATATCTGCGGTACGTATTTAGTTATTATAAATTGATACCACTCAAGCTTAAGCTAAATTTGGGGGTTTTGGTGTTGCTTTGTTGTTTGGGGGTTTTGGTGTTGCATTGTTGTTTGGGGGTTTTGGTGTAATAATTTGTTGTTTGGTGGTTTTGGTATTGCTTTGTTGTTTGGGGGTTTTGGTGTTGTTTTGTTGTTTGAAGGTTTTGGTGTTGCTTTGTTATTTAATCTAAAACCAAGAGCCAATCAATCAATGCTATCCTTATACATTTTCTTTCTTGTCATTTAATTTGTTGATTAGCACGTATACAGTAACAATATTCAGCTGTGAATGATTACAATTTATTGTGCGACATTATTTGCAAATTTTCTTTAACAGCCTCATTATCATGTTTCAGTGTTTGCAACATTATGCCTTCCATAACCACAGCTTGCATATCAATATTATAGTTAATGAGTGGACAGCTCTCCTATGCATGGTGTTCGATCCTAGTTTGCAACATTATGCCTTCCATAACCACAGCTTGCATATCAATATTATAGTTAATGAGTGGACAACTTCCTATGCAAGGTATTCGATCCTAGTTTGCAACATTATGCCTTCCATAACCACAGCTTGCATATCAATATTATAGTTAATGAGTGGACAGCTCTCCTATGCATGGTGTTCGATCCTAGTTTGCAACATTATGCCTTCCATAACCACAGCTTGCATATCAATATTATAATTAATGAGTGGACAGCTCTCCTATGCATGGTGTTCGATCCTAGTTTGCAACATTATGCCTTCCATAACCACAGCTTGCATATCAATATTATAGTTAATGAGTGGACAGCTCTCCTATGCATGGTGTTCGATCCTAGTTTGCAACATTATGCCTTCCATAACCACAGCTTGCATATCAATATTATAGTTAATGAGTGGACAGTTCTCCTATGCATGGTGTTCGATCCTAGTTTGCAACATTATGCCTTCCGTAACCACAGCTTGCATATCAATATTATAGTTAATGAGTGGACAGCTCTCCTATGCATGGTGTTCGATCCTAGTTTGCAACATTATGCCTTCCATAACCACAGCTTGCATATCAATATTATAGTTAATGAGTGGACAGCTCTCCTATGCATGGTATTCGATCCTAGTTTGCAACATTATGCCTTCCATAACCACAGCTTGCATATCAATATTATAGTTAATGAGTGGACAGCTCTCCTATGCATGGTGTTCGATCCTATGTAGGTCTTGTCCTATTTTATGAATTGTCACACTATGACTTCTACAAGTAAATACTGTTCAAAGCCCGGATGACGCCGTTCATCATAATGTTCACCATTCTTCCAATCTAACAAATGTTTGGAAGGAAGAAAAAGATTTGTTAAAACAGCTATCTGACAATAACCGTTCTCTGAAATAATCAAGGTGTTATGTTTAAACGACATTCAAATATTTAAATTTAAGAGGTGCCTTTCAACGAAGTCGCTTGTAGTTCTGATCTATGAAGGGAGTACTTAAAAGTAGAGACGTGGTAAGTTCGACAAATTTCGATAGTGACTGATCTATAACAAAAACATCGCACACAAATTGATTCGAGAGGGAATGAAAAGAAGCATGCCAGCATTTTAAGCGGACTTGAGAAGAGAAATCATGTATTAGATAAAAATTAGACTTGAATGATTATTGAAGATCTACTGGAGACCTGGAATATACAATGAATTTGGACTGAAGATATTCCGACATAGCGTGGTGTTAGCTTCTTATATTTACAGTTGACCACGGATGTCGCCGATAAACATCGGATTAATTTGCACACATGTAGAAAATGGTCAGGTATCTTTGTTCGAGAGAGAAATTGCATGGTTCATAATGTGATAAGAATAGACATTATCTGGTTTTATTGGAACCCAACAATGTTTAGGACCATTATCTTTCAAAGATTTAGCATTATTTAGATGATTTGGCATATATGACATTTTGCACGTAACGAAGGCACGGGAAGTTTAACAGTAGCGATGAATTTCACGGTAAGCAATACATTTTTAGCTACGCCAATGTATTAGAAGCACTGTTTTACTAACATCTGCACGGCAGTTTTTGTCCTCGCTCACAAGTAGTACACCTTCCATTTTATGATACACATAAAAGGTTTTGTTACTACAGCCAGTTTAGTTTCCTGTCCAGTATTTTATTTCTGTTGGAAACAAATCTAAATACTTGTAACTTAAATATGCTATTATAGCAATAAAACGATGAACTTTATGTGGAGCATGTTAAATGTACGAAATTGAATGTGTCATAAGCACGACAGACTACATCATATCGTTAAGAAATCAAATGTCGTTGAGAAATCAAATGATCTACCAATGAAAAATATAGCAGTACACATGACAACGTTAGACTAACCGAATCTTTTGGATAAAAGGATGCTGTCAAAATATGCCAACACAACTGAAGTGTAAGATTATCTCACTACCGAGCGAACAAAACACAAATATGTAGGGATGGCATGAGTAGGATGTTTCCTCATTTCAAATGCCCTGAAGACAACAGTTGTTGTCATCTCTAGGGTTTACAATCGCGCTAATACCACAAATAATTTTCATCAAATAAAATAACCAACAAAAAGCAATAAAACAAATATACAACCAAATATACATGAGTCCCAAAGTTCATACTTGTTTTCACGTTTATATGACTTATCATTATGCATCTCTAAGCCATGGATCGTCATTTTATGCTATGTAATACACAGCATGACCCTAACTTCTAATACACATAATTATCGATATCTAAAATTAATAAATACTTATACGTTCGAATATCTCAAGCATTCTTAACTTCAGAAGGGTCTTTTGTATGATACTAATCCACAATACTATAAAGTCTCGTAAATTTTGTTCATTATGACGTCAGTTCCTGTAATTAGTTCATTACTCGGTTTGAGAAATATCTTCCCAACATTGACTCTTCGCAATCAAACAATAATCACTAATATCAAGCAAACCTATAAACGGAAAAACACGCATCATATGCTTTAAAGTTATTACAATGTGTGTGTATATATGTGTGTGTGTTTATGTGCGTGTGTGTGTGTGTGTGTGTGTGTGTGTGTGTGTGTGTGTGTGTGTGTGGGCGCGCGCGCGCACGTGTGTGTTTTGGTATGCGCGCGCGCAAGTTCAAAACTGTTTTCCAACGTTTCGGGCTACGCAACTTTAAGCACTGCGTCAGGTAAGGGGGGAAAACAGAAAAAACAAAACCCTACTTAATACTAAACCAAAGAAAAATTATTGACTCCTACATATTCAGATGACTATGGACGATTTGCAACAAGAAATACAACAATACGAAATTCTGCATAAATAATAGAAAAGGGTTTATTGTATTTATCACATAACGAACCATGCATTATATTTTGGCCTAATTCAAAGTGTGAATAAAGCACGAGACAAAGCGTGGCGAGAGATCGTCGCCAGAAATTATATCATGATAAAGTTATACAAGAAAATTTGGAAGGAAAAATGTTAAAATAATTGTGTGTCAGAAAAATTCACAAGACCAATTATATATATATATATATATATATATATATATATATATATATATATATATATATATATATATATATATATATATATATATATATATATATATATATATATATATATATATATATATTTATATATATATATAGATATATATATATATATATATATATATATATATATATATATATAGATATATATATATATAGCGATATATATATATATAGATATATATATATATCTATATATATAGATATATATATATAGATATATATATATATATATATATATATATATATATAGATATAGATATAGATATATATATATATATATATATATATATATATATATATATATACCAAACTTATTAGAAGTGCTATCCCTGGATTCTATAGAAGAATGAGTGATATTAATAGGCAAAATTAATAATAATAATACTATCATACAGGTTAGAGAATTTTAATTTGTACTATGATGAGTTTCGAACCCAGGTCCGCGAGTAAATGGCACGCATCGCCTGCCTGCACACACCAGCCCATATCCCGTCACGACTAAGCACGCATCATAAAAAAATTGATGGTACTGAATAGGTATTATATGAACTCTTGCGTAGCAAACACACTCGCTTGAATAATTATATAGCCTCTATAATAGTATTGTTTGTATTAAATTATATATATATATATATATATATATATATATATATATATATATATATATATATATATATATATATATATATATATATATATATATATATATATATGTATAAAGAGAGAGAGAAGGAGGAAGATGGAGAGAGAGAGAGAAACAGACAGACAGACGGAATGTGTGTATGTTGAAAAGTATGTGCTCTGGCATCATATATCTGCCAGTGGAATGGCTTCGTTTGCATTTATTTTTCAGGTTTAATCTCGAATCCAAGCGAATTAAAGGCACCGAGTACAAAATAGTATTTTAAATAATGAATAAAACAAAGACGTTTTAAAAGCCTTGATGAGAATTAAATATTTTCAAACTTGCTCTATAGAAAGTCATAAAATTACTTTTTTGGTTTAACCACATATATCGAATTTATTTTATGTACATGCTATACAACAAGTACTAAAGATGAAGCGTGTTATAGTTTAGATGTTTATAAAAGGACATTAAATAAGATTTATTGTTCACGTTTGATGTGATGGCATTAATAAAAATGTCGTCATCTTCATTGGCAATGTAATTGTGTGTAGCATAAATGATGCTATACGATCTGTACCCACACTAGTGATAAGATAAGCCCACAAATAGGTTTTTGTTATGTTTTAATGTGGTTATTAACTTTACTGCTTTTTCTTTAGAAAGGTATCACTAAAGATGCCGCCATCGTAAATCTAGCCCTAAACAAAGTTTTACATAAAGACGCGTAGATTCAAAACCCAATATATATGATGTACCTCATTTAACAGCAGAAGGATAGGTGAATACAAATGTAATGGATTTATGCACTAACTCACCTGGAAAGGATTACTATCTCCTACACATTCTCATAGACCTAAATGATCTGAGACGATATAATCATAATAGACTCTTTAAATATTTTTATACAGGCGTTTGAAAATCAAATTGTGCAGTAATTTTTTTTAATGACTCGACGTCACTTAAGCAGAACAAATATCAGATGATCACATTATATCAAGGCGTGCCAGGAAACGTTCACCGATGAAACACTTAGTTGAACTGTAAATTAAATCCCATTTAATATTAGTTTGCACACAACGGCAACATCTTCATAAAGGCTAAAAGTTTTTTGGATCTGTAAGGTAAGTAAATAAATTAAATATCAACCTTTTTAATTTGAATTTTCAGGACATTCCAAGATACACAATTCGCTTTGCTTTGATATGTCTTGTTTTTACATGTGATCTCTTTTTTAATTTAAGCGGTTCAAGTGTTATACAATTTCGGATTTCATTTCTACATGTGATCTCTTTTTTAAGTTAAGCGGATCAAGTGTTCTACAATTTCGGATTACATATCATTTTTTGAAAGGATGAAGGAAACACTTTTTGGAAAGTTTGCTGCATATTGTATGGTGTGAAATATTTTTTCATTTTTAACGCTTTATTAACCTTTTAATTTAGTCAAAAGGAGAAAGTGAATCCAACGCATCGTGGAGATTATGGGGTCTTTACATATGGTTTCATGAGTGAAAACAATTACCATGGTTTTACAATTGTCTCGAGATTATACCTCTGTTACACGCAATTACACTGAAAGAAATATGGAAAGAAAACAAAATCATTGATCGGAAAAAGAAGCCAACCAACGCAGTGGTAAACAGACTGAGAGTCACAAGACAAAATGCAAAAAAATGCATTGGACAATAAGGCACAAAACACTTAGGACAAAATGTCACATGACAAAAAGTTACAATTCAGATCTGTGTTGTTAAGATGTACATGTAGAACAGAAAGACACAAATCATATTTTGATGTTTTGACAAGTTAGCAAGTTATAATTTGGTTTACTTGCAGGTGAGTTTTACAGTAAGAGTGATGTTGATAAGAATTTATCAGCTGGCAGCATGGTTTTTTTTCTTTAGTTACTTTGTAAACAAAGTTAAAAGATATGCATGCTTAAGGCAAATATCTGCTCTCTTTATCAAACTATATTTAATGCAGGAAAGGATGGTTTTGACAATAGATTAGCAGGCAAAAATGTAAAAGTATATAAAAACTAGATTTAATAAGATAAATAAACCATATTAGAATATGTTCATATACTACAAATAACATAAAAGAACACAATTAAAAGGATTGCTATAATGCATTAGTAACTGTTTATGTATCATTTTAGCCTCAATGCTTAACAATTTGGATTTTATTTTGCTTTAATAAGGTAGGAAAGAGAGTATGAAAATCCTGGTCCTAATTCATGTAGCAAGAAAGCTTTCGAATTACACAATTAATACTTTGTCGTCTAAATTTTTATCCTAAACCTCTATCATAACTGTCAAAATCACATTTATGACTTTTTGTCCTCTATATTTTGTCGTAAACCTGTATCATAACTGAAAACCAGAAGTATGACTTTTTGTTCTGAGACTTCTTGTCCTGCGACTGTGTCCTACATCCAAAGTAATCTGGTTGGTTTCATGCTAATCGTCAAACAGAAGCCAATTAACTTAATCTGGAAAGTTTTAAGATTTTTCACTTTCAGCTTGTAGAGCAATAAGATAAAAAAACTCTTTAAGCACAAAATAAAATTACCAAGCTTTGGCAATGTCGCGTCAAGGATCTATTATTTATTACAGTTATCTAACATGTATGTATCAAATTATCAATGCGGTACACTCTCAATTAATGGCAGTTTATCACACTATCACTGCGGTACACTCACCTAATGACAGTTTATCACACTATCACTGCGGTACACTCACCTAATAGCAGTATATCACACTATCACTGCGGTACACTCACTTAATGGTAGTATATCACACTATTACTTCGGTATACTAAATGGCATTATATCAAATTATCAATGCGGTACACTCATTTAATAGCAGTATATCACATTATCACTGCGGTACACTCACTTAATGGTAGTATATCACACTATTACTTCGGTATACTAAATGGCATTATATCACATTACCACTGCGGTACACTCACTTAATGGCAGTATATTTTATTTATTGTGAAAGAAGAACAGAGTCGTAATAAAAAGGACAATATCAGATTTGACTCTTTGAAACAATATGGCTCTAAAAATATTGATCCTTATGTACTAATGTTAATTATGATGTTTTGAGGTTGTTACAGCTAAATATTGTAGATGCTTAATATAATAATACTGTCATGGAATGTACATGGTGTAAACATTATATTTCAGGAAGATGATGATGTAAAAAAATATTTCTGTTAATTTTTTTATTTTATATTCCAGGTATCCAGTAAAATATTGTGAAAGTTGTGAATTTTCCTGTTTGTCTTGAGGATTCGGGCTGTCTATATAGGATAAAAAGAACGTTTGATAGAAAATTATTACTGAAAGAGGCATACCCACTAGAAAGTTACCATTGAAAGAGTTTTTCTAACTAGAATGTTACTGTCGACAGAGGCATTACAACTAGAAAGTTAACAAGCAGCAACATAGACATAGATCTGCTCATTCAATGTAACACTGCCATTGAATGTTTTTGTTTTGGATCGACATTTATACGCAAGATAAACTTATCACAGACTTCAGGAAGTAGTCCCGCAATTGTTGGATCGACATTTATACGCAAGAAAATCTTATCATCACAGACTTCAGTAAGTAGTCCCGTGACAAGAATAAACTTTATTGAAAGAGAAAGGTGTCAATTAAAATACAATCATTATATATTTGTAGTTGTTTTATAAAGTTGAAATAGCAATGCAGAGAAGTGTATCTGTGACCCAGCTGGGTCGCGTCACAGGACGAAGAATGTCAATTCGTCCAGACCACGCCCTTCTACCGCCCATAGTTGAAACCACAAATATGGTTAACGCTCCTCAAGGAAAAAGTATCAAAATTACAAGCTCTTCTGTTGATGTGAGACGGCGAGAGTCCTTAGACTCAAATATTTCTGGACATAACACCCCACGACCGTCTGTGTCTATTTCAAGACGACTGTCTATCCAGAATCGGAGAAGAAGTTCTTTTAAAGTACCTGGCACAAAGGTACATTCGATGATCAGGGTCAAAAGGGCGTTGGAGAAAATAAATAGGAATGGAGAGGAGGAAAATGAGCACGGAGAAGAGGCGCGGAAATCAAAGGATATAAAAGAAATGCCAAAGTATCCAAGATTTGCTTCCACTTTGTCAGCAGAGGCGCAATATGCCATGATGAAAGGATACGAAGATGTTGTATATAATTATCTCTGTGAATCCTACCCAGAGTATCAACCGCTTTTAAAGCGAACTAAAACTCCTGTTTCTGGTGTCAAGATAAGGCCAAATGTTCCAACCGACGAACCGAAGAAGTCTGACCTCATCTCTGAAGATCAAGGAGAAAATGATCATGTTGATGTAGACAAAAAGGATAGCATGACAGATGATCCAAAACCCTTTTCAGCCAAAAACCGGTCTTACAGCGTATATGGAAGTGACATATTTGCTTTGCGGAAGAGATCTGACGTTAAAGGGTCAGATAAAAGGCCCGGATTATCACGGGCTCTAAGCTTGCCTCACCTAGCAGCTAAAGACCGCCAGCTAGTGATGACGTATCGCTACCAGAGTGTTATGGATATTCTTGACACGATACGGAAACAGTTGGGGATGCATTTGCTGTCTCCTAGAGTCATGGGAAACCACCAGGAAATAAAACCTTTGCAAGATTATAACATGTGGGCAAATGCTTGGAATCAGGAATTCAAGATAGTGCCAAATTCTGATTCTGTAAAGAGTTTAACATCTTAACACATCATATCTCGTAAATTATTTATAAGAAATTTTACACGCCTGTGGTATTGGAAATTTGAATCCAGAAACTATAGATTCATCTATGAAAGGAAATGCAAATACAACTCCGATCAATATAATGAATCGAGCGGTATATGTCGCCTATAATTATCTGGAAATCACACATGGGCACTAATTCTAAATCTGGTTCAAATCAATTATTTTTTTTGTATCATATATATATATATATGTATATATATATATATATATATATATATATATATATATATATATATATATATATATATATATGTATATATAAAAAATGTTAATAGATGAAATAATAATGGTAATAGATTTAAAATATTATTTGAAAGTAGAATGCGTTAAGAACAGCACAGTTACAAAATTTGGAAGGTGATGCTGTCTGAATCTCTGGAACTCTTGCCGTCAAATTTATTTCTTTATATACTCATAGTTTGCAAAATATATGGATCTTGGAAATCAACCTTGCATACCGTGCAGGTATTTCCCTGAAAATCAGACATCTTGTTTTCAAAAGAAAGATCAACTTTCGCTTGTTGTTAGGTATATTACGTAAATGCAGCAGCTTCGTGTACATGCTAGGTTTGTGTGTGTGTGTGTGTGTGTGTGTGTGTGTGTGTGTCTGCCTGTAGTTGAATTATATGTGTTGAAGAATGAATTCTGTATAAATCTTTTTTATTTCATTTTTATATCATTAAATGTAGTTATTATCATTACGATGTTACCATTGCTCTAATGTTTTGTTAGATACATCGTGTTTACTAAAATCGTAAGTGTGACTCATGTAAGCACGAGCTTTATATGATAGTAAATTCGTCTTAAGTAGACATTCAGAAGTAGCTATGTAAAATATTGGCTAATACTTTGTCAGGCTTTTCTAAAGTCCAGATGCATTGCAAAATTACACGTGTTCACCGTGTGCGTGTACATGAAACGACGTATTAGCTTGGTTTATATGCTTAGTTGCTTGTAAGAAAGTTCAGAGTCGTAGCCGATTTCAACATCTTAGAGAGTCACATAGCTTCCATTACATTAGCAAGGTATTTTGTCTTAGAAGTTCTCTGTTCGTGTCTACGTAGAACGACATTTGTTTTGTTGGTGGAGATAAATGTACTTCGTCTACTTTCTAAATAATTATTTTCCCTAGAGAACAACACTACCGGTTTGGACAAAGACATTTTCTGAAATTCTTCCAAATTGGAACTGAGCAAAACAAATTGTACTTCACTGAAAATTCTGAAATTTTTGTGTTAGCCTTCGTCTGAAGTCGTCATTCGCCATCTTGAACTGGAACTGAACTTCAGACTGTATCAATTTAGAACTGTTCACAGGACTTACGTGTTTTCATATCTTTAGAATAAACTTTTGGATCTCTTTCGTAAATCATAAGTTTTGTTTCAAATATTTATATTTTCTTTATGTTTGCAGGGAAATAAATTATTTTTGTTAAAACTTGCAATGTTTGTTGTTTTCACTCTTTCTTTGTGTTACTTTGAACGAGCCGATACGTAACAGTGGGTCTATCTATGTTGGGTTTCACCAAAAAAGTTAGATAAATTTCTCTCACGTTTTAACTCACCCCAACAGTATCGGATTTAGGCATAAGCTAAACAAGCTACAGCTTAGGGCCTCAAAGTCTAAACTCAGTCTGAAGGGGCCCCTCAAATTTATTTTTTACCAAATATGGCCTCTATAGCTTCTCATAGCTTAGGGCCTCGCTTTATCTAAATCCGGCACTGCACCCCAAATGTTGTGCATTTGCTGTATTCTAATTAGAAGAGAGAAAACTCGCTCTGGCTGAAGTATGTTACACACGTTATTCTACATACATACATACATACATACATACATACATACATACGTACGTACGTACGTACGTACGTACGTACGTACGTACGTACGTACGTACGTACGTACATACATACATACATACATACATACATACATACATACATACATACATACATACATACATACATACATACATACATACATATGGGTGTCTTAGCCCATTTGTTATTGATTCTAATGAGAAGGTCATGATGTGGCTAAAAAGATATTTGAAAAAAGTGAGTATGGGTAAAGGCAAAAAAGTTTCAACAAAGTATTGATTTATCTGGCTTTGCCGTAAAAAAAGAAGATTCAGAAAAGTAAAGCCTCTTTGACTAGCAACCTCAACAATCCTTTTCAGTGTCAACCATTTCTGTTCGAAAAGAGATACTAAAAAATAATTGCGGTCTACGTTTGTTTAATGTTTGTCTGTCTTTACGACTTAATCTTAAACCCCTCCCCAACTACGACAACACTCTTGCCAATGTATCCTGTTGTTTGTGATGGTTTACAAGCGTGTTACATCTTTATACTCTCTGTCGGACGCTGGCCATTCAAACGTTGTCTTAGATAAGACCTTTGGGGTGTTGGATAGTATATGACTCTTCAATTGCAGTTTTAAAACTTAACTACATTTCTTTCCCATGGGTGAATCAGTTTATACGCAACCCCATCCTGTTTCCATGGGGTTATCCTCTTCTTGTAAGCTCTTAGTCCGCTAATACAGCATCTCATACGGTAGTGGTGGGGCATCACAATATACAGTATATAAAAAGGTTATACCCGTTAGATATGCCAGTGGTACCAGCCAAGTCATGTCTAGCACAGAGCGTGGTCCATCTGGGAAATGCTGAGCTGGTATGGATTGTTGGGTCAGATTAGATTGTGATACCGGTTTGAATTATGGATATGGCCGGTCTGCTGTAGGAACTGTCTGGCGACAAGTTGTTGGCCAGTTTCGATGTTAGTATCAGGATCACCAAAACTATACTTTGACTCGGGATGGCTGGACCCTTTTGTCGGCAGGAGGATAGCATACATCGAATGATACACAGCTTGTGTGCTTGGCCCGTTCGGAAAGTCAAAAGATAACCCTAAGGAACCAGATTCGACGTTCCTAACTCCATGCATGGGCTGGGAAAGGGAGTTATATCCATAGGGTTGCTAAATTAGGGTTGAAATGTCCAATTAACTCTACGATATTCTATACGAGGGAGTTTTTTTTATAACATGCTTATCATGTCCGATATAAATCTAGCTTGAAGAGAATCACTTGGTATGGCTTTTACTCGATCTTGGGTTCATTCACGCATGTCTTTGTTATGGATAGGGAGGTATCCTGACGTCCTACAAAAACCTATGAACAATTCTAAATTCGGGTGAATGTTTAATAAATACTTCATGTTTGGATAATTTTGTGCATGCCATTTTTGTGGTCTTTAGAACAGACGGTCACAATCCAGCTCCAGTGTTTAAATAATACTGCAGAAGACGTCGATAAAAGCAGACACCCTAAATACATATAACAACTCCAGATTCATTATATATAAATTTTATAAAATGGAAAGAGTAGGATTAATATATATAAAATAAACTGACGACAACAGTACGAAACTAGTAACTAACTAGCCTAAGCGCTTTCGACTCTTAATGAGTCATTTAAAAAGGCAAATACAAAACATATATACGACAAACAAATAAACACAAAAACGTTGTGTTTGTAAACTTCTACATGGCTGTCTTCACATGTGCTAAAACTATAAATACAACCAGCTTGTATAGATTAGTTGCGGAAACTGAAAAAGGTTGTATAATTCCCTAAAAGTCTACAAGCCAAAGCGACATCTATTTTTACTTTTTGTACATATGTAACGCAGATTATATCCCGGATATTTGATTCTATACCGGTTATTCTTATAGTAAAAATTGAAGGATAATAAGAAGATTTAGAAAATGTTAAATTCTACTAGTGCATAGTTTTCATTTTCTAGTCTTCTTGGTTTAGACCGCTGGGTTTCAATGTTCTAAGGCGGCGTATCCAGTATGATTCCTTTTCCTTCCTGGTTTCGGAACTCCAGATGTGGTTGTTAGCAATAGCGATAAGTATTATATCACTGAAAGTGTGGCCAGGGGAGGAGAAGTGTTCTGCGACCGGGCTTCTGTACAGCTTTTTTGTCATCCAATCAGATCTATGAAGGTTTATCCTTTTGTGTAGCTTTTCAGTTTCTCCGACGTACTGAAGGCCACAGATCTTACATGTGATAAGATAAATCACATTCTGTTTTGCACGTTTTGTTTGGACCATGTATGTTTAGTTTTTCTTCAGTCACTGTGCTAGTGAATGTCTTGGTCTCTATCATATGTTGACAGGTTTTGCATCTTTTATCGCCACAGGGTCCAGATTGACTAGGTTGGTTTTGACTAGCGATTGGCGTTAGCTTTGCCCTGACTAGGATGTCCTTTAGGATTTTTGGTCTCCGGTAAGCTACTACAGTTCGGAAGTATTAGGTTTAGTATGTCTGACGATTGCATGGTTGGCCAGTGGTTTGCGATGATTTTACCTATTTTGGGATTGTCTGAGTGATAGGTCAGAATAAATGGTATCCTATCAACCTTTTCTTTCTGTCCATATCTGAGTAGGTCATCACGGTTTGTTTGTTTGGCCTTTTGTCTATATATATATATATATATATATATATATATATATATATATATATATATATATATATATATATATATATATATATATGTTAAACTAAAAGACTTTAACTTCTGCTCAACACAGTAGACATAGTAACTGACCTAGTTAATCCCATTCCCATTTTACGTGTTAATTCATAAGCGCAAATTTTACAATCTATACGTGAGAGTCGATATTCTTTGTGTTGTCCATTCTATTCATCATCTCCAATATTTTCCCCTCTCCCTACTTCCTTCTTTCTTTGGTTTCCACTTCCTCGTTTACTTTCCCTTATTTATACTTATACTTCCTCCGACCGCTCCGGTGGTCTAGTGGTTAGAGCGTCCTCCTAGGATGAGGGAGGTCGTGGGTTCGATCTCCAGTCGAGTCATGCAAAAGACTTACAAAAACTGTACCAACAGCTGCTTCGCTTGGCGCTCAGAATTAAGAGGTTAGCGTTAGGACTGGTCGACCTGGTGTCATGCTACATGCCTGGTGTCAGGATAATGTGACTGGGTGGGACATCATGCTACCTGTCTGCGGCATCACTAAAAATTGTCACACTGTAGACATCATAGCGATATGTCTGAAAATGTGTCAAAGCTAAGTTAAAAATCATAATCACATCACATCACATCTACTTCCTCCTTCCCTTCCTCCTTCAGTCCACTCTTGACTTCTTCCTCCTTCTACAATTGTACCACCCAGAGCATGCTCCCTAGAAGATTTTTTTAAGGAATACAACAAGGGGCACAATTTCATGCAGCCCTGCCATATCTTCCATAACTTTCTCACATACCTTACGTCATATCAACGATCGACCAAACTTACAAGGTCCTATCTCTGCTATATAACAAGCACATGCCTTACACTGCTACGCACGAATAATATTACTTCTATGAATATAGTAAACCCACATGCATATCTAAATAATATATATTCATACAAGGTAACCTACAACACAATAAATGAAGTAATCATTCGTACTGCATAAATTATAAGAATACATGTAAAGAAATAGATAACACATGGTCTAACTTCAAACAAACGTCAATCTAGGCGTTACATTTAATAAATACAAATACGCGTCCTAACTCAGTTAAACACAAATGTAGTAACTTAAGGTAATACAGATCTAATTAACTTAGATTATGTTCTAAATTCAGTCAAGACATCTGCCCTTTCGAAGCTATTAAATTCCAATTCCAATTTTACTTAATGAGTTAGGTCAACACAAAGGTCGGAGTGAACTTTCTTTAAAACTCTTTTAATCACAGTTTCTCTTTCCTGTGACCTGAGTGAAACTCTTGCATCTGTACTCTCCAAGAATTTTAGCACAATAAAATCTAAGCGACGATTTCCTATGCATACCATAATTAATCCAAATTAAATTTCAGACTACACCCATTCCGTTTTAAGCCCTCTACTATATTTGATTTGTTTGCCTCATCGTTTGAATTTATTTCGGCGTCAACGGTACCATTCTTTGCAGCTTCCACTGAGGGATATACGAGGTCGACTATGCCTTTGGCAATACTGGAAATAATCAAAGGATTATGTACATCTGTAGCAACCTTGGTGGCTCTGGATTGCGTGGTGTCTACGTAGAATATCATGTTCGCGAGATTAAAATTCTGCTACGAGCAGTTCTTACAAGGACGTTGAAAAGAAAGAAAGAAATATAAAGCATATAAAGAAATATCCTACCTAAGAACTGCATATTAAACCAAATTATACAAGTGCAAGCCAATTACACCAATGTTAAATTTGTGTTACTTATCAACACCACATGGATAACGAGGGCTGGTGATAAAGTGCATAAATACAAATAAATTCACAACAAGAGACGCAAATGTTGTAAACACTTAACATATCAACCATTTGACTTTTTTATCACTGAAAATAATCAATGGTCACATTTTATGTAAGTTGCAACTGAATTTTAACTGTTCATGTGATAGTTTAAACTAGTAACATCCGAGATATGGGAGTAGTAACAATGAGTTTAATCGATTTGATTTCGTTTCATTTCGGGCATTATCACCTAGCAACACAATTATAGCTGGTACAGCTGGTATGGTTTCGGTCAAAAGTTCGGCACAAAAACCATGAGCCACCATAGCTCAACAAGTTAATCTGTAAGACTTACTTCAATAAGTCCATATGATAAAATTGTTGCTAAGTTTTAGTTTTATCTTTCTGGCAGGGTTGCACGGAGGTAGCAGAGTGTAATTTCGTAATGATAATGTGACTGGGAAATGTATTTGACTGGAAAAAAAATCATTTTAGGTTTGTCAAGACTTATTTGCATCACTGATTCCTCACTAAATTCTTCGGAACCATTAATATGTGACTGCAGATGTCTGCACAATGTGATACATTGCAAAAGGTAAGCCTATATATTAAATGTCTTACTTGGCAAATATATTCACCTACAGGCAAATACATCCTGCCTACAGACAAATACAACCTGGCCATTGGCAAGTATGATGTACCAACAGGCAAATACACCCTGCCTACAGGCAAATACACCCTGCCTATAGGCAAATATATCCACCTACAGGCAAATATACCCAGCCTACGGGTATACAGCCTACACCCTGACTACTGGAAAATTTGTTGTGCCTACAGGCAAATACAATCTGCCTACAGGCAAACATACTGTACATGCAGGTATATACAACCTGGCTAATGGCAAGCATACTGTACCTGCAGGTAAATACAAACTGCCTACTGGCTATTATACCCTGCCTACTGGCTAATATACCCTGCCTACAGGCTATTATACCATGCCTACAGGCAAATACACAGTGCCTACAGGCAAATAGATCCTGCCTACAGGCTAATACACTTTGCCTACAGGCAAATACTCTGCCTACAGGCAAATATGCTCTGCCCACAGGCAAATATACTCTGCCCACAGGCAAATACACCCTGCCTACAGGCAAATATACTCTGCCCACAGGCAAATACACCCTGCCCACAGGCAAATATACTCTGCCCACAGGCAAATACACCCTACCTAATGGCAAACATACTGTACCTGCAGGCAGGGGCCGAGTGGTCTAAAGCGCTGTCCGTTACGGATCACTACCATCTCACCTCTGTCTGCGTGGGTTCGCGTCTAGGATTCAGCGAATGTGTATATGTGAAAAAGCTTGCCAGTAGCTTCTAGTGGGTCGGTCGGTGGTTCTTTCCGGTGATTTCCTGGTTTCTTCCTCCACCATTAATACTGGCCGGCATGAATAGCCTATCGTGTGCTGAAAAAATGGCGTTAAGGTCAACAACAACAACAACAACTGTACCTGCAGGCAAATACATCTTGCCTACAAGCAAATATACCCTGCCGACAGGCTAACATACCCTGCCTACAGGCAAATACACCCTGCCGACAGGCAAATATACCTTGCCTACAGGCAAATACACCCTGCCTACTGGCTAATATACCCTGCCTACAGGCAAATACATCCAGCATACAGGCTAATATACCATGCAGGCTACTATACCCTGTCTACAGTCAAATACTTCCAGCATACTGGCAAATACGCTATGCCTACAGGCAAATACATCCTGCCATCAGGCTAATATACTATACTTGCAGGCAAGTACACCAAACCTAAAGGCAAATACACCTTGCCTACAGACAAATACATCCTGCCTACAGGCAAATATGCCCTGCCTACAGGCAAATATGCCCACCTACTGGCAAATACATCCTGCCTACAGGCAAATATATACTGCCTACAGGCAAATATTCCCTGCCTACAGGCAAATATGCCCTGCCTACAGGCAAATATACCAACCTACAGGCAAATATGCCCTGCCTACAGGCAAATATGCCCTGCCTACAGGCAAATATACCCACCTACAGGCAAATAAATCCTGTCTACAGGCAAATATACTCACCTACAGGCAAATACATCCTATATACAGGCAAATATGCCCTGCCTACAGGCAAATATGACCTGCCTACAGACAAATATACCCACCGACAGGCAAATACATCCAGCCTACAAGCAAATACATCCTGCCTACAGGCAAATATACCCACCTACAGGCAAATACATCCTTCCTACAGGCAAATATGCCCTGCCTACAGGCAAATATGCCCTGCCTACAGGCAAATATACCCACCTACAGGTAAATACATCCTGTCTACAGGCAAATATACCCACCTACAGGCAAATACATCCTTCCTACAGGCAAATATGCCCTGCCTACAAGCAAATATGCCCTGCCTACAGGCAAATATACCCACCTACAGGCAAATACATCATGCCTACAGGCAAATATGCCCTGCCTACAGGCAAATATGCCCTGCCTACAGGCAAATATGCCCTGCATACAGGCAAATATGCCCTGCCTACAGGCAAATATACCCACCTACAGGCAAATATGCCCTGCCTTCAGGCAAATATACCAAACTACAGGCAAAAACATCCTGTCTACTGGCAAATATACCCACCTACATGCAAATACATCCTTCCTACAGGCAAATATGTCCTGCCTACAGTCAAATATGCCCTGCCTACAGGCAAATATACCCACCTACAGGCAAATACATCCTGACTACAGGCAAATATACCCACCTACAGGAAAATACATCCTTCATACAGTCAAATATGCCCTGCCTACAGGCAAATATGACCTGCCTACAGGCAAATATACCCACCGACAGGCAAATACATACTGCCTACAAGCAAATACATCCTGACTACAGGCAAATATACCCACCTACAGGCAAATACATCCTTCCTACAGGCAAATATGCCCTGCCTACAGGCAAATATGTCCTGCCTACAGGCAAATATACCCACCTACAGGCAAATACATCCTGCATACAGGCAAATATACCCACCTACAGGCAAATACATCCTTCCTACAGTCAAATATGCCCTGCCTACAGGCAAATATACCCTGCCTACAGGCAAATATACCCACCTACAGGCAAATATGCCCTGCCTACAGGCAAATATGCCCTGCCTACAGGCAAATGTACCCACCTACAGGCAAATATGCCCTGCCTACAGGCAAATATGCCCTGCCGACAGGCAAATATACCCACCTACAGGCAAATATACCCACTTACAGGCAAATACATCCTTCCTACAGGCAAATATGCCCTGCCTACAGGCAAATATACCAACCTACAGGCAAATACATCCTGCCTACAGGCAAATACATCCTGCCTACAGGCAAATATACCCTGCCTACAGGCAAATATGCCCTGCCTACTGGCAAATACACCCTGCCTACAGGCAAATACATCCTACCTACAGGCAAATATGCCCTGCCTACAGGCAAATATGCCCTGCCTACAGGCAAATACATCCTACCTACAGGCAAATATGCCCTGCCTACAGGCAAATATGCCCTGCCTACAGGCAAATATAAGCACCTACAGGCAAATACATCCTGCCTACAGGTAAATATACACTGCCTATTGGCAAATACACCCTGCCTACAGGCAAATACACCCTGAGTACAGGCAAATACACCCTGCATATAGGCAAATAATCACTGCCCATTGGCAAATACACCCTGCGTATAGGCATATACACCCTGCCTACTGGCAAATACACCCTGCCAACAGGCAAATAATCACTGCCTATTCGCAAATACACCCTGCGTATAGGCAAATAATCACTGCCTATTGGCAAATACACCCTGCCTACAGGCAAATATACCCTGCGTACAGGCAAATACACCCTGCCTACAGGTAAATAATCACTGCCTTTTGGCAAATACACTCTGCCTACAGGCAAATTCACCCTGAGTACAGGCAAATAATCACTGCCTATTGGCAAATACACCCTGCGTATAGGCAAGTATACACTGCCTACAGGCAAATAATCACTGCCTATTGGCAAATACACCCTGCGTATAGGCAAGTATACACTGCCTATTGGCAAATACACCCTGCCTACAGGCAAATACACCCTGAGTACCGGCAAATACACCCTGCCTACAGGCACATATACACTGCCTATTGGCAAATACACCCTGCCTACAGGCAAATACACCCTGAGTACAGGCAAATACACCCTGCCTACAGGCAAATAATCACTGCCTATTGGCAAATACACCATGCCTACAGGCAAATACACCCTGCCTACAGGCAAATACACCCTGAGTATAGGCAAATACACCCTGCGTACAGGCAAATACACCCTGCATACAGGCAAATACACCCTGCCTACAGGCAAATACACCCTGCGTACAGGCAAGTATAACATAGAGACTTAAGAAGCAGCATCAGAAGAACATTTATTTTCATCATACCATGTGACTTGTAAACAAAAATAAAATCATGACAAAGTTATAAACTTTATCATATGATTTGGAAAACTGCCTTTTCTTTTAAGCCTACATTTTACTGAATAAACCAATAAAACATAGCCTTCAAAGTCACCTTGTGTAAAACCATACCCAATTAGCTTTTAGAAACTCAAATATGAAAACAATATTATCAATATGAAAAGGTGATTGTGAATAGACACAAAAGGACAGAAGTACATTTTGTAGCGAACACACTCAGCAAGGATGCGAATTCATTCACTCAGTCAATACACAGTTACCTCTCGTCAATATCTGTTCAGATGGCAAATATATGTATTTGTATGTGATATAAATAAAATATACATATAGTATGTATACTGTATCAATGATATACAACTCATAAATTTTTCATTAAAATCAAACTCAGCAAGCCTAGTTTCCTTTTAATTAAAAATTTATTCGTCTCATGGTATAACATTGATACAGTGCATATACTACACACACACACACACACACACACACACACACACACACACACACACACACATATACATATTAGTGACAATTGCCATCATGGATGGGAGATTAAGTATCATTTTGTACGACTTTTACCTGCTTGCTATGTAAGTTATACCAATTACATCACTGCTATGGGAACTACACTGGAACAATTCTGGTGCAGCATATATAATATATATTCTTATCAAAATTATCAGCAAAGCTGAGCCATACTAGACAAATTCAATACATGTTTTCTACCTGGGTGCTAAAGAAGCTATACTGTTGCTTTTGAGAACCAATCAAGAGCACGTGCAATGGATTGTTCCAAACAAATTAAATCAAATTTGACTCAGCAATTCTAGAGAAGTTGTAAGTTTTGCATCTAAGAAATCTAAATTGTTGCTTGGGAATCTAAACTTGACATAAATCTGACTGACAATGTCAGAAGAACTGTTCCTATAATTTTAATCAAAACTGATTCTTCCAAGTAAGAGAAACTGCAAACAAGTTTTCCACATGATTGCTAAGGAAGCCACAACATTGCTAGTGTCACACCACAAACAAATCTGAGAATGTCTTAAGAAACATTTCTGTAAAGTTTGATCAAAACTGCCTACATTGAGATACATTTGAAATTACATTTTCATTATGGTTGCTATGAAATCCATAACAATGCTATGGAAGCCATCCAAAACTCAAAAGTTGCAAAAATATTTTCCATATGGTTGCTAAGGAAGTACTTCACCTCCTTGATAAAATTAAAGTATTTCTGAGAATTGCTGATGTCAGAAGTCTAGTACAGCATGGGCCAATAATCTTTCATGCCAACATTATTCAAAACTGGCTCAGCAGTTCTTGAAACAAACATTTATTTCCCATAAAGTTACAGTGATGGTCACAATGTTACTAAGAATACCAACCAATAAACAATGTTACTAAGGATACCAACCAATACATAATGTTACTAAGGATACCAACCAATACACAAATTCAATACAGCACAAACACTGCCTCGAAGTTTATTCAAATCTAGGACAGTTATTTTAGTGAAAATGACTGTGTTTTCCACCCTGTTGCACCACTCCTTTGACAACTTGCACACAACCGGGTCCACAAACATAGACCGCACTACAAGTGAGGGCATGAGTTATAGAGTGACTTCCAAAAGTTTAAAAAATCAACCCGGAGATCGAGAAAACAGTGGAAAGTGGGGGGTGGGGTTAGGGAATTGGACAGTTGAATGACTGAATGTTCATTTTACAATCACTTCAATAATAATTTTTGATAACATGCTTTTACTAATGAAGCTGTTCATATTTCTTCTTAAATAACATTTTCAAAATGTCCAACATGTGAAAGATCTTCTCAACTGGTTTCAGCAACCATCACGTGTACATGTACATGAAAACATTGGTGTATTTTATCACTGCCTTTTGTTTTCTTGATGAGACTGGCTCCCATAGTAGTGTTTAACAGTATCCTGTCAAATCGGAGTCAAAAGAGCATGGTAGTTGAGTAACGGACAATTCCTTTTCTTCAAAAACAAGCTGATGTTATTTCATGATACAATTATCTACATCAAATCTCAATTTTTGTATTGTTCAATTAGTACAGTATTGATGTCATGATTTAATTACAAGTAATAATGAAACTTCTTATCATCCCTGAGCATAACTCTAAATGCTAGTTCAAGAATTCGGTGAAACTCGCTCGCCCACTAAGCTCTGCATCTCTGAAACCAAGCTCTTTATTTACAGTGTTCATTTCGCTTGGTCGTCTTGCTATCTTTGATCAGGTATGAATGAGTAGGTTAATTTAAGATAGTTTATAGGAGGCCAGCAATACAACAAATACTTCCACACATTAGTTATCTAAACATGGTCGGTACATGATAAGGTTCTCAAAGAAACACTTGACATAGCCGTTAGGTAGATTGACACATTTTACATTTAATTAGAAGAGGACAAATTGCATTAATGATCATAACACTTAAAAGGAACTAAAAGATAAACCTTGAACATAAATTTCAATTGATAACAAATTATTTAATTTGTATTTATTTATTAAAGTATTGCCTCCACCCGGCGTGACATTTTCATTTATCTAAATTTCCTTGCATAGTGTGTATGTCCATTTGAAAAAAAGAATGAATAACATTTATGTTAAATCTGATTTTTTATAATGTGGAATAAAATTTCAGGTCCTGTATGAGTAATATATTAAAGTTTCTGTTACTAATTTTGATTGCAATTTTCTTCAAATTCAATAAATTAGGATCAATTTTTTAGGTATTTTCTGGTTTAAAAATAGGATCCATGCCTGACCCCGCATCATAAGCG
Organism: Potamilus streckersoni; assembly: GCA_016746295.1. Classification (NCBI taxonomy): domain Eukaryota; kingdom Metazoa; phylum Mollusca; class Bivalvia; order Unionida; family Unionidae; genus Potamilus; species Potamilus streckersoni. Next base: position 219,436 of record JAEAOA010001734.1, on the reverse strand, counting down.
GGTTCGCGAGTTATCAGGGCACGAGATATAGAGGGAGTGGTGTACCATGGTTGATCTAACTTCTTTAAGCTTGGACAAAGATGTTCAAAATGAGTTTTTAAATGATGGCTATTATCTACTGCAAGAACCATCTTGGACAATATTTTGATAGAGCATGTTCTAGTACACACTCCTAACATGATAGACCAAAACTGGCTTAGCTGTTTTAGAAAAAGTAAAGAATAGTTTTTCCATATGGTTGCTATGGAAACCACTGATGTTAGGTGACTACTCAAGACATAATATTGATAGAGCAAGTCCAACCAAACATCTTTACTAAGCCTGACTCAAATTAGGTCAGTCATTCTGGAAAAGAAAAGAACAACATTTCCACAGCAATTGCTGCAGAAGCTACTCCATTGCCAAGGAAGCCACTAAGAGCATAAATTGTACAAGACAATGTCCTAACAGACATTCTAACCAAATTTGTTGCCAGATAGCCCAGCATTGTTCGTGAAGTTGAGAACAGCATTGTTGACAAAGTATACCAGTTACTGGGCCATACCATATGCTCACTTTGGTGAAATAAAATACACTGAACAGTGTTATGTATTTTATGACAAAAAACAAATTTTCATTATTTCAAATGATGTTTATATTCACTTAAGAAAATATTTTATAATTATGCTTCAAAAACAACTGATACAATTTGAAGCAAATTCATACAGAAATTCAACTAAAACAAAGGCAATATATACTGATTAAACATGCATTGCACAGAAGAGGGTATAATGCCTCATTACAAGCATTGTTAAGATGTTATGCTGGTGAGACAGGAACTCCTATCACATTAAAATTTTTAGACCTAACATATTATCCTATAATTTCAGCTGAATAGACACTGATGTAGAAGACATGCACCTTTTGAAATGCATTACCAATGCACTTAACATTGTTGTTGATGACTACAATGTTAGTACAGTATTGCAGCCAAAAGAGTGCCATTTACAGGCAAGACACAAATGAAAAATACTATAATGGAATAATGCCTTAATTATATGATATACAAATTTTGACTGGAAACCATAGTTATTCTCATTTAAAATTGTAAAATTCTTTATTGCATAATTATACATGTCTTGAATTAAATTTAGGCAAAAAAAATCAGTTGACCACTTGTTTTGCAGAGTAAATGTAACTTTTACTTGCAATGCTTAAATTTTATTGATTCTACACTGTAAATTTTTAACTCATCCTAAAATGTAAAAAGATTTAAATATTTTTTCAAATTCATAAACTGTTACAAATGCTGTCTGTCCAATTGGGTGATCTCTTGAAAATTGGGTGCCCTTCAGCCACCATTTGTAAATATGAACAGATGAGATGAGTGACATTTACAATCCATGTAATCTCACAGAACTTAAAACAAAGTTAACAAAGCATTTACCACAGAGATACAATTAACTATCCTTGTATTTTGCAACATTAAATTCTATAAAGTGTAATGCAGAAAGATGATAGCACCTTTAAAATTCTGAACACTAATAAAACAATCAACAGTTACAAACCAACAATCAAATGCAGCAGTAAATGTAGTCAATCAAATGTTGTAAATTATATGCTATACAGTATACTGCTAAGGTCATGCAAGCAGCAATAAAATCTCCCAAAGAAATGTGTGAGAATATATATATATATATATATATATATATATATATATATATATATATATATATATATAAAACAATAAAAATGAGTATATTTTTTAGGATAACAAATGAAATTCTTTACATGTTATTAAAAAATAACACAAAAAACAGGTTATAAAATCAAGCCTACTGGTTATTTTAAGAATGTTTTACTAATACAAATGCATAATCATTAAATTTGATATATGAAAATTTAAAAGTAATTTTTTGTTGTTTTTTTTCTTTGAGAGTTATTTAATAACAATATGCTGAGGAAATTGGAATGTTAGCTAAATGCATTTCTCAAGGATATACTGAGGAAGTCGACCCATTATGACCTTGGTGGATATTTATCTTTGATGGAGTAGTCTGAACCTCTTCTAACTAGCTCCCTCTAGCATTGAAAAATGTCAAGCTATATACTTCAAGCACAAATGATAATAATTTATACAGAGTGCAAAACAATACAAACTACACAAAAGTTAACCAATAACAAATAACATACATGCAAGAGCCATGTTAGCCCATTCAGCCCAAATTCCCTGGGGAAAGTGGAAGCACTCCAAACTTATACATTGAACCTAGAATAAAAAACTGGTTCAGATGCATTGAGCTGTACATGTTCATGCATGGATGTGATTGGTTGTGCAATGGCTTTTCTATACTTTGCAGAGGAGAGCTATAAACATGATACAAATAAATTAGGACTCTTAAGTATTTTTAAAGTTAATGGTATCATATCCATTTAGTTTTGATATGTGTCAATAGTGAAATTTATCATGAAGCAACTATGTCTGAAGTTTTTATATTTATGCTTAATGAACAATACCAACAAAACATATTTCTACAGACAGTTAATGCTTTATAGACAGACTAATAACATTTCTACTGACAGTTGATGTATAACACACAAACTGACTAAACACATTTCTACTGACAGTTGATGTTTAATACAATGACTAAGCACATTTCTACTGACAGTTGATGTTTAATACACTAACTGACTAAGCACATTTCTACTGACAGTTGATGTTTAATACACTGACTAAACACATTTTTACTGACAGTTGATGTTTAATACACTAACTGACAAACACATTTCTACTGATATTTAATACTCAAGACACAATCTGACTAAACACATTTCTACTGACAGTTGATGTTTAATACACTATTTAAAACACATTTCTACTGGCACCTGATGCTTTATATACAAACTGACTAAACACATTTCTACTGACAGTTGATGTTTAATACACTATTTGAAACACATTTCTACTGGCTGTTGATGTTTAATACACTATTTGAAACACATTTCTACTGGCACCTGAAGCTTTATATACAAACTGACTAAACACATTTCTACTGAAAGTTGATGCTTTATATACAAACTGACAAACACATTTCTACTGACAGTTGATTCTCAATACACAAACTGACTCAATATATTTTTACTGACAGTTGATGCTCAACACACAAAATGACTAAACTTATTTCTATACATGGGTGATTAAACAAATTAAAAATAGTAAAAAGGAAGAGGATGACTTAGAACTGGATAGACGGTGTTTCCCCCATGTTAATATCAGAGTATCCATTTTACAAATCGTACTAGGCAAATCAGGAAATTGCTGATTATTAGCTTTTACAATTTTCCCACTGTGTAATGTTGATTAGGATGAACTGCAAAGAACAAAGAGGCAATCTATCATGGAAGATTGGAAAGCAAAATTCTTGCTCGAAAGAGAGTTGTTTTTTATGACAACAAAGCAAAAGTTTGAAAAATCTGGATATACACAGTCTCCTGAGTCAGAAAGTTTGACAGTGTAACTGTTACATTATGTAATTATTATACCAATCATTTATGTAGTTATTATATTAATCATTGAGAATTCGTTATGCAATAAAAACTTCCTGAGTTTCATTTTAATTTAAACATGTTCAAGAATCAACTTTCTTAATTAAAAAAAACACTGACTAAAAATAAAAAATTATAAACAATATAAACAAAAATACCCTGGTTAAAGGAATGCATTTGGAGCAGGTACAGAGGATGTAACATGTATGAAAATGCAAAAGTCAGTCAAGCATAAATATTAGATCATAGTGAACTAATTTTGATATGAATGAGCTAATATCAAAGGATGTATCCATATACAAATTCTCAACAGGTAATATATGATCTAAAATAACCGAAGGCATGAAAAATTAATATATGACAATACAAAAGTAATTCAAGCATGCAAATTTAGCTCATAATGACCTACTTTTAGTAATGCTAAGTTTTTCTTTCTGACATGCATCCATGTACCAATTCTCATCAGTTAAAACAGCATTCAAAACAAACAAGTCATACATATATTGCAAATGAGTAACTAATATTTTGGTATGGCAAACTTGCTCTCCCTGAGATGGAGCTACATAATAAGTATGAAAATGAAGTCAGTGACCATTTTTTAGTCATGATGTGATTCATCTATATACCATTTGTAATGGGTGGGTGGGTGGGCGAAAAAGTCCAATATCCAAACTACATGCAAATGGATGAAAAAACAAATGAATATGAAAAATGTGACATTCACTTCAAGGAACTGCTGCACTTCAATTGGCAAAGTGTTGGACATGTAATCCACAGATTGCAGATTCAATACCTGCCGAAATACGCCTGGGTCTGTTGCCTTGGCATGTCCTTGTGCAAGGCATTTAGTTCATATTTCCTCAGTATGAAATTGTGAATAATAATTAAAAAAGTGTTGTTAAAACCAACAAGAAATGTACATCTACCCAGTCTGTGTTCATGCCAGCCAAGATTCCAAATTTTAAGAAATCAAACCATCTAAATGGCTTCATTGTCATCCATCCTAAAGTGCAAAATGTTTTATTTATCAGCAAAGAACAAGGTACCATTATACTGTCTGGTTGCTAAGGAAGGCTAGAGAAAAAGCAGAACATGTCTTGCTACTATAAAAACAGCCTCTATTTTTAACAATATAGATGGAAAATGGGAAATCTAGCATGTTTACATACAGTATGGATGGAATCTGGGACAAATATAGCATTATTTTACACAAAATAGATTATTGGATAGATTATTGGGAAAAATCTCTCATTATATTACACAATACAAATAGAAAGTATGAAAAAGTCTGGCATTAGTTTACACAATATGTATAGAATGTAAGAAAAAAATCTGGCTATATGGCATTACATAGTATTTAATACCTGAAACATTTTATGTTTACTATGCATTGCCAAGAACATAAGTTTTTCCAGGATGTTCATACAGGCCAATAGAATGACAGCCAGATTATAAAGGTGTACAGACAGATGTATATAATGATGTACATAGTGATTGCTACAAGCAATAATGTAGGCAAAAAAAATCAGCACATAATTCGCAGGCTGCAAAAGCAACTGCAAAAATTCAAAAAAATTTCTGATTATCTGAAAGGCACTACTGGAAAGCACCACTGAAATGTTGGCAAACTTTTCTGGGACAAAATAGTTTCTAATCCTTCACCAATTTTGTTTCTTCATTTGTAAGATCAACCAGCTCAGTTTTCTTCTGAAAAAAAATCCACAAATTAATCTATAAAAATCAAAGATCAATGAATATCAACACATAATGGAATTGTGATGGTTATGTCATAATTTATTCATACATTAGTGAAATAAATTTTAGTAGGATTGGTTGTTTGCTTGTTATGTGTTTAATGTTATTTTTCAGTACATGGTAGGCTATACATGGCAGCCAGTGGAGGAAGAACTCTGGAAAAGCCCAGGAAGAACTATCATTTAATAGGAAGCTAATGCCAAGATTTTGTATGTACCCAAGTTAGCCAAGCTCAGGACTCCAAACCACACAGACCAAGGTGTAACGGCCAGCTCCTTAGACCACTGAACCACACCATCATTATGGTATACACTGGGTCTTTAAAAGGTGGTTCACAGTATGTAATCAGGTCTTTAAGATATGGTTCACATCATGCACTGGGTCTTTAAGAGGCGGTTCACAGTTTGCGTTGGGTCTTTAAGATGTGGTTCACATCATGCACTGGGTCTTTAAGAGGTGGTTCACAGTTTGCAATGGGTCTTTAAAAGGTGGTTTACAACAACCACCAAATCCATGAAAATGTACCTCACCAAAAGTAGTGAATTCATATTTTGTCTGGTAATTGCTATATCTCAATCATCTTAACTCTTACCAAATAAAATATGACCACTAAGAATGTCTGATGACCAAGTAAAAAACCATCCCCTTATTCATGGTGTACCATAAAGAAATTCATCACTAAATTTTAGCTAACTCAGCTAATACTTCATTAAACTGAATCAAACTGATGAACATGTTGATATTGATAATCATGTTCCTTTTCCATGGCTGTAAGCAAATACAAACATCCATGTATGGACATGTAATCTTATCTACAAACATTTCAAATCTTTTCAGTATCTCCTAAAATAGATTTGATTAAGAAATACATTTTTAGAAAGATTGAAGATACTGATATAAGCATTCTGTATTTTCAGAAGTTCTGTATATAAACTTTAAAATCAAATCAAAGGAAACTCCTGACTTATTATTTCCTCATTTCAATTTGAGCTGTTCCTTACCATACTCTGAAGAATGAAAGCCCACTATGGCATGAGTTAACTGGTGCAAGACAAACTACTTAGGGCAAGATACTGGTTCCTGAATTTGTATGGTAAACAAATGGTCAGGAGATTTCTGAATCTGTACCAAAATCTATTCATATTGTTGAAAAAATTTCACAAGCCTGCCATGATGTCCTCATGAATTGTTTTCAGTACAAATGTAATTAGCTATTTATTACACAGTGTCAAATAACCAAACACAGGCACAAGAATATTATTGTGCACAAAGCATTAAAATCTAACCACTCCTTCCAAAGAACAAATGCCTTTCCCAAATTTACAAGGATAAGTATGTGTTATGGATTTTTAATGTAACTTTAACAACTGGAGTCATATGACTACAATGTCTATTGTGTGGCAGTTTATAGTGTTGTCTAGCACTGGGACATCATGCAACAGATGTGTGGCATTATGTCCCACCCAGTCACAATATCCTGACATCAAGCTAACCATTCCTAACACTAATCTCTTAAAGCTTAAAGCCAGCAAGGCAAGTTTTGATACATTATTTCTCAAGTCCACAAATAATTTTGCCCTTTCATTAGTAAGTTTTTTTGGGGGGTTGCAGCTCCTGTCTGATAAATATCTTGCCCAGGTGTTGGCACCCCATTCAATGGGTTCCCTGCCTATTGTATTAATAGAGTGGCTAGCAGATCATATGATTCAGTGTCAGCACTTCCTATTTTTACCAAGATTCTCTGAAGTCACACAATGTCTTTTACATGGTGTCAGCACTTCCTATTTTTACCAAGATTCTCTGAAGTCACACAATGTCTTTTACATGGTGTCAGCACTTCCTATTTTTACCAAGATTCTCTGAAGTCACACAATGTCTTTTACATGGTGTCAGCACTTCCTATTTTTACCAAGATTCTCTGAAGTCACACAATGTCATTTACATGGTGTCAGCAATTCCTATTTTTACCAAGATTCTCTGAAGTCATACAATGTCTTTTACATGGTGTCAGCACTTCCTATTTTTACCAAGATTCTCTGAAGTCAAACAATGTCTTTTACATGGTGTCAGCACTTCCTATTTTTACCAAGATTCTCTGAAGTCACACAATGTCTTTTACATGGTGTCAGCACTTCCTTTTTTTACCAAGATTCTCTGAAGTCACACAATGTCTTTTACATGGTGTCAGCAACTGCATTCAACTCCAGATTTTAGATTTAAACCTACACAACAATTAGCATACACAGCAAAATTCATCTACTTTTTGCTACCAGCCAATTAATTTGAAGGAGAGGAACTGCAATTTTCTATAAGTGAAGACATTACATTTTCTTTTATCTCAAGGTAAAGGTAATTATTTTTTAATATAATGGATATAATATGGTGTTATATATTTTTCAGCTACTAACAGACAGAAACTGTTAACAAAGCAAATGTCAGACAATTGCCACAAAGCATTATAAAGTGGTATACAATGGTAGGAATCAATATTTATTCAGAAATATTTCAGTACAAATCTGTTTTGTAGTAACCAGCTCTACCTCAAAGTAAGGCATTCACACAGATTGGTCTATGTCTGTGTTATTGTGTGAAAAACAATTTTCTTCTTTCAGTAACACTGACTTTGCCTGTTTGACACACAAAAGGCTTGTTCCTTACCATTTGAAGCCATTTTATAAAGCATGGCTATTATGGACAGTTTGGGTTGTTGAGCATTTAAATTGACAAGAGGAACAAGATCACAACATTATATAATCCACATTGCAACAGGTGTATAAAACTTGTTTGCATATTGTCCTAGGCTGGTATAACACAATATGATCCACTTTGCAACATGCATATCAAACTTGTTTGCATACTATCCTAGGTTGGTATAACACGATATAATCCACATTGCAACAGGTGTATAAAACTTGTTTGCATACTATCCTAGGTTGGTCTTTTGGTAGATTTACAAATATGTTACTCATTAAACACTAGTCTTCAACATGTAGTCAAGTTTCAACTTGTAAACATCTTTAAGGTACTGACATTTAAAGCATACATAGTTACATCTGTACATATGTGATTGATTTTTTTTATTAACAGAAGTATATCACTGATAAATATGATAAACAGAAGAGTCCCTAAAATGGATCTCAGTGTCATCACCTTATTGCCTTTAAGGTCCGATATAACATCTCCAAACACTGTCTACAGATAAATAACATAGGTGCAAGACTCCAACCAAGCAAAAGATAAGACAAAACATTTGTACTGTGATGTATCATGAATTATGTTAAATTGCCTTTCATAGCTGATTATGTCCAAAACCAAGTTCATTTTTTACCTGACCTGACTCATAGATTTTGGTTTTGTAAACATGTTTATCTCAATCTAAGTTCAAAACATTGGAAATTCCCAATGATATGCCAGGTCTACATGATGTTTACCACATTCTATATAATAATTTTAGTAACAGGCTTTGTCTAATTAAAACTTGGATAGAAGTGCAAATCAAATTTTGTCCTACATCCTGGCTCTTCTTTTGTGTCTTAGATTTTTTTTTATATAATCTTGTTTAATCAGAAATTATTAATTCATGACATAAGATTTTGAGGCAGGATCATTGTTGTGTTCATTTTTTTTTTATTTCAGTAGAAATTATTCTGTCTCAGGAAATACAAAGTGCTAATCTATGATATTCTTCGAAAAAGACATTCACTGGGGATTATAGTGAATTCAAACAAGGAAGCCGTTGATTATAATTTTGATTAAAAAAAAGACTTGTCACATCATTACAATTCAAGTCAATTGTACCTTAGTAAATTAAAAACTACAGGCCACCACAGGCACATCAACACCTTCAGTGCCAGATATTAATCAAAATATAAACGTTTATTCAGGACTTTATTCATTAGAACTTGTATTAATAATTCTATTATTATTTGGGATTTAATCCACAATACTGTACATTATTTTTACATTTTCACTTTGTACTGCAGGGAAATAAATTATGTTACTTCATTTGAATGGAAAAATAGAAACAAGTTTTTCTGACTTACTGCATGACCTTAATGGAAATCAATATTAGTATAAAAAAGAAGTCATATTTGCAATACATATGTAGCAAATTTTTTTATTATATCTCATTTTGTTTTTCTACATAAGGCTTAAAAAGAAAAAGAACACACTACAAGAAACAAATTAATTGAATTGGTGCTATATTTTTAAAATAAATACACAACTGTAGATTATTCAATACACAGTAACAATATTAATGAGCACATAGCATCACCCAGTGACCTCTGAACTTGGTCGTACACTTGACATTAGTTTTGAAAAGTGGTAGGTGGTTAACTAAAAATTTAAAGTTAGTCATACAGTAAATAAATGCTGACTGAAATAACTTTTCCATGGATGGAATTTGTTTGTTTTTTTATTTAACCCATGTTTGCTTTTCTGCATGTAATGGGGTGAATGTTTCTTTAGTTGTCGTCAATTCTGTATATTGTACATACAATTTGAGTAGTGGGCTGGCATTGAATCAAACAAACTTCTGTTTCTGTTCTGTCGATTGTTTGGATTAAAAGCTAAAGAAGGCATACTTTTATATCTGGTCACTTGCATGCTCTTTGTTGGAGAGACCCCAGCTAAGTATATGTTGGAGGGACCCCAGCTAAGTATATGTTGGTTGGAGAGACCCCAGCTAAGTATATGTTGGAGGGACCCAGCTAAGTACATGATCTGTGTGACTTCTAATGCTAGCCAACATCCAAAACATTGTAAACTTAAATAACAAGTTTCCAAAGAAGCTAGTGCATGACAGAAATAAGACTTCTTCATTCTCTTGGCTTATATTTGCTCTGAATCTCTTAATTTTCAACCAAAACTTTTAATTCCACTGTTTCTTGAATTTAGTATTTTGACTGACTTGTAAAATGGTTTGTATTCAATAGGTATGAAATATCCCTTGATCTTAATATGCTTTCAATACAACATTTATAGATTCTGGAGAGATGGTCATAGTCTGAATACATCTATTTGTGACAAGTTACAAAGATTTCTTTTAAATAATTGTTTAAATGATCAGTGATAATTTCAATATCTCATGCTTGTTTTGGACATTGCCAATATAATGTTCATTTATTTGCCAGTTTTAAAACTTCATTTGAGACTTAGTGAATTCATCCACCTCGTTAACTTTATAACCTCTACTTTCAAATGATGAAACAGCTTTCATAGTTTATTCACAAACAAATCTAATAAACCAAAAAGCTATAAAGTGTTTGCCACATGAGCATACATTGTTGTTTACAAGGTAGTTACTAAAACACAATACTATATTCAGACGTGCAATAAAAAGCAGTGCAGTTTGAAAAAGTAAAGTTTAATACTGGAAGCAAAAATGGGAATATATTATCTCTCTCTAACTCTTTATATATATATGTGTGTGTGTGTGTGTATATATATATATATATATATATATATATATATATATATATATATAAAGAATACAAATCATATGGTGAATAACAACCCTTTCAAGCGTACTGGATCCACCAAGGGATCATGTGTGTCAAGGATTAATTAAAATAGATGCAATAAACTGACGATGAACAGTACGAAACTAGTAACTAACTAGCCTAAGCGCTTTCGTCTTAGCCTAGATCTTTTTCAAAGGCAAATACAAATCATATATACGATAAACAAATAAACACAAAAACGTTGTGTTTGTAAACCTCTACATGGCTGTCTTCACATGTGCTAAAACTATAAATACAACCAGCTTGTATAGACTAGATGCGGAAACTGAAAACGTTGGCCAACCGTGCAATCGTCAGAATAACCGGTATAGAATCAAATATCTGGAATATAATCTGTGTTACATATGTACAAAAAGTAAAAATAGATGTCGCTTTGGCCTGTAGACTTTTAGGGAATTATACAACGTTTTCAGTTTCCGCATCTAGTCTATACAAGCTGGTTGTATTTATAGTTTTAGCATATGTGAAGACATTAGTTACTAGTTTTGTACTGTTCGTGGTCAGTTTATTGCATCTATATATATATATATATATATATATATATATATATATATATATATATATATATATACATATACATACATACAATGACTTCTCAATCATTCAGAGTTTCAAAACCTTTACTGCCTGGCTTTATTAGGACAGTCTGACAAAAAAGGTGGATCTTAATACTGGTGAATGTGTAGATAAAAGGATAGCATGTGTGTCAGGGCTTACCTATTGACTAAATGTGGAAAAGATATTTTTTTTTTCTCACCTACTTTAATTCATATTATTTATCATATAGCTTTCTATATGTTCGCAAAAAGTCTTAAATAGGTCATTGGGTCGGGTCCCATAACAGTTACACATTGGTCCTTTATTTCCCTCAATACTGTGCTTGGAAGGATATCAGTGGCAAGTTGTGCAAATTCATGCTCCACTGATTTTGTGATAGAATGTTGCAGGGAACATCAATTGCCATATGACCTGATGTGACATAAAGACAGTGACAGACATATTTAACTGTAGACTGGCATCAATGGGACAATGTTGAAAAACCTTTAGGATGCTTTCCATCAAATTAGGTCAAATTCTGTTCAATAGTTTTTAAGACGCCATTTGAAGATTTTTCTAATTTCATTAATGATGAATGTTTGACAGTATATTGATAATATTCAACAAAATTTTGAAAGAGCTTCAAGACAGGATGCTTTCTTTCAAATTTGGTTAAAGTCTGTTCAGTGAGTTTTAATAAGTTGTCAGAGGCAACTGTTAATGGTTAGTGAAGATCAGATTATGTACTATTACTTTGATTGTTGTTGGGTTTAATGCCATTTTTCAGAACAAGATAGGCTATACAAGGCAGACAATGTAAATGGTGGATGAGGAACCCAAGAAAATCCCATAAAGAACTACCCACCCACAAGAAGCTAATGGCAAGCTTTCTCACATATCCACATTAGCCAAACCTCAGACTTGAACCCAATTAGACAGGTGAGATGGCAGTGATACATAACAATGAGCACTTGAGACCACTCAGGTCCCTAATTATGCATTATGCACAGGTCCATACCATAAGCTGACTTGACATTATGGCAAGGCAAGTTAAAGCCACTAATAATCCAAATATAGGGTTTGGACATACAAGTTGATGAAAAGACAATAATGTAACAGACATGTTCGGTCATTTTGTAACTTTTTTTGATGAGAATTTTTTTAAAAAAAACTTTACCTTTCTTTTCAGAAAAACAAGGAGAAGAATTGCCATGATAACAATAAGACCACCTAGGGCAATCAGACCGTACTCTACTCCATGTAGAATTTTCATCGGGGTCAAAACTGATTTCTTGAAATCATCAGCCAATTTATCTGTCAGGGCAGCACTCTGAAATGTCAGATATAAAAAGTGAAACTGTAGTGAAATCACCAAAATGAATTTTGCATTTTCAGCTGTATTTTAGTTAAAAGTAGGTCATATACAACATTTACAGGTGGAGGAATCTGGGCTATGCTCAAAATGTAGATTATGCACAGTGGTTTCAGTGTGATTTCACCTGGACTGTCTTTAAATGTTAGATTATGTACAGTGGACTAAGGTGTGTAAGAATCTGGGCAATGTTCAAAGATTGGGTTTTGTACTTTAGTCTCAGCAGTGTAGGAATCGGAGCAATGTTCAATGATTAAGATTGTACAGTGGTCTCAGAAGTGTAAATCTGGGCAATATTTAGAGATTGAGTTTTGTACAGTGGTCACAGAAGGGTAGGAATCTGGGCAATGTTCAAAGATAAGATTTGTACAGTTGTCTCAGGAGTGTAAATCTGGGCAATGTTCATCAAAGATTAGGTTTTGTACAGTCGTCTCAGAGGTGGAATAACATGGGCTATACTCAAAATTGGATTAAATTCAGGATGTCTCTGAGCTGGAAATATGAAGGCTATGAATATTGGTTTTTCTCTGGGCTGGAAGACTAGGCTATGTTCACAAACCTACTGTTTCCTAACAAAATATTTCTACCATTTTTTTCCTGATCATAATACCTTAGGTGAATTACTACTGCCTCACAAATCCAGCCCTCTCTGGCTAAAGACTTGAGCTAAAATGTAATTGCTATTTGCCCTACTAGATGGCAGATAGAGTGATCTACCCTTGGTCCAGATTCTAGATAACCCAACTGGACAATAAATAAGATATGTTATGCAGCAAATACAGAAGGAAAAAAGGCATTAAGCCCTATCCTAATGAAACTGTTGAACAACATATGTAGATAACCTGTTGTGCCATGGATATAGGTCCCACCAGGCTGAACAACACATGCTGATAACCTGTTGTGCCATGGCTATAGTTCCCACCAGACTAAACAACCCATGTAGATAACTTGTTGTGCCATGGCTATAGGTCCCACCAGACTGAACAACCCATGTAGATAACCTGTTGTGCCATGGCTATAGGTCCCACCAGACTGAACCCATGTAGATAACCTGTTGTGCCATGGCTATAGGTCCCAGCAGACTGAACAACCCATGTAGATAACCTGTTGTGCCATGGTTATAGGTCCCACCAGAATGAACCCATGTAGATAACCTGTTGTACCATGGCTATAGGTCCCACCAGACTGAGCAACCCATGTAGATAACCTGTTGTGCCATGGCTATAGGTCCCACCAGACTGAGCAACCCATGTAGATAACCTGTTGTGCCATGGCTATAGGTTCCACCATACTGAACAACCCATGTAGATAACCTGTTGTGCCATGGCTATAGGTCCCATCAGGCTAAACAACCCATGTAGATAACCTGTTGTGCCATGGCTATAGGTCCCACCAGGCTAAGTTGAGCTATTTGGGATGAAGATCTCTGAGATAAACACTGTAGAATGTGAAATCTGGTCTCCATCAGAAAACAGTTTTACTCACTCAAATGCAATTTTTGTGGCAACTGCATTAACTTTGTGAGCCAAAACGCATAGCAAATTCATCTAATCAGGGGATATTTCCTGATATGCAGATGAATAACCCATTTTGACCAGGACATAGTGTGTGCTAATATTTCTTCCTTCCCAATTTGAAAGGTAAGGTAAGTAATCTCCCTTGATGAACTGGTTGAGACCTTCTTACATGTCACTTCAGTCCTCATACTGGGTCCAGTTTATGACCTTGGGAATCAGAGTGGACAGGGATTTCACTGTGAAAAATCAGATTCCTCATTAGTGTTCATGGCAATGAAAGCAGAGGTCATCATGAAAGAAACTTAACCTCACTAATGTACCGATTGTGAGAGGTTGGTCAAAGGGGTAAAGTCTCAGCTTCTGTTTTGAAAATCATGTGACCTAACATGATGAGGTCTGCACAGAGCAAACCAAGCAAGCAAAGGAATTATCAGGTGGAGATATTGTCCTATATAAGCAAGAAAGCCACCATTAAACCAATTTCCAATGCTTGCTTCTCAGGGAGACATACTCTATTTATGTGTGTGTTGAACTCCATACCTGGATAGAAAATGTCGAGACAGCAAGAGGTCAGATTTGTTGACAAAGAAGACAAAGCTTGAAAAGAAGAGTAACAAAGGATATGACTCATCTGATGATTTTGCAGAATGTCATCGAGGTAGTTTGATGTTGCCATTGTGAAAAGAGATTCCATATCTTGCTACAAGACATAACTTATCCGATGATTTTGCAGAATGTCATCGAGGTAGTTTGATGTTGCCATTGTGAAAAGAGATTCCATATCTTGCTACAAGACATAACTTATCCAATGATTTTGCAGAATGTCATCGAGGTAGTTTGATGTTGCCATTGTGAAAAGAGATTCCATATCTCGCTACAAGACATAACTTATCCGATGATTTTGCAGAATGTCATCGAGGTAGTTTGATGTTGCCATTGTGAAAAGAGATTCCATATCTTGCTACAAGACATAACTTATCCGATGATTTTGCAGAATGTCATCGAGGTAGTTTGATCTTATCATTGTGAAGGTGGTTCAAACATGAGCCAAGACCCAGTGCATCAATTGTGTGAAAACACAGGGATTGATGTCCAAAAAGGAATGCCGTTAACTGGTGTCTTTGTAGGTGAATTGAAAGAACATTCTGGAAGTTGTGTGACTGAGGATGTGAAGATACACATTTTCTAAGTCATTGCATCCCGGACATCATTTAAAACCTATTGTTTTGTCTTTCCATTGTCAGCTAAGGTCTCAAAAGAATTTATTGAGTACACTAAGATCAATGACAGGGCAAATAGTTATGTTAGCCTTTCGAAAATAGAAACAGCCTCAAATAAGCCAGAAGAATTTGTAGTATGAACAAATGATGCTGACCATTTTATAGAGAAAATTGTTTATTGTTGCAGAAAGGTAGCTTGGAACTTTTGACTTTAAAGAACCCTGGACAAAGGAGGAGGTGCACTGAATGCGATATTGAGAACTGTGGTTTACATTGCTTGTTGAGTCTGTAGAATTGATTTACAGTGGCCCATGAAGAAATTACCAGTAGATGATGTGAGCAAAGCTTATGGTTATCTTTAAGAAAGGTGGAGGTAAACTGCACTGCATCTTGTTCTGCTAGTTTTAAGTTAGAATTCAGTAGCTGCTGTTACAGCTTTGGCCAAGATGCATGCCATTCTGGAGACGATAGTCATACTGTTCTGCATGTTGAAAGATTTATATAAATTACAGATCCAACATAGTATCCAAAGCCATGATTCTGCATAGCGACTATTTTGTTCCATTAAAAGACATTCAATCCGCAAGTATAAAGTATGGCTTTGTGAAAAATCCCCAAAGTTGAGATGTTTCAGTAAAATGTTGGAGCAACAATAAGGAAACCTGAAGTGTGGGACTGACTAAATTTCGAGAAAAGACGTCTTTGTAAATAACAAAAAAGATTTGGCTGATGCTTGGGTCTTGTAATTGATGATGTAAGACGCTCAAAAGCCAGTAAAAGCAAACTATGGAAGTGCTATTAAAGTTGGTTCTTATTATCAATAAATCAACTGACAGTGGAACTTTAGACCAGGCAGTTGATGGAGAGGATGGAGGTCAAAAGAACTTCAGTGGCAGTAGGAGGAAACTTCCTCAATTTAAACCTAGAAGGCTGTGCCTTCAAGTATCATAGTAAGACTTACAATTTATAAAGGAGAACCAAAAATTTGTTCTAAAGGTATGAAAATACACAAGTCCTGTGAACAAACAGTTCTAAGTTGATAAAGTCTGAATTTCAGTTCCAGTCCAAGATGGTGGATGATGATGTCAGACGAAGGATAACACAAAAAATAGAATTTTCACAGTGAAGCACAATTTGTATTGTTCTGTTCCAATTTAGAAGTAATTTCAGAATAATGTCTTTGTCCAAACCAGTAGTGTTGTTCTCCAGGGAAAATAATTATTTAGAGAGTGGATGAAGTATAATTATCTCCACTCAACTGCACTTACGGCTACAACTGAACTTTCTTACAGATAGCTAAGCTTGTAAAACAAGTTAATACGTCATTTCATGAACACATGCACCCAGTGATTTTGCAATCCATCTTGATATTAGGAAAGCCTGAACAAGTATCAGCCAATCATTTAAATAGCTAATTCTGAATGCTTACTTGCAACAAATTTACAAAGTTTGTGCTTTCACGAATTACAATTATAATTTAGTAAACACGATGTTTCTAACAAAATATTAGACCAATGCAACATAATCATAATAATAATAATAATAATAATAATAATAATAATAATAATAATAATAATAATAATAATAACTACATTTAATGACATAAAAATGAAATAAAATGATTTATAAAGATTTTATTTCTTAACAAAAATAATTCAACCACAGGGTCTTTACAGACAGGTGATGTCAAGAAAAAATTATCTTGCTGTGACAGTTATGGAAGCTAGAGCTGTTTCTAAGCTTAGGGCACTTCATGGCTGATGAACCACGTGGAGTGTTAAATCCTTCTCAAATTAAATCTTGCGGCAAAGCCTCGTTTCCATGGATACTTATGAATTCAGCATCCCCCAATTTGCGCTTCTGTGGGAAAGGCCATATTACTGCCCATACAGGTAAAAATCACTGAATTATCACTGAAAGCAACCATGAAATGGATGCTATGACTAAAACTATGAATAGCATACTTACCTCTATGTATCCAATCACAGCAGAAACTACTCGGTAATATAACTGCGATTTCTATAGCACACACAATAACTGCATATACAGCTACTCTGATGAAGCATCCCTATTGATACTTATGATGACAATATGATCTGTTGGAAAGGCCAAATGACGGCCTTTTCAGGTAAAACCTCACATATATAACTACAAAGTACATGCAAAAATAATATTATTATATTAACCTGCATGTATCTGACCAAAATAGAAATTATACAGCAATATACGACTTTTCTATATCACACACCAGAACTGCAGGTACATACCTATGGAAGAGTGATGCTATAAAGAGAGAACCTTGTTGTCAAAGAAAGAGTAACTGGAAATTATAAATGGAGTATACTCCCTTTGAAGCAAAGATTCTTCCAACTTGCTTAGAAACATTTCCAGAAGCAGTAACTTTAGTATTCACAGGACTTGGCACCAATTCCTGTATTAAGGGGAGACAGCTTTGTCTAACTGTCACCTATGGTGGGCAGACAGCTTTTTCTGTCACCTATGGTGGGCAGATAACTTTTAGCTTTCCAGCCATAAAGTTTAACCTTGGAGTGCTGGATTTGTGAGGTAGAAGCAGTTCTCCTAGGGTATTATGATCATATAACATATCTGAAGAAGTAATTAGATATGTTGATTAGTCTCAGAGGTGAAGAATGTGGTATATGTTCACAATTTGATTATGTTGAGATGTGGAAGGAAGTTGGCTAAGTTCAAAATGCAGATTATGTACAGTGGTTTCAGAAGTGGAGGAATGTAGACTATGGTCAAATTAGATTATGTTCAGTGGTTTCAGAGGTGGATGCATGTTGTATATGTCCAATAATTAGATTATGTACAGTGGTTTCAGAAGTGGAGGAATGTGGACTATGGTCAAAATAGATTATGTACAGTGGTTTCAGAGGTGGAAGCATGTTGTATATGTCCAATAATTAGATTATGTACATTGGTTTCAGAAGTGGAGGAATGTAGACTATGGTCAAATTAGATTATGTACAGTGGTTTCAGAGGTAGAAGCATTTTGTATATGTCCAATAATTAGATTATGTATAGTGGTTTCAGAAATGGAGGAATGTGGACTATGGTCAAATTAGATTATGTACAGTAGTTTCTGAGGTGGAAGCATGTTGTATATGTCCAATAATTAGATTATGTACAGTGGTTTCAGAAGTGGAGGAATGTGGACTATGGTCAAAATAGATTATGTACTGTGGTTTCAGAAATGGAGGAATGTGGACTATGGTCAAATTAGATTATGTACAGTGGTTTCAGAGATGGAATCTGGGCTACATTTTAAGAATCAGTGACCTCAGTGTTGGAGGACTGTTCAAAATTATATTATGTACAGTGGTCTTAGAGTTAGAAGAATTTGGGCAATATTCAAAAAATGGAGATTATTATATAAGACACAGTAATGACATCATACCTGGCTGTTGTGATCTATCATCACAGTATTTTGTGATATCAGCAATATACATATACATTGGCAATATTGTACAAAGTTTGAGATACATCATCCTCCCACACTTGTAAATCTGTTTTTTATAAACTTCAGTACTGGGCACTAATATAGAGTATCATATTTACCGTAATTAGTCATTTAGTTCATTTAATTGTCAGACATAAATAGTCTAATGCAAATGGTCACTGAACAATAATAACTATACATATAACAGACTAAACATTGTAATAATTATTACAATGACAATGGAGTCTATATTTCAGATTAATTAAAATTCTCTATCCTAACTAAACAGAGCTAAGTGATAGAAATTGACAACATAAGTCTAGCAACACTAGGTGTTTAGCTGTCTCCACAAGTTATATAGTTTTAAAATACACAAAATACTCATATCTGAAAAACTGCTGCATAAATTAATCAAAATAGATGTTAATCTGTTCACCTGTAAAACAGGTAACTGTTCAACAAAACACAGAAGTAATTAGATCTTCCCATGATGTTTTCAGGTGAAAAGGTCAAGCTCATTTCACAGACGTCAAACTTCCATCATGATACAGTATTTGATTGTGGGGAGGGGGACCTTTCAATTTCACTCACATTCTGTAGTTTAATAGCTGGCAGTAAAACTATTGTATTTTCTCAAGACTATCAGCATTAATAAATTAGCATGAAATTTGATTTTAAAATGAATTTTCTGGTGTTTTATGCCTATAAACACAAATTCTGCAAATAAACACCATGCAACACTACTATTTGGTGCATAATTTCATTTGGTTTCATTGGAGAAAGGTGTTTATCTGTGACATGGGAAAGACAACTTTTTACCTTTATGTTAAAGTGAAATTTCATTGACAAATGGGAGTATTTTGACTTAATCACCCCTGATATAACTTCTAATTCCATTAAAAAAAGCAAATGCATTGGAGATTGTGGTTGTTTGCCTGTGAATAATTTTCTAATGATGCAGCTGTCTAATGAAGTCAAGGCAAGAAATTCCTAGCAATTCTGTGTATAAACTTTTGGCATATAGTAACAGTAAAGAAAATTTAGTCTAGCAAATGAAGATATATGACTTTTCCAAGCCTTAAGTAACTGACCTTAAAATTACTGATCTTGACACCATCATAAAAGTGATAAATATATCTCACTAATAGGACACAAGTATCAAGACTGGACAGCTTGACTTGTCTATGTGTACCTCATTGAGCCATAAAATTGGGAAATACATCTTGTGCAGCTTCTTGGTTGGTCTACAAAACAAACACAATATCAAAATTATTATTATTATTATTATTATTATTATTATCATCATCATCATCATCATCATCATCATCATCATCATCATCATCATTATTATTATTACATACAGTGTAAAAAAAAACTATTTTAAGGGCTACAAGCAATAGCATTCATGAAATTAATCTAAACATAAGTGTGACTACAGGAGAATGAAAGTAGGTCACAGTGACATTTGGCATGATGATGTAGTGCTCCTTAAGATTTATATACATATCAAGTTCCTGAACATTATAAGGACTGTCAAGTGGCTAAGTGGTTACATCATCTGCCTCGGATGTGGGAAGTTGCAGGTTCAAAACCCGGCCAAGTCATAAAAAGGACTTATAAAAATGGTACTAACAGCTGCCTTGCTAGGCGCTCAGCATTAAGAGGTTAAGTATTATGACTGGTCAGTGTCGGGACCATGCGATTGGGTGGGACAGAATGCTACATGTTAGCGGCCTGATACCCTAGTGTTAGACATCATCAAAATAAAGTGCCACACAGCCCACATTGTAGCTATATCATTGAAAAATTGTTAATGCCATGTTAAAAATCCAAATTACACACGATGTACATTATAAGCAACATTATTTGAGAAACCATTATAACCCAAAGATGTACGTCTGTTAACACCAATGCCAACGACTATTATGCTAAACCAAAGCTTGAGCATTTATGCAATTATAAATTATACTTTCTCTGTTCCATTATACTTACTTAATAAAAGATACATTCTGTTCCATGATACTTATGTAATAAAAGATACATTCTGTTCCATGATACTTACGTAATAAAAGATACATTCTGTTCCATGATATGTAATAAAAAATACATTCTGTTCCATTATACTTAAGTAATATAAGATACATTCTGTTCCATTATACTTACGTAATAAAAAATACATTCTGTTCCATTATACTTACGTAATAAAAGATACATTCTGTTCCATTATACTTACGTAATAAAAGATACATTCTGAATCAGAATATTAACTTGAAGCCTCTTGGCAACATTAAGAGCTGCACCAGTATTCTGAAATAGAAACATACATTAAAAGCTGAGTCATTGTAATTAAATGAAACATCATTTGACCCTTAGACATGTTTGATCATATTCTTAAAATAAATACAGAAATTATTATGTATTGATTAATGGGTGCATATATATATATATATATATATATATATATATATATATATATATATATATATATATATATATATATATATATATATACACACACACACACACAGATCTCAAAGGAAAAAAGAAGTCTCAGTTGTGAACATGAATATAATGCCTTTTCTTTATGCTTAGACATGCCAGAGTCAGAAAACTTTCAGCATAGCAGGGTACAAACTTAGATACATAGTAATATCATCCCAAACTTTCTGTTTAATTTAGCAAATAACTTAGAACATATGGCTCATTCAAAGGCTTTAAAATTGTTGACTATTCTAAATGCTTATGGCTTATGCAGGCACGATAGAAACACCTAGGATATAAATTCATAGAATTCAAAATGGAACCTGATATAAAAAACTTCAAATCCCTTCAAAACATGTAAAATTAAGTACAATGATATAAACTGTCAAACGTAAATATGTTAAAATGTATATAAAATTAAAGATATGTATAATAATATGCAATTTTTAAAACAGGATTACAATTAGTTGTATGAACCGCATTTCTTTAAAATTATCTTCCATGACTCAGTACATTTTGTCAAGTAGTTCACACACTAAAATACTTCACATGGTAGAAGCTGACATAACACAAATGTGTTATGGTACACACACTGTTTGATGTTCAGGAGGTATGCATGACTCTAGTATGTATCCAATGTTTAATCAGCACAATACCACCACATACATGCGATACAAAGGGTGCATCTAATAGTGGATTTGATGTTCTTCAATTCTTTGTGGATTTCAGTTACATTCCACTTATTTTGCCATGTATGATGAACATGTTGCTTAATATAATATTTAAAGTCAGTATATTGAAACTTCCATTTGGACAAGGGTCAATGCAAGGCAGATCTGATTGCTTTATCTGCCATTTCTGCCTTGAGACCATCATGTATCGGTTATAAGTGGGATATTACAAGATTCTGCATGGTTTTCAATGTGGAAAAGAATCCAAAAAGATGAATAAATTTGTTTCCTTCAATGTAGTTCAAAGCTTTGATTATGTTTGCAATTTTTGCAGAAATTTGAGTCTTCATCTGGTAACGTTGATGTTCCAAAGGCAGCTGGAACTTTTCTTCTGAATAGTCTACATACTAGGATTATTGGTTATGACAGGATGTTATGATGTCATTGAATCTACTCTGGAAAAGGATTTAATTGGTAAAGTAAAATATTATTAAATGATGTTTTGATAATTACAGTGATTATTTATGAAAACAGAACTGCAATATTTCTAATAACGATTTTCAGTTTCTAAGTGAGCATGAATATCCATATCTAAAAATTCATAAAGTGATAAAGTAAAAAGACAGCATGCAAACAACACAACAATACACCATATCTATCATGGAGGAAAGTCTTTATGCAAGTGACTGGACCTAACCAGTGATGCAGTCAAGCATTTGTATGACAATTCTGACCCTTTGATTTTGTGGAATGCTGGCATGACACTTCAGGGGCAGACTGATGCTTTTGCTGGGCCTTTATGCTGTCAAATATGTAATACTATCTCTAATTTTACTGAAGAATGTCATAATTTAATTGGAAAAAAACTGGATTTGCTACGGACATTTCTATTTTGAGGAGTGTCTTTATGGCTAATAACTCTGATTAAAAGGCTATGGTTTCCCTAAATTGACTTCTTCATTTATGTACCCATCTACAGAGTTCGAAAGTAGGGCAAAAATGTTCCCTGTTTTCCATAAGTATTCTAAATATGTATTCTTGTAAGCTTATCCCTTCATTGGTAAAAATGGTAACTTTATAAGAGAATGTCACATCATCAGGAAACAAACGGTACTACTCTGATGGTTTCCTTATATGATTTGTCTCTCATTACCAGGGCATAATGGGAAAAATGCACAGCTCAGATGGTCTCTCATTAATGGGACACTAACAGTGGAAATGTACTGCTCTGAATGTCTCCTTATATGATAGTCTCTCATTAATCAGGCACAACATTAGGAATGCACTAATCTGATGGTCTTCCTAAATGAATAGCCCCTAATTAAACAGACACTACCAGCAGAAATGTGCAGTGGGAGAAATGGGTTACTCAAGCCTCTTTATGTGTGAATGATCTCAGAAATAGAACAAATTATTAGAACTGCACTACTCAGATAGTCTTTATAAAAAAAAACAAGGAACACAGTATAATCATTGTATGTCATGAAATGTGGATTAACTTCACCTCACTGTGTCCCTAATTCCTTAGTACCATCCCAACTGCCCATACATATATATATATATATATATATATAAGATAAAAAAAAATATTTCCCATTATGAAAATTATACACAATAAAATAATGCAATTTTTGTGATCAACTGTATGCTTTTATACAGTTTTGCCCATTGTGTTTTCTTGAATACTTTTAAAATGTTTTCAAAACTAAAAAAAATCACAAGCAAACAAGAAAATAACTGATGATTAAGTTATGATCGAAATGCACTGATACTCTAATGTTCCCACACAAGAAACAAAGAACTCACCGGGTCAAGGTCAATATATGTCTGGTGGTCCTCCCTGACCGGTTTAATTCCATCAACAGACTTGATCACACTCTCATCAGCATCCAGGAAATTTGGCTGTGAGAAGACAACAGGTGCACCTGCAAAAAATTTAATTTCTCGTGACTTAAAACATGCACACAAACAAGGATTCAGGACAACACAGTGAACCTTCAACTCAGACCCAATAAAACACAATATAACAGAAAATATTACATAATTTTAACTATGATGTACTCACAACAGAACTGAGGTGAAGACACAAAAACACAATATAATTTTCTTTTATTATGATGCCATTGCCATCATTGGTAAAAAAATATGTAGATATGTCTCACTAATTGGTAACAAAGGCAAGATAGAAATCAGTGCCATAAAATATGTAGGAATGTCTCATCACTTGGTTGTTGTTGTGGGGCTTAACACCATTTTTCAGCACATGATAGGCTATATGTGGCGGCAAGTATTAATGGTGTAGGAAAAAACCGAGAAATCCACGGAAAGAACCATGCTACTTGAAAGCTTTCTCACATAACAACATTCACTGAATCTTAGACTAGAACCCATGCAGATGGAGGTGAGATGGCAGTGATCCTCTCAAGGCCCCCACTCATCACTCCTTATGACACACAGGCAACTAAATAGACATTGTAAGAAATACAAATTTTATGTCCATATAAACATCTTTTCAGAGGTTTGAGACGTCAGTCTGAAGTAGTGATAAGAGGTCAAAATAGCTGTCATGGCGATCATATTAGATATTTGGGGGTCATCATTTTCATCAAGATCCAACTTGACAATTTTTAATGAGAATCTAATAATGTTATAATTATTAACAAGACATTCAAGACGACCACAATACTGGCCATATTCTATGCCATATAGTTGTCATGTTCATCTGTGTCAACCATGAAAACCCCTACCCAAAAATTTCTTATGGTGTGTGGATGGTCAAGATTGCTGCCATCCCATATTTGATGTCTGATTAACAACCATTTTCATTCAGAACCCACTATACATCTTTTGGTAATAGGATCATGTCTATATGACCATGTCTCTATTACCATGCCTATATGACCATGTCTATATGAATCATAATTTATTAAAATTTTAGTTTATGCACAACTTAATGATCTTGAGTTATTGTAGGTATTCATTGTCAATGTTGCAATGGGGTTTGTCAGATAAAGACCATTAAGGGAGGAATTGCCACTAGTGATGTGGTAAGATGATGTAATGTTGAATTATAAGGCTTAGTCAGTGGGTAACACTTGGATAGAGATGTACATGTACATTCAAACTGAGAGGCAGACTTGACCTGAGAATTATGCCAGAGACTGTTAGTAGCCTCTGGCTGTTTCATGAGGCTGGGGGGAAGAAGCATGAACAGAAATATTCTCATTGGTTGGCATTATGAGCAGAATTCAAAGAGACAACCAAATTAGAGAATCTTATGGAACATTGCAGGGTCATATGGAGTACTATGTGATGAGTCACTTCTCAGGTTTTTCAAATGCATGTATGGTTTCAACTCTCTGGCTTTTCAAAAGTACAAACAATGGATTTTGAGTCTCTGTTATTAAACTTTTCTTTTCAATTTATGCTGGAGTTTCATTTATCTGGCTTTTCAAAGATACACTGACAATGGAATTTGATTCTCTGCATCAAACTTTTTTTTATAGATTTGTCCTGGATATGTGCAAGGGATTTTTAAAGGGGCAGACAATGGATTTTGATTCTCTGCATCAAAGGTATTTATGGGTTTGTGCTGGTGGTTTGGCGTTTTTCATATTGTGCAAACTGACCTTCTGTTTATCTTTCCGATGTGTGTAATTAAAGGTCAAGTTCATCCTCCTCTTCGCCAATAATGGCCAATTAAAACATGACATTAATGGAGAAATGGTCTCTGCCAAATTTGGACAATAACTTTCTATTCCATGTGTTCAATTCAGCCCAGGAGTAATGAAACCTTGTCATTTCCTTTGTTCAGGGCATGTAGTGGCAATGGTATTAATGATAATGAAACGGTTCTCAGATCATATATTTGCTAGTTCCCGAATTACATCTGATGCTGTATTGGTGGTCAGCAAACAAATTTACCATTGACTGTATATACAATGTTTGGAAGTTGAAAAATATTCATTGAATATTAACATACTTTTACAACAGTACAAATGTAAACAGAAATCAAATCATGCTGTTTGCGGTTTGAAATTGGCGATTGCACAATGGAGAAATTACAGAGTTTCCCGTCGTCCAGGTAAAATGGGCAGAATAGCGTCTGCTTGTGATCTTATTGGGAAGTATCTTTTAGGCACATGTGCAACCGGAAATGCTTTCAACACATCCTATATCAACAGTGACCCAGTTGTTGATGATGGTGGTAGATTTGCAAAATGCTCTGGCACATTATCTAAAAATGTTCGCTCCTTGACAGAATCAATGGATAGTGCTACGAGGGAAGCTCGGATCAAGCTATCACACTAATCCTTACTTAATCTTCGCCAACATATTCAACAACGTGCATACATCACTCTTATCTTATGGAATGGAAATTCAGTACACTTCCAGGAACTTGGACCATTTACAACTAGAAGTCACAAAATTGTGTCCATTTTGGTAAAAAGGGCTCTTTCTCCACATTCCATGGAAGCTTACAGGGCCATGTTCCACGGAAGCTTACAGGGAAGATGAAAATACTACATCTATTTTCTCAATCACTTTAAAACTCCACAGCACTATATATTTTTTCTTTTCTTCCCATATTCTACATTTCAATGGTCATTTCACATCGTTTTGAAAAACACTATATTCTGGGATCAGCCCATAATACATTAGCAAGCTGGGATTCAGCCAAGCACAGTCTACTTAAATAGGAAGCAGCCCAGAATGCACTTTAATTTTGGGGACAACTTAGCACCAATTATCTTTAGCTGGGATCAGCCCAGAATACACCACACACAGTTCTAGTCCACAAATCTGGGATCAGCCCAGAATATATTCTATGCGGAAATCTGCCTAGCATATATTTAGTTACTATGGTATCAGCCCATAGTACATTAGCAAGCTGGGATTCAGCCTAGTACATAGTTTACTTACGCTGGGATCAGCCCAGAACACACTCAAATACTGGGATCAGCCTAGCAACGGTTGGGACTATTCTTGTTACATTCTGATTCTAGCCCATGAGTAGCCCTCACAGAGAAAGTATTTTCACATTACAAACTGGCATCCTCTTTGGGGCTCTCATTTGACATTTTAATATCAAATTCAATTTGGCATTTTTCCCCAATCGGATACTCATAAGCTATACTAATAACATAAAGGTCATGTCCATTAAATACATTCCTTTTACAGTTCATAGGAAAAATATAAGATATTTGCTTCATGCTGGGATCAGTCTAGCTCTATTCCATGAATCTGTGATCAACCCAGAATACACACTTATGCATGAATCAGCCTAGCATAGACTTGGTTAAGATGGGATCAGCCCAGAATACATTGGCATGCTTGGGTCAGACTAGCACAGATTATACATGAGCTGGGATCAGCCTAGCACCAATTCTACTTAATCTGGGATCAGCCCAGAATACACTGTAATGCTGAGATCAGCCTAGCACCAAAGGAAATGAGTCTTTTACATTGAGCTGGGATTCTGCCTAGCACCAATTCTACTCAAGCTGGGATCAGCCCAGAATACACAGTAAGGCTGGGATCAGCCTAGCACTGATTAGGAATCATTCTTTCACATTCAGATTCTAGCCCAGGAATAGCCCCCATAGAGAGAGCCGAATATTTTAAAATATTTATATCAAGTATTGATATTATTTTTCTTATGAGTTTGATATTGTAGAATGTTAGGAATAAGGAATAATGGCATGTTTGAGAGAAAGGGAGAGAGATGAATTCATATACTCATGTATCCTTTATTGTCATAAAACATTTCTTGTACAATTATGTTGTTGTGCATAAATTACTTTCCTTTCACAGTGTTCCAATGAGATTCATTGATTCCAGTGACTAAAATGGCATTTTGTGATAACTCCATGTCAAAATTACTTTCCTTTCACAGTGTTCCAACTATTTTTATTAATTCCAGGTTACTAAAATGGACACAAATTATGAAGGTGAACATTACAAAGAAACAAAAAAACCCCTATCATTGCAATGGGGTATAGCTAAAAAATAATGACATAGATAAGTTGATAAATAAATATAAATTTCACAACTTGCTTGCAATTTTTAAGTCAGAAAAGTATTCATAATATACAGATGGATTAAGTAAAATTTTAAACTCTAAATATTAAAAGAGCTTATTTCTTTTTCTTCCTCAGAATGAAGTCCACTTTCATTTGTTGTTTACTGATAATAACCACATGGAATACCATTTCCTGCAAGCCAGGAATCCAATATGCCACTTGATGGTTTGTTTACTCTTAGTGAACTTCATGTACACTTTATTGGACTAGATTATTGCTTTATTGCTCCATCAGAAAAAAATACTAAACATTGTAATACACAATATATTCCTCAGCCATCTCTTTCCCACTATCTCTTTCCCACTATCTGCAACCTCATAAACCTGACACTGAACCAGGGATCATAACTCAAAATCTCTCTGACGTAATGTAAAATATTACTCGAAATGTTACTAGGAACCCTAGCAAGGTTGCACCACCACCACCCCTTCCGGAATGGTGAAAGACCACCCTCTTGCATATGGGTCTCATATGAGCTATACAGAACAAGTTTGTCAATTTTCCCACAGTTTAGAAAATGTAGTGACAGACACATACAGACAGAATGCTGGACAAAAAGAGAGTATAACAAATTCTCCAGGACAGATGCATGAGGATAAAATTAAATTAATGTACATTTTTCACATTCTTAACAATAATACCTGACTTGCAGTTTTCTGCATTCAGCAGCCCATCTGGGAGGCAGTTGTCTGGTGGTGTGCAGAAACCTTTGTTAGCTGAATTGTTTTGAGTCTGAAAGACTGATCGTGGTGCAACAAAACGATACATTGGAATATCTTTCAAAGTGACATCTTCATCATATGCCACATAAATGGATCTGAAAGTTAAAATAGTTTATTTTTCTGTAAATTACTGTTTGAACGAATTTTTGTAGGTTTATAATAATTAATACAATATGAATATTATATCAAATGTTTGAAAAGTTCATTTATAACTCGCAATATTAAACTTTAAAAAAAAAAATTGAACCAGAAATTAGATATCAAATATATCTTGTTTGTAATAATAAAAACATAACATACCTGTGTATAAAATACCTGGCATACTATTGATCTGTGTATAAAATATGACATACTACAGACATGTATGGGACCCCGAGTGGCCAAGTGGTCTAAAAGCGATTACCATAATGGATCATTGCCATCCCACCTCTATATGGATTTGAGTCTCAGGCTCAGCCAATGTGGGTATGTGAGAAAGCTTGCCAGTAGCATCTCATGGGTCAGTGGTTCCTTCTGGGGTTTTCCCGGGATATTCCTCAACCATTATTACTGGCCACCATGTATAGCCTATATTGTGCTGAAAAATGGCATTCAAACATTATAACAACAACTGACCTGTGAATAAATTACCTGACATACTACTGACTGTGTACATAAAGTACCTGACATGCTATTGACATGTGTGTAAAATACATAACATACAATTGACCTGTGTATGAAATAAGACATACTATTGAACTGAGTATAAATATAACATACTATTGACCTATGTATGAAATATGACATACTATTGAACTGAGTATAAATATAACATATGATTGACCTGTGCATGAAATATGACATACTATTGAAATATGACATACTACTGACATGTATATGAAATGACATACTATTGAACTGTGTATAAATGAGATACTACTGACCTGTGAATGAAATATGACATACTATTGAACTGAGTATAAATGTGACATACTAGTGACCTGTGTATGAAATATGACATGCTAATGAACCAAGTATAAATATGACATACTAGTGACCTGTGTATGAAATATGACATACTATTGAACTGAGTATAAATATAACATACTACTGACCTGTGAATGAAATGACATACTATTGAACTGAGTATAAATATGACATACTACTGACCTGTGTATGAAATATGACATACTTTTGAACTGAATATAAATATAACATACTACTGATCTGTGCATAAAACAACATCAATTTGAAGAGCTATTACTGCCAGATGTGCCAACAGGTAATGATCTACATTGCTGAATCAAAATCATATGTAAATGCAGACCCTGAGTCAAAAAAACAAGGGATGATAACAGATGTGAGTCATATGAGTTAACACCGTCTGCAGACATACAAACTGACATAGATACATAAATACATAGATGGATAGAAAGATATCATAAAATGGGAATGTTTTGGTCTAAAGCATTCACCTTCACAAATTATGCCATCTCACCTCTGTCCACATGTTCAAACCTCAGGCTCAGTCAATAGAGATATGTCAGAAAGCTTGCCAATAGCTTCCTATGTTGTTGGATCTTCCTGGGGTTTTCCCAGGTTTTTAATAGATCAGTTGCCATGTAAAGCCTATCAAAAGGAACTAAGCCCACAACAATAACCAAATATATATTTTGTTCAAATTACATTTGTATTTTATTCTTCACCTTGCCAAGTTTTATTTATGGTCTCAGAAGTGCATTCCATATTGGCTTTTATCCCTTTCATTTTCGTTGTTTAAAATGAAATGTGTTTACCTAAATAATGTCTTACATATCAAGTATCTAAGTATTAAAGGGAGAAAACTATAGCTGTTGTATCTTAAATAGATAAAACTATTTTAAAAACTTGTTGGGTCTTGTAATAGATGAAAGTTGAATGAATGCCAACACCAGAATAATTGCAAATGAAATATAGAATGAATGCAAACAAAAACAAACCATCAGATCCTAGAGTATTAATCAAAAGGTCTTTCATTGGCTGAAATCTGGCAACAAATTGAAAATATTCAGTTTCAAACATCCATTTATTCCATTTTTACTTACAGAGTTGCCAACTCTCTAGACTCACAATTAGTGAAAAGTAGGATAAAAATTAGTGAATTTTGAATGCAATTAGTGAAAATGTATATCTTGACACTAACTCCATCCACGTCAATATTCAGTATTGCATCATATGAAAATCCCAAAACCAAACTAAAACACATTACTGTATTTGCACTGAATAGATGTACTACTTTATCTACAGCCAAATTTATTGATATACACAAACTTGAGTATATTTGTCATGACATGATGCCTTGAACTTCCTCACTCAGGACATAGCAAATTTGTTTTTTTTTAAACAGTTGAAGCTTCTTGCCTTTTGTTTAATCTAGGTGAATAAAATTGTTGCAAACTTGCAGCCAAATTTACTGACATACACAAACTTCATTCTATTGTCATGGTACAATGCTGTGGCAGTCTTGAACTTCATCAATCTGACTATGAAAATTTGTTTTCCAAACACTTCAGGCGTTTTGCCTGCTGGTTACTCTTGAAGACTAAGATTGTTGCAAATTTTCAGCACCTAAGGAAGCACTCAAGTTTCTCTTAATTTTCCTCACAACAGCAAATAATTTTTCACTGTCACTGTTGTTGATCTCCAACTGAGAAAGACGGGTTATGTTCAATAAGAAAGTTCACAAACAATGCTTCAGCATTGGTAGAATGCAGGACTTGAGTAGGTGGCTTAATGTACTCCAAAAGTGAAATTTGCTGGGACTGCTATAGCAGTGTGCTTCTTCACATAGCCAATGACTGAAATCTGCTGGGACTGCTATAACAGTGTGCTTTTTCACATAGCCAATGACTAAAATCTGCTGGGACTGCTATAACAGTGTGCTTTTTCACATAGCCAATTACTGAAATCTGCTTGGACTGCTATAGCAGTGTGCTTTTCACATAGCCAATAAGGCTTGTATCATTGCTTACAGTTTATCTGTTATACATGTACTATATAATAACATTACTAAATTGTACAAGTATATCAGGTAAATTGTAAGCAACAATACCATCCCTTGAACACATTCCCAGTTGTAAAATTTTGGGCCCACTACTGTTGGAAAAGTACATCAATGTTTTTGATGGATGAATGCTACAACAAATTTTGGAGTGCTCCAATCTATACTTGATTTTTTTGTGGAATACAGATCTTTTTCCTTGGAGGTGAAAAATTTTTAACTGCAGTGTTGCATAATTACAAAATGTTATAAATCCAGAAGTGTTGTTGGAGCATCGAACAGTGAACAATTAGTGTTGTTGGCACATGCACAGAAAAATGTGAACTCCAGCAAATCACGAAATACTGTAATTTTTCAATCTAAAAATTTCCAACACTCAAAAATGCTGCCTTCATGTAATTTTCCAACCCCTATGTGCTTTTTGCTACCAATGTGCGGCTTCCTCACATCATCTCTGCCACCATGTCCAATGCTAAAATCTGTGGCACACTATGTAAAAAGCATGATGTATATTAGCATGTGATGGCCAATTTTTGGTATATTCCATACTAAACTTCACTTTTTGTGCAACACATTTCTTTTTCCTTGTTTGTTAAGATGCTTTCAAGATGTGATGCCAAATGGCAATTCAAATCAGTGTTCCGGGCATATACATGGAGAAAAATTCCAGTAATTTCCCATATTCATTCAAAAGCATTTGTAAAACTATTCCTATATATACAGAGATTAAAATATGCTAAAAACTGCAAGCTGCCAGACCAATTGTATGAATTGGCTATAGTTCTACTAATATTGCAACTAGCAGTACTTGACTGTTTTGGAAACTGCCAATATCTTAACTAGCACTTGATGGGAAAATTTAAAATAAATGAGAATTGGGGAATTCATAATTTGTTTGCATGTGGCATGAATCTCTCATTTGCTGTAGAAAGTCGTGAAATTCATGCCAAAAATATAAGGGTTACAAGCTATGCACTTACCATTCAAAGTGTGTTCTATATTTTTGTTCTCCATTTTCATAAAAATAATGTATTAATCATTTAATTTGCTTTTATTCCACATTTTTTGATAGATTTATAGATAGCTAGATATCTAGATAAACTGACCAGACAGACACACAGACAAATAGATAGATAGATAGATAGATAGATAGATAGATAGATAGATAGATAGATAGATAGATAGATAGATAGATAGATAGATAGATAGATAGATAGATAAACAGACATATACATTTTATCAGCAATACCTGCAAATGTCAGTAGAGAAGAGATACAAGATGTCAGATTTGTCTATAAATGGTGGGAATATTGTCCCATCTGAAATAAGCAAGAAACATAAATGGAATTAACACATTCAACACCAATCCTGCAGACAGCATGTATACAAAAGGTCATTTTGTTCCCTGTTACATAATTATATACTTATGATCAAAGTATTCCTAAAGGAAAAGAAAATACACTGAAGCCATCTAGTAACAAAGACACTGGGTGAAAAAGCAAATATGCACATACCATCTAGCAACAAGGCACTGGAAGCAAAACCAAAATTCACTCATACCATCTAGTAACAAGACAGTGGAAAAAAAAAAGCAAACATTCATACCATCTAGTAACAACACACTGGAAAAAAGAGCAAATTTGCCCATACCATCTAGTAACAAGGCACTGGAGGAAAGAGCAAATTTGCCCATACCATCTAGTAACAAGACACTGGAAGAAAGAGCAAATTTGCCCACACCATCTAGTAACAAGGCATTGGATGATAAAGCAAATACACTCATACCATCTAGTAACAAAGCACTGGGTGAGAAAGCAAATACATTCATACCATCTAATAACAAGACACTGAAAGAGAAAGCAAATTCGCTCATACCATCTAGTAACAAGACTGGGTGAAAAAGCAAGTACATTCATACCATCTAATAACAAGACACTGGAAGAAAAAGCTAATTTGCTCACACCATCTAGTAAAAAGACACTGGGTGAAAAAGCAAAAATACTCATGCCATCCAGTAACAAGACACTGGACGAAAAATCAAATACACTAATACCATCTAATAACAAGGCACTGGATACAAAAGCAAATAAACTCATACCATCAAGTAACAAAGACTGGATGAAAATGAAAATACTTTTAATACCATCTTGTAACAAGGCACTGGGTGAAAATGCAAATACCCTCATACTATCTAGTAACAAGACACTGGATAAAAATAAACTC
Organism: Potamilus streckersoni; assembly: GCA_016746295.1. Taxonomy (NCBI): domain Eukaryota; kingdom Metazoa; phylum Mollusca; class Bivalvia; order Unionida; family Unionidae; genus Potamilus; species Potamilus streckersoni. Next base: position 185,323 of record JAEAOA010001734.1, on the reverse strand, counting down.
ATACCATTTTTGTAACAAGACCTTGGATGAAAAATCAAATAAACTCATACCATCTAGTAACAAATACTTGATGAAAAGAAAATACACTTAATACCATCTAGTAACAAAGCACTGGGTGAAAAAGCAAATACACTCATACCATCTAGTAACAAGACACTGGAAAAAATTCTAATTTGCTCATACCATCTAGTAATAAGACACTGGGTCAAAAATCAAATACAATCATACCATCTAGCAACAAGGCACTGGAAGAAAAAGAAGATACACTCATACCATCTAGTAACAAGGAACTGAAAGAAAAAGCAAATTCACTCATACCATCTAGTAACAAGATACTGGATAAAAAGAAAATACAATTAATACCATCTAGTAACAAAGACTGGATGAAAAAGCAAATAAACTCATACCATCTAGTAACAAAGACTGGATGAAAAAGAAAATACACTTAATACAATCTAGTAACAAAGCACTGGGTGAAAAAGCAAATTGACTCATACCATCTATTAACAAGACACTGTATAAAAAGAATATACACTTAATACCATCTAGTAACAAGGCACTGGGTGAGAAAGCAAATAAACTCAGGCCATCTTGTAACAAGACACTGGGTGAAAAAGCAAATAAACTCAGGCCATCTAGTAACAAGACAATGGATCAAAAAGAAAATACACTCATACCATCTTGTATCAAGACACTGGATGAAAAAGCAAATAAACTCAGGCCATCTAATAACATGACACTGGATCAAAAAGAAAATACACTCATACCATCCAGTAACAAGACACTAGATCAAAAAGCAAATTCACTCATACCATCCAGTAAAAAAAACACTGGGTTTAAAACAAATAAACTCATGCCATCTAGAACAAAGTACTGGTTGAAAAAGTAAATACACTCATGCCATCTAGTAACAAGACACTGGATGAAAAAGCAAATACACTCATGCCATCGAGTAACAAGACACTGTGTGAAAAAGCAAATACATTCATGCCTTCTAGTAACAAGACACTGTGTTTAAAAGCATATACACTCATGCCATCCAGTAAGAAAGTCACTGTGTGAAAAAGCAAATATATTCATGCCATCGAGATGTCTTCGAGTAACAAGACACTGTGTGAAAAAAGCAAATACACTCATGCCATATAGTAATAAGTAACTGGATAAAAAGGGAAATAATCCATGAGATGATAAATATTTGAACTGCCGACTGACATATAATACAATGTTACTTAGCTTACTGGCCCATATTGAAATAGACAAGTCCATATCAATTCCATGTTAAAATAGTCAAGTCCATATCAGTTCCATGTTTTTTCAACTTACATGTTCTAAAGACAGACATAACTGTATAAATATGTAAAACAGAGTGGAAAAGGACAGAGGAAACTTGTGTCAATGAATCATCTAAAAAAGCAGTGTTTTACAGAAAGTGCGAGTTCATGGGAATCTCCACGAAATAATATGGCTGATAATGAAAACCAGTCAAGTACAAGCTTTTGATCCCAGATGAATTGAAACCTCTGCAGTACTCATTAAATAGAAAATGTTTTTCTGTTCCTTATTTTTTTTCTTGTCATTATACATGATTAATTTACTATAAATGTTTCATTGTAATTTTTGGGCACATGTCTTCTAATTTAGAAGCTTCAGATCAAAAATGTATGTAGCACAAAACAAAGTGACAACTACACTGTCTTGACAAGTACTACCTGTCTGTCAGAAGAATATTCATATGGACCTGTTTTATATATTACATATGGACCCATATTCATATGGACCTGTTTTATATATTACCTACAGACCCATATTCATATGGACCTGTTTTGTGTATTACATATGGACCCATATTCATATGGACCTGTTTTACATATTACATATGGACCTGTTTTACATATTACATATGGACCCATATTCAAATGGACCTGTTTTACATATTACATATGGACCTGTTTTACATATTACATATGGACCCATATTCAAATGGACCTGTTTTACATATTACATATGGACCCATATTCATATGGATGGGTTTTACATATTAAATGTCATATGGACCCATATTCATATGGACCTGTTTTATATATTACATATCGACCCATATTCATATGGACCTGTTTTATATATTACATATCGACCCATATTCATATGGACCTAGTCCAATCACAAAATAGGGATTAGACCACTAATTCATTTCCCATAGAACTTAATGTTAACACATTAAAAAAAAAAAAGAATGTATGAATTAGGCTGGAAAGTAAAGCATGCATGGTACCATTCATTAAAGTTAGATTATTTCTTTTTACCTGAAAAATGGGTTTTTCACAGTATTTACTTCAGACTCCTACTAAGCATGGGGAATTCCTGAACTGCACTTAACAACATAACTTCTACCAAGCATGGGGAATTCTTGAACTGCACAAATTAACATAACTCCTACTAAGCATGGGGAATTCCTGGTCTGTACTTAAAAACATAACTCCTATCAATCATGGGGAATTCCTGGTCTGCACTTAACAACATAACTCCTACTAAGCATGGGGAATTCCTGGTCTGCACTTAAAAACATAACTCCTATCAAGCATGGGGAATTCCTGGTTTGCACTTAATAACATAACTACTACCAAGCTTGGGGGAATTCCTGGTCTTCACTTAATAACATAACTCCTATCAATCATGGGGAATTCCTGGTCTGCACTTAATAACAGAACTCCTATCAACTATGGGGAATTCCTGGTCTGCACTTAGTAACATAAAACCTTTCAAGCATGGGGAATTCCTGGTCTGCACTTTATAACATAACTTGTACCAAACATAGGTAATTTCTGGTCAGCACTTAATAACATAACTCCTACCAAGCATGGGGAATTGCACTTAATAACATAACTTGTACCAAACATGGGTAATTCCTGGTCTGCACTTAATAACATAACTCCTATCAAGCATGGGAAATTCCTGATCTGCACTTAATAACAGAACTCCTACCAAGCATGGGGATTTCCCTGTTTGCACTTAATACCATAACTCCTACCAAACATGGGGAATTGCTGGTTTGCACTTAATAACATAACTCCTACCAAGTATGGGGAATTCCTGGTCTGCATTTAAAAACATTACTTTGTGCCATGAGTCCATACACTATTTTAGCCACTGAAATCAAATACTGGATATCATAATAAAAGTAAATATTTTGTTGCCACCTTTAATGGTACATCGCTTGAAATTTATGAAATGTGTAATGGAAGAAAAGCAAATACATTAAATAATCAATGGTTGCACCTCAAACCATTTAGTACTCTTCTCTCTATTCCCCACCATTTGTGTTGTCCTATCTATACTGAATTTGTATTGATTTTTAACTAAATATTTGTATCATTTGGAGCAATTTTTTAATCAATGTACATCCAGCATGTAATTTGTTGTATGGTTTGGAGTAACTATTTAATCAATGTACATCCAGCATGTAATTTGTTGTATCATTTGGAGTAACTTTATCAAAGTACATCCAGCATGTAATTTGTTGTATCATTTGGAGTAACTATTTAATCAATGTACATCCAGCCTGTAATTTGTTGTATCATTTGGAGTAACTATTTAATCAATGTACATCCAGCATGTAATTTTTTGTATCATTTGGAGTAACCATTTTATCAATGTACATCCAGCATGTAATTTGTTGTATGGTTTGGAGTAACTATATCAAAGTACATCCAGCATGTAATTTGTTGTATCATTTGGAGTAACTATTTAATCAATGTACATCCAGCCTGTAATTTGTTGTATCATTTGGAGTAACTATTTAATCAATGTACATCCAGCATGTAATTTGTTGTATGGTCCGAAGTAACTATATCAATGTACATGCAGCATGTAATTTTTTGCATAGTTTGGAGTAACTATATAATCAATGTACAGCCAGCATGTAATTTGTTGTATGGTCCGAAGTAACTATATCAAAGTACATCTAGCATGTAATTTGTTGCATGGTTTGGAGTAACTATATCAAAGTACATCCAGCATGTAATTTGTTGTATGGTTTGGAGTAACTATTTAATCAATGTACATCCAGCATGTAATTTGTTGTATCATTTGGAGTAACTATTTAATCAATGTACATCCAGCATGTAATTTGTTGTATGAGTTGGAGTAACTATATTAAAGTACATCCAGCATGTAATTTATTGTATCATTTGGAGTAACTAATTAATCAATGTACATCCAGCATGTAATTTGTTGTATCATTTGGAGTAACTATTTAATCAATGTACATCCAGCATGTAATTTGTTGTATGGTTTGGAGTAACTATATCAATGTACATCCAGCATGTAATTTGTTGTATCATTTGGAGTAACTATTTAATCAATGTACATCCAGCATGTAATTTGTTGTATGGTTTGGAGTAACTATATCAATGTAAATCCAGCATGTAATTTGTTGTATCATTTGGAGTAACTATTTAATCAATGTACATCCAGCATGTAATTTTTGTATGGTCCGAAGTAACTATATCAATGTACATGCAGCATGCAATTTTTTGCATGGTTTGGAGTAACTATATCAAAGTACATCCAGCATGTAATTTGTTGTATCATTTGGAGTAACTATTTAATCATTGTACATCCAGCATGTAATTTGTTGTAACATTTGGAGTAACTATTTAATCAATGTATATCCAGCATGTAATTTTTTGTATGGTTTGGAGTATCTATATCAAAGTACATCCAGCATATAATTTGTTCTATCATTTGGAGTAACTATTTAATCAATGTACATCCAGCATGTAATTTGTTGTATCATTTGGAGTAACTATTTAATCAATGTACATCCAGCATGTAATTTGTTGTATCATTTGGAGTAACTATTTAATCAATGTACATCCAGCATGTAATTTGTTGTATGAGTTGGAGTAACTATATTAAAGTATATCCAGCATGTAATCTGTTCTATCATTTGGAGTAACTAATTAATCAATGTACATCCAGCATGTAATTTGTTGTATCATTTGGAGTAACTATTTAATCAATGTACATCCAGCATGTAATTTGTTGTATCATTTGGAGTAACTATTTAATCAATGTACATCCAGCATGTAATTTGTTGTATCATTTGGAGTAACTATTTAATCAATGTACATCCAGCATGTAATTTGTTGTATCATTTGGAGTAACTATTTAATCAATGTACATCCAGCATGTAATTTGTTGTATGAGTTGGAGTAACTATATTAAAGTACATCCAGCATGTAATCTGTTCTATCATTTGGAGTAACTATTTAATCAATGTACATCCAGCATGTAATTTTTGTATGGTCGGAAGTAACTATATCAATGTACATGCAGCATGTAATTTTTTGCATGGTTTGGAGTAACTATATAATCAATGTACATCCAGCATGTAATTTGTTGTGTTGTTTGGAATAACAATTTAATCAATGTACATGCAGCATGCATATTTAATTAATATACTTTTTCTTTTCCCTTGCACTAAGCTCTAGAACTTATTCTAATGAAAGCTTGAATGGACAGGTCATTTTTGTTATACTTGAGAACCTATCATCTAAACCTGCCCATAGATTAGGATTAAAACCTTACAATTCTTTCCACAAAAAGATGCATAGGGATGTGGATTAAAACCTCATAATTCTGTCCCTTACTTCAACAATTTTCATCTATCATGATATCCCCTTCCAGTAGGAATTCAATCAAACAATTCTGTCAATATGAAGACATCCTAGTGTCAACAATCTTATCTAAAGTGGCATCCCATTTCAACAGGAGAAAACTAGCTGTTATGACTATTTCAAGGTGGAAACAACTGACCAAATAATAGCTGATGGACACCAAATATCTTGCAAAAAGGTACACAGCACAGCATGAACCCAAATTTCCTACTATCCTACTCAAAAATATTTCAGCAACTATGCTAGTGCTAGATAGAAATAACCAAATTCATTAATTATGTAAATAAACTTTTAAGGTGACTTTTACTTCAATAGAACAAAAATGGCAATTTGAAATCTGGGGAAAGTTTGATTAAGGCCTTTAGTATCAAGGTCAAACTGGCATGGATGGATTTTATTGCTACACCAAGACTTTAGCCCAGAGATTAATCTTCTATGGATGGATGTGATTGCTACACAATGACATTAGCATTGAGGTTAATCTTGTATGGATGGATATGATTGCCTCACCAAGATTTTAGCAAGGAAGTTAATCTTGTATGGATGGATCTGATTGCCTCACCAGGATTTTAGCAATGAGGTTAATCTTGTATGGATGGATCTGATTGCCTCACCAGGATTTTAGCAATGAGGTTAATCTTGTATGGATGGATCTGATTGCCTCACCAGGATTTTAGCACTGAGGTTAATCTTGTATGGATGGATGTGATTGCCTAACCAAGATTTTAGCACTGAGGTTAATCTTCTATGGATGGATGTGATTGCCTAACCAAGATTTTAGCACTGAGGTTTTATCTGGTATGGATAGATGTGATTGCCTCACTAAGACTTTAGCTCGGAGGTTAATCTGGTATGGATGGATGTGATTGCCTAACCAAGATTTTAGCACTGAGGTTATTCTTTTATGGATAGATATGATTGCTACACAATGACATTAGCATTGAGGTTAATCTTGTATGGATGGATGTAATTGCTTCACCAAGATTTTAGCATTGAGGTTAATCTTGTATGGATGGATGTAATTGCTTCACCAAGATTTTTGCACTGAGGTTAATCTGGTATCAATGGATTTTAGCAATGAGGATAATCTGGTATGGATGGATGTGATTGCTATGCAATGACCTTAGCAATGAGGTTAATCAGGTATGGATAGATGTGATTGTTGCCGAAGCTATGTCATGGTATACTCAACAATATATGTCATGCTGCTTCAACAAAAATGTAACCTGTGGATTCATAATTAAACATTATTCCAATAATAAATAAATTGAAAAGTAAAAACCAACATCCAAAAGAAAAGGTGGTATTGATGAGAAGTCTGTTTGATATTAGATAAAGATTACAGTTAAATAATAGCAAGACCCAAGCATGAAATTCTTAATACAACCCTTTCTGGTGAATTTAATATTCAGAAGAGTACATATTTATCCAGGGATAAATATGGCAACTCCATGTCAATATCCAAACAAGTAAAGTAAAAACAATAATGCACAAATTTGTCAACTAGATATCAAATATTCAGACAATATCTGTCAATGGATAAATTGGCAAATTCACCAGTAAATTTTTGTCAAAGAATTAAGCAAATGTTTAAGCAAATTATGTTTCTCTGAGAATACTTACCCAGTCACGTTATATTATGAATTTTAGCTTGCTACCTCGTGAATCCAGCCATCCGAAAAGAAAGATGTCAACTTTTTCTATCGATTTCAATAGACAAAGGGCAATAACTCTTGCCCATTACCTCTCTTTGCCACCACCAATACAAAATGTCACTAATTTTTAGCTAAGCAAGATACTAATTAGGTTACTCACATGACAGGGGTAGTTGGGAGGGTTTTAAGAAAATGTGATTGGGTAACTATTCTCTGGGGAGGATAATTAACTTACAAATTTGCAGTCTTCTTCCACTACCTTCCCAAATCGCATTATGTTATAAGAATAAATAATACAAGGACAGGATGCTAAGCATACAAACTCTACTTCAAGTAACCTTCTAAGGAAGAAAAGTTCAATTACAACATGTGAACAATAACCCATTTTTCTAATTACATAAGCAGCACTGCCTGGGATTACTTGACTTGTGACCCTAACATACAGTTAGGATGATGAAGACTGATCTTTTCACCAGTGAAAGTAGCAAAGTTAACAGGCTGTGTTGATTTATCTAGTTGGGTCTGGTGGCCATCTGTGCTGCCACCACTGGATCTACTGCCTCTGTGATGCTAAATATCTGAGATGATGGCTCAAGAAGCAACAGCTTCTATTATATCTCAGATTGAAAATTCTGGGCAATAATCTTCATGAGGTGACTCCAAACTGGTGAGACGTCACAGTAGACCAAGCATACAGCCCACATCAGCCATAAAGAGCATGAAGAGTGATATCCTGTGTTCTGGCTCAAAACAGAAGGAAAAGGCATTTGCATTTGTAAAGTCATGTGTCTCTGTTGTTGTTGTTGTTGTTGTTGTTGAGCTTAACGCCATTTTTCAGCACTCGATAGGCTATTCATGGCGGCCAGTATTAATGGTGGAGGAAGAAACCGGGAAATCACCGGAAAGAACCACCGACCCACAAGAAGCTACTGGCAAGCTTTCTCACTCATGTCTCTGTGTGTTTCAAGTTGTACTTGAGAGTCTGAACAGGATCTTGCATGGCTGCTGTTACTGGCCTGTCATTGGAAGAGAACAAGTGAGTGATGACTCATTGGGTACTAACAGATGGTAACCAATTTTGAGCTAGAAGGCCTGGTTGTGCTAAGGGAACCACTGATCAGTTCAGGATGAAATAAAGGGCATGCAGCACATGGAAGCTAAAGCTATCAGGAAATATGACTTCTATGAGAGTGACTTTAGTTAAGTGTAGGCTAGAGGTTTAAATAGTTTCCAACTGAGTGATGTTAAAACCTAGGTTTATTCCACCTGAAGAAAGAATGAGTGATTTTGGTCCATTGAGACCAAGATTGTCTAAAAGATGTGACAGGTTTATATCCTGCCCAAATGTGTCCAATATTATGGTTGGTACCCTTTGATAGAGATTGGACCCAACTGTTTCTCCTCAAACAGCCAGAGAAAATAAATTGGCCAATTGGATTGAGGCCTGAAGAGTAGCAATGTTGTTGGTATGGCACAAGTAACCGAAAACAAGAGGCTTTTCTTCATAATTTTTCAGAGTGGAGGGTCTTCTGCTCTCAAAAATTTCTCCATAACTGAAGATTTGAATGGTTTGTCTATTAAGGCTATCCTTATAAGAGTCCAGTGTGTAGAAGAAAAGGACAGTCCAGGCATAGAAGGACCAAATGTGATTAGTTGCTGAAGAAGATTTGGATTGGCAAGGAATTTTCTTGGGCATATCTATCACTATGAGTAGATCAGTGACCCAGGACTTGTCCCATCTGAAAGGAACTATCAGAATCATCTTGCTCTTCTGACACTACCTTCTGGATTATTTTTGGTCTCAGCACCCTGGAAGGGGAGGCAAATACATAAAACCACTCCCAAATGATTAGTAGTGCATCCATAGCCCAGGCATTTAGGTCTGGAAATGGAGAGATGAGTAGCCTGTGACTCCACTTCATTCAAAGAGGTGATCATTGGACATCCCCAAAGTGCATAAATCTGAGTTTAGGCCAACTGCTGTTGACACCATTCCCTGTAAAGAACTATACATCTTGATTGAGCGTTGGCCAAGAAATTTAGTCCACAGGGAATCTATCTGATTTGTACATTGATATGGAGACCGTCATACCAATATAGAAAGTGCCATATCAGAATACCCAAGCTGGGTGATTTGATGACTTTCTGTTTGAGGAAATAGGTCACCACCTGAGAACTGTCAAACCAAATGAGGTCCATTATGTCTCAGAGTTTATTTTTTCAGAAAAGAAAGATGTTGATGACAGCCTTTATTGATAGGTAGCTGATGTGTAGAGGCCATTCCCCTGGCACCCATGTTATGCTAATTTTAGTGAAGGTTGGCAACAGGTCAGAACCACCATCACATGGGCATTGACACCTACCTTTATTTACACTTAGGGCTTCTCCAGTGGGATTCCAATGGTTAGCCAACCTGGGTTTCAACCCTGGCACAGGAATGATCAAACCACAGGTTGCACCATTGACACAGGAATGATCGAACTTCAGGTGTGATCATGTTTATTTGATCAAGGTGACTTGAAAATGGGCACCATTATGCTTGGAATGTCCACAAAAAAAGACAGCTGAGAGGGATAAATTCAACTGCCACATTTAGGAACTGCAAAAACTCTCTTGCTTAAATCAAAGTCCTGTTGCAAATCGACTTGATGAGCTTGACAATTATGATTACTTGAACATGGGCAAGTTGCACCAGGTTAAGTTGGTTAAAATTCCATGTCACGATTCTGTCCAGATGAAGGTCCAACTTTCCTACTAGAAAGCTTGGGTGATCTAAAAGAGAGAGGGAAATGTTCCTGCCTTGGGTAGAACAGAACTTACCATTTCTTTCTGGGGAGGTTGTCCAGGAACACTACCATCATTGTACATGAAAAAGGTGAGGACGGTAAAAGCCAAAGGCCTGATGCTGAGGACAAAGGAGAACTTTGAACTGATAAATTGTGTCGCAGAAAGCAAAATGGAAAAAATGTTCACAAAATGGTAGGATCAAATGTGAAAATGTCAGTCAGATCAAGACTGTTGGCATACTAGTCCCATTGAATGGAGAAGCGGATTGAGCTCACTGTCTCCATCTTGAATTGGTTGAGGTGACTCCAGGTGAACATGGATCTCAACTTGCTGTTTGTTTTCCAGAAAAGAAATAGCCTTGAATTAAACTCTGAGGATTGTGGTTTTTATACAAGCTCCACTGCCTAATATTTTTTAGAGCGACCATATCTCCTGTTGTAGAAATGCTTCCTTCTCCCAATCTGATGCACCATCTAAGAAGAGGGCAGAGGAAAAAGAAAAGAAGTTGTATGAAAGAACCAAGAAGCCCACAGTGAGCCTGAAAATACAGGAGTCAGCCACTGTAGGCTACCTGCAGGTGGTGGGGAGGGGTATGTAAAAGTTTATGGATTGGAGGACTTAGGGTGGAGTCTTTCTTCCTGCCTCTATATGATCCCTCCTATGTTGGTTAGGCTGTGGTCTCCTGAGAATAGTTTTTGCTTGGTATTGGTGTATATCTGATTGAGGAAATCCCTTTCTCAGGGTTCCTGAACATCCATTCATACTGGGAGGGACTAAGAGTGTCCAAACACGTGCAGGAGGACAGAGTAGCAAGTTGGATGGGCAGTTTCTGAGCTGTCTGCCTCTGAACCTCTTTGATTTGTCCTCCAAAAGCAAGAGAGACCCAAATGGGGTCACCCATAAAGCAATAGTATGGTGTTGTTTAAGTAATGTCAACTGTGGGCATACATCCCATCAGTTTAGGTCTAAATTGGCTAAAGCCACCAAAGCAATGGCTACAGTACTGGTGAGTTGCTTGATTAAGGATTCTGGCTGTCATGTCTCAAGCAAGGCTATTTTTGGATTGTTCAGCAAGCTTGAAAACTGCCAATGAAACCAAATTATGTCACCATGATGTTCTAAACCAGCTTAGACCTGGCATGAAACATGTTCTTATTTATAGTACAGTGAAGCCAACATGTCGACAACTGCCAAATTCTTGTCAAGAGCTGTGAGATCCATACTTAAGTCATTGGAGTGTATCTGATACCAGCAAGAGAAGGAACTTGCTGGAACCTGACTTTCCCAAAACACCCTTGAGTTGGCTGGGTCGCCAATCCAATCCAAAAGGCAATTATTAATCTCTTCAATTCTGCCAAATGGGAGGAGGAACCAGAAAGCAGCATCTGTTCTTCCAAAATCAACTGATGCCTTGACCTTGTAATCCTGGTAGTGGTAGGTGCTGGAGGGCATTCCGAAATTGCCCAACCCAAATAAAACACAGTCATTACTAACAGAGAAGTTAAAGTGTCGTATCAGAGACCCATAGCCCTGTTATGAACTTATGCATGATGCTTAGTTAATAATTAAACCATACTTCTAACAAATCAGCATGAAACATAAACTAAGCATAAAAAAGAAGCAGCACTTTAGAATTTCACTAATAACTGCTCTGTAACAGAAGGAGTAAACAAACAAAGTCAAAGACATGCTAACTTAAAATGACCTTGTATAAGGTCTTAAAAGACAAGGTCACGAAAAGTGACAAAATCACACAAAAAAATGCTAGAAATCATAAAATAATGCATTCAGCCTGGAGTAGAACAATAAATCCACATAACAAATTCAATGGAATGTTGGATGGGCCAATAGGAACACAAAAACAACTGGACTGTCAGAGGTTGAACCGTAGAATATATAGAATATATACTTTGTACAGCAGTGAAGCTAAAAACTTGTGACACCTGGCAGTGCAAAAAGGAGAGGTACTGAACAAGAGTTGCTGCCCTTTGTTGAAATAGAAAAAGACAATTTTTGTCTTAGTAGGGATTGATTTGCAAGGTAGCTGGCTAATATTCCTAATGTAGTGTGACTGGGAAACATATTCAAAGGAGAAATCTGGCAACTGTTTTTCAATTTTATTGTCAAACAGACACAATTAATTTATCAGGATGAATTTTTTAACCTTGGTAAAACGTAGATAAGATACAGAACCAACTTTTTCTCCAAAAAAGGTGTGGAAACTAACAATGGTTACCAACCTGTCCCATTGATCATGTTGCACTGATCTGTTGTCCAGTAACTTAGATTCCTGTAACAAAGAAACAGACAGTATTGAGTATTCATGTCACTGAATTACAATGATGTTAAGAGATGTGTAAATCATATATCACTGAATTAAAACAATGATAACTGATCATTGTAAACGACATGTCACTGAATAATAATGACCACTGACCTGTGTCGATCACATGTCACTGAATTATAAAGATAACTGTGAAAATCACTTCATTGAATAATAACGAAGATAAATACATCCAAAGTGAAGCATATGAAATCAAAATTATGATGGAAGCAAAATATATGTTCAAAATTTAAAAAATAAGAAAGGGTTGTTATAATTCTCTGAACTAAATGAGGATGCAGGAATGCATATTATAAAAATTATAAATATGTTCATGGAACAAGCATGCCATACCAGAAGTTGCAGCTGATATAAATACAAAACTTAACCAAGATGTGAAGGATGACATAACAGGAAGATGAAAAAAGGTTAACACCATACACCATAACAATATCATAATGGGGCACAGCATGGGCAAGACCCTAACTCTGTCATGATGGGGTATAACATGGATAACACTCCTATCACTGTCATGATGGTGTATAGCATGGGTAACGACCTAACACTGTCATGATGGGGTATAGCATAGGTAACACCCTAACACTGTCATGATGGGGTATAGCATAGGTAACAGTCCAACTGTCATGATGGTGCATAGCATGATTAACACCATGCACCATTAACACTGTCACGATGGGATATAGCATGGGTAACACCATGCACCATTAACACTGTCATGATGGGGTATAGCATGGATAACACCATGCACCATTAACACTGTCATGATGGGATATAGCATGGGTAACACCATGCACCATTAACACTGTCATGATGGGGTATAGCATGGGTAACACCATGCACCATTAACACTGTCATGATGGGGTATAGCATGGGTAACACCATGCACCATTAACACTGTCATGATGGGGTATAGCATGGGTAACACCATGCACCATTAACACTGTCATGATGGGGTATAGCATGGGTAACACCATGCACCATTAACACTGTCATGATGGGGTATAACATGGGTAACACCATGCACCATTAACACTGTCATGATGGGGTATAGCAATGGTAACACCATAACATTGTAATGATGGGGTATAACATCAGTAACACCATACAGCCTAACATTGTTATGATGGATCATAAATGTTTCGTTTTCTTTACAGAATATACTTTACTTTAATGTTACTGTTTCACTAAGATGTTTGACTGAATAAAAATAGTTAAGGCTGTTCCAGTAAAGCATACATGGGATCCAGGGAAGGCACGTTTATAGTAGGGTACTCACCCGTAGATACAATTTAGAATATTTTTATCATTTTAATATGAATTCTGTGAAATCAAAGTAGCCTGGATTATATTTAATTTTAAAACTGCTTTTCCTGGGTACATATATGTTTAAATGGAATAGCTGTTACTGAAATGTTTGAAAAATACATACTCTCATGTATTTTATTCAGTTTAAATTCCAAGAAGGATGGTATATGCTGTAAAATTAGTCACATTTGCATGAGTTATAGCTATCTCTACAAGTCATATGTCTGTATTGAGTTATGGCTATGTTTACAAATTAAACATTTGCACTGAGTTTTGACTGTTCAAGTCAACCATCTCCATTGAGGTTTGATATGTACTAGTCAAACATCAACAATTAGTTATACTGTCTCTACAAGTCAAACATATGTATTGAGTTATGGCTGTCTCTACAAGTTCAAACATCTGCATTGAGCATGGCTTCTCTATAAGTCAAACAAATGCATCGAGTTATGGCTACCCTTACAAGTGAAATATCTGTATTGAGTTATGGCTGTCTCTACAAGTCAAATATCTGCATAGGGATTTGATTATCTCTCCAAGTCAAACATCTGCATTGAGTTATGGCTATTCACAAGGCACACATCTGCATTGAGTTATGGCTATTCACAAGGCAAACATCTGCATTGAGTTATGGCTATTCACAAGACAAATATCTGCATTCTCCAGTAAGGATAGCAAGTATACAAGATTTATATATTTATACTACAAACTGACCTGCCACTGGAGTAATATCTGGCATACAAAATTTAGGTATTTATATTCAAAACTGTCCAAAGAAATGAAAACATAGCTGAAAAGTTGTCCATTTCATTAAGTCCTGATTGCACCCTACATGTTTTCATGTACCAATAACTTGGCTTTCGGCAACGCAGTGCTCAGTACAGAATCACCAGATGTAATTTCTAATATAGAGACCATAATTGTCACTTTGTTATGAAAAAACACTGACATATAAATTAGACTTCCTGTTAACCTCTAGAATTCAGTGAGCATACAGACAAGAAAATGTCTGTCTTCCTATTATCTCATTGAAAGAAAAGGAAGCAGCTCTTACTGATTAGTTCCTCTGATCGATGTCAACCTGTGACCTGATTGTACTTGATTTAAACCTGTGACCTGATTGTACTTGGTTTAAATCTGTGACCTGATTGTACTTGGTTTAAACCTGTGACCTGATTGTACTTGGTTTAAACCTGTGACCTGATTATACTTGGTTTAAATCTGTGACCTGATTGTACTTGGTTTAAACCTGTGACCTGATTATACTTGGTTTAAACCTGTGACCTGATTGAACTTGGTTTAAACCTGTGACCTGATTGTACTTGGTTTAAACCTGTGACCTGATTGTACTTGGTTTAAATCTGTGACCTGATTGTACTTGGTTTAAACCTGTGACCTGATTATACTTGGTTTAAACCTGTGACCTGATTGAACTTGGTTTAAACCTGTGACCTGATTGTACTTGGTTTAAACCTGTGACCTGATTGTACTTGGTTTAAACCTGTGACCTGATTGTACTTAGATTAAACCTGTGACCTGATTTTACTTAGATTAAACCTGTGACCTGATTGTACTTGGTTTAAACCTGTGACCTGATTTTATTTAGATTAAACCTGTGACCTGGATGTACTTGGTTTAAACCTGTGACCTGATTGTACTTAGTTTAAACCTGTGACCTGGATGTACTTGGTTTAAACCAGAGTGATCCATCTAGTACTGTACTCACATTGCAAGGAAGAAAGAGACAGCATAATTAAATGTTTTCAGAGAAACAAAACTGAATACCTTAATCCATTCCACCTGTCAATTACTCCAAACCGAGACACATCCTCTACTCCAGTAAAGATGGTATATCTTCCATCATCCGTGTTGTTTTGCTTTAAAGATAATTAAAACGTTTATAAAAGATAGTTTGGGTGATGAAATATTGCTAGTGTCCTTATTTACCTTAAATTGATTTATAAATAAAAGAGAAATGATTTTGACAGACAGTTGAAAATATGTTTCAAAGGTAAAAGAAATGCTAATATGCAGTGAGTTGACTTTTTCAATGGTTGTATTGCAGTGAGTTGACATTTTCAATGGTTTTATTCTTAATACTGACATCAAAATGCTTCTGGTCCATGTAAGTCATTTTCTGAGCTGTGGTTATTAACATGCATTTATTTTCATTTGGAAACATTTTGTTTTTCTTGCAACAGAATTCAGTAATCTCAAAGCCTTTGTTTAACTTGAATTGGATGGTATTTAAAAATGGACAACCGCATGCAATGGTGTTTCATCTGTATTAGAGTTATTGTCTGTATTAGAGTTATTAGTACTGTAAAAGGTGTGTGGATATTAATAAATAATAAAAATAACAATGGATCTAATAATGGACCCTAAAGAACACCATAACAAAGATATAAGATTTAGTGCTACCTATACAATGATGTTGCCTCTGTGTGAAAGATATGAAGTGAATCATTTTACAGCACTGTCATCAAAACTAAAGCATATGAAGTGAATCATTTTACGGCTTTGTCATCAAAACTAAAGCATTTTACGGCACTGTCATCAAAACTAAAGCATCATTATTTTGAGAAAGATACTGAGATCTACTAAATTAAATGCCCTTTTTAAAATCAAGGTAGACAATTCCTGACATTTCCTTTACTCACTCTTGCCACATGTCTGTGATTAGAGGGAGGGGATGTTTAATTGGAACAGCAATTTTGAAAACCAGAATTCCTACTGTGGCAATGATTACAGTTATCATCAAGGTTAGCTAAATGTCTTTGTAAAGTCTTTTGACAATGCCAACAAGACCAAAATTGAACTGAAGCTACAGGGATCATTCTTTTCTCCACTCTAAAAAGTCAGTGTGAATTTGGTACATTACATGTGTCAGGAGATTCACTTGTCTTAATACTTTCGATAACTATACATGGTGCAGATTAGTTAATTATTGGGGCAGAAAGTTTCAGCAACTTTGATCCAATGCCATCTAGTCATGCAGCTTTACTAATATTCAGGCTAATTAATGTTTCATATACTTCAATTTCGGATATAACCTGAAACAATAAATGAAATTTGCCAGTTGTCATGGTTTCCATGTATTCCTTAACATTTTTATGATAAAAGTTTCCACTTTCCTAGCAAAGTTTATCTGAAAGTTTACTAAAGTATTTATTTAAAACATCTGTAATTTCTTGTATTATTTTACAGCAATCTCTTTATATTGTATATGTGATGGGGGTGTCTAATGTATTGTTTATCATTCAATCCATTTATATGCATATTTGACTACTAGAATGGTTTTTTTAATCACTAGATTGGTTTTCTTAAACACTAGACTGGTTTTCTTAATCACTAGACTGGTTTTCTTAATCATTAGACTGGTTTTCATTTAATGCCTTTTTACAATAATTCTTTGTTAGCTTTCTTAAAATGTTTTACTTTTCTTCTCCAGTGTTTATAATTTGCCAAATCTTTTTCAATTATGGAACCTGACTCTCAAATGTTTGGAATCATTGATCTCATGGGTAAACTAACCAGGCATTGCTGCTTGACATGTTTATGTTTTTAGGGTTTTTGTGAGCAGTTAAGACTCTAAGGAAAATCTTGCACCATTTCTCCAAGAACAGAATTAGTCTTTTTTTTCTTTTAAATTTCATGAAAGGTTCATGAAGTAGATCTTTAAGAAAATTATGTTTATTAAAGTTTCATAAGTTCCTATATATTATTTAAATATGATCTTCATTTCTTGGTAATTTTTCTGGCATGTCTACTGATACATAGTATTTTATTGCATCTTCATTTTCAAGTCTACTGGCATAAATGTGGTCAAATAGTGTCTCAGGCCTGGTAATGACTCAAGCTGCACATTCAAGAATTAATCATTCCCGCTTGTATAGTTCAGAGCAATGAAAACGTGTCCATAGAGGAAGTAGTATTTAAAGCAGTTTACTACAATAATTTCAATATCTTGGTCAATGCATAGAACCTTAGCTAATTATCTATCCAGTCAGTTGTTGAATCTAAAGGTTTGTAGGCAGAACAATATAAAACAATGGGTTTGGAACATGAAAGATTGAAGACTGATTTAAACCCCATTGCTTTCAGCATCTCCCATTAAAAACTTGGCTCAACAATGTTAATTGACAAATATGTAAACATAGACCATCACACCTATTTCCTCTTGATTTATCATATCATGTCTTTTTTACTCAAATTGATTAACATGTACTCTGTAATCATTAACAGTATATAACAAGGAAAAATTCACAACATATGAACTGACTCTTTCTCGCGCATAATGAACTACAAAATTAATCTTGTTTTGGAAGGACATGTTTTATATTTAAATTGACAATTGTTAAGCCTTTCTGTGAAAGTGTACTTTACACTAATGGTTGTATTCATTCTAGGATACTGTACTGTTTAGAAATTATCTGAGATAAACATTCGTTTCAGAACCAGGAAAAACTTTGCCTAAACAGTATACATTCTATAAGTATTTTGACTGGTGATGTGCTACTAGTAGATAGAGTGAATGAATTAGATGACATAGTTTGAATGTTATGAATTTAATTAACCTTATCTGTAATGTTGTCAAACGTACATGCATTTAGTTTCTTCTCTATGCATGATTTATGGTTACTCTTAAAAACCTCTAAAAATTGATTTCTTTTATGTACATATACCTATTGTCTCAAAGGAGTTTATATTTTTATGCAAGAATCAGCATGATAATTTAAATTAAAACAACATGGTGACAGAGAGAAGTTATCATACAGAAATATACAAAGAGAATGAAATGCTAGTAGAATGGAAATACTGTTTTTTTTAAAGCAAACAGAAGTTAAGGACAAACACTCAAAGCAAACATCAATTTATAGTTAGTACAAAAGCAAACATTTTATAGTTCGCAAAAAGCAAACATTATGTTATATTCGGAAAAAAGTTGCAGTCAAGATTTAGCTTGTCACATTGTTTTATCCTATGACTCATTCAAATTTCTGGTGGCTCTTCCTGGGGTTATCCCAAAATCTTATTTTAATATGTTGGTCATTGTGTACAGATAATCATGTGCTGAAAAATGACACTGAATCCATAAAATCATCAACAAGTATGTGATAGGTGACCATCAGTTCATTGATACTTCAGTGTCATCTAGTGAAGCCAGACTGAAGTAAGATAGTGAGCAGTAAGGTATTAGTCACATTTTATTGGAGAAAGCAGTAATCCTATGTATTACAGTCAGCAGTATTCTAATATTTTGGAGTGAGCAGTATTCCCATATTTTGGAGTGAGCAGAATTCCCATATTTAGGAGTGAGCATTATTCCAATATTTTGGAGTGAGCAGTATTCCTACATTTTGGAGACAGCTGCATTCCAATATTTTGGCATGAGCAGTATTCCTGCATTTTGGAGTTAGCAGTATTTCCATATTTTGGAGTGAAGTTATGAAATTATTATGTGCTGTGTAAGTTTTACATGCAGCTTTCCTTTTGGTGGTTCTTCCCTTAAACTTTTACTGCATAATAACACTTTCTGACACCAATCCTTTTACTGCATTTTGATGCCTTTTGACACCAACCTCTGAAATGCATAATGATGCCTTTGACAGTAATCCCTTTACAGCATTTTGATGCCTTTTGACACCAACCTCTGAAATGCATAATGATGCCTTTGACAGTAATCCCTTTACAGCATTTTGATGCCTTTTGACACCAACCTCTGAAATGCATAATGATGCCTTTGACAGTAATCCCTTTACAGCATTTTGATGCCTTTTGACACCAACCTCTGAAATGCATAATGATGCCTTTGACAGTAATCCCTTTACAGCATTTTGATGCCTTTTGACACCAACCTCTGAAATGCATAATGATGCCTTTTGACAGTAACCTCTTTACTGCATTTTGATGCCTTTTGACACCAACCTCTGAAATGCATAATGATGCCTTTGACAGTAATCCCTTTACAGCATTTTGATGCCTTTTGACACCAACCTCTGAAATGCATAATGATGCCTTTTGACAGTAACCTCTTTACTGCATTTTGATGCCTTTTGACACCAACCTCTGAAATGCATAATGATGCCTTTTGGACACCAAGCCCTGTTCTGCATAATGATGCCTTTGACAGTAACCCCATTACTGCATTGTGATGCCTTTTGACAAAAACCTCTGAAATGCATAATGATGCCTTTTGACACCAACCTCTATACTGCAAATAATGCCTTTGGATACCAAGCACTGTAATCCATAATCATGCCTTGGACACCAAGTCTTGTACTGCAAAATGTTGTCTTTGGACATCAACCTTAGTCCTGCAAAATGATGCCTTTAGACACCAAACCCTATACTGCATAATGATGTCTTTGGATACCAAGCCCTATACTGCATAATTATACCTTTGGACACCAAGTCATGTACTGCATAATGTTGTCTTTGGACACCAAACTCTGTACTGCATAATGATGCCTTTTGACACCAACCTCTGTACTGCATAATGATGCCTTTGGAAACCAAGCCCTGCGCTGCATCATGATGCCTTTTGACACCAGCCCAATAAAGCATAATGCCTTTCATGGCATATAAAAGTAAGAGACCAGTAATACCAAGATTACATCTTTATATCCATAACTATCAGATATATGGCTCAGAAAATGAATCTAGAAAATACATATGAAGCAAATCATTAGATTATTCACAGGATGAAAGCAACATGGTCAACATTCATGTGTTGTATATAATAATCTAGTATCTGTGTAGTTCAGTCAACATTCATGTATTGTATGTAATAATCTAGTATCTGTGTAGTTCAGTCAACATTCATGTATTGTATGTAATAATCTAGTATCTGTGTAGTTCAGTCAACATTCATGTATTGTATGTAACAAACTAGTATCTGTGTAGTTCAGTCAACATTCATGTTTTGTATGTAATAATCTAGTATCTCTGTAGTTCAGTCAACATTCCTGTATTGTATGTAACAATCTAGTATATGTGTAGTACAGTCAACATTCATGTATTGTATGTAACAATCTAGTCTCTGTGTAGTTCAGTCAACATTCATGTATTCTATGTAATAATCTAGTATCTGTGTAGTTCAGTCAACATTCCTGTATTCTATGTAATAATCTAGTATCTGTGTAGTTCAGTCAACATTCCTGTATTGTATGTAACAATCTAGTCTCTGTGTAGTTCAGTCAACATTCCTGTATTGTATGTAATAATCTAGTCTCTGTATAGTTCAGTCAACATTCATGTATTGTATGTAATAATCTAGTATCTGTGTAGTTCAGTCAACATTCATGTATTGTATGTAACAATCTAGTATCTGTGTAGTTCAGTCAACATTCATATATTGTATGTAACAATCTAGTATATGTGTAGTTCAGTCAACATTCATGTATTGTATGTAAAAATCTAGTATATGTGTAGTTCAGTCAACATTCATGTATTGTATGTAACAATCTAGTATCTGTGTAGTTCAGTCAACATTCATGTATTGTATGTAACAATCTAGTATCTGTGTAGTTCAGTCAACATTCATTTATTGTATGTAATAATCTAGTATATGTGTAGTTCAGTCAACATTCATTTATTGTATGTAACAATCTAGTATCTGTGTAGTTCAGTCAACATTCATGTATTGTATGTAACAATCTAGTATCTGTGTAGTTCAGTCAACATTCATGTATTGTATGTAATAATCTAGTATCTGTACAGTTCAGTCAACATTCCTGTATTGTATGTAACAATCTAGTATCTGTGTAGTTCAGTCAACATTCCTGTATTGTATGTAACAATCTAGTATATGTGTAGTTCAGTCAACATTGCTGTATTGTATGTAATAATCTAGTATCTGTGCAGTTCAGTCAACATTCATGTATTCTATGTAATAATCTAGTATATGTGTAGTTCAGTCAACATTCATGTATTGTATGTAACAATCTAGTATCTGTGTAGTTCAGTCAACATTCATGTATTCTATGTAACAATCTAGTATCTGTGTAGTTCAGTCAACATTCATGTATTGTATGTAATAATCTAGTATCTGTGTAGTTCAGTCAACATTCATGTATTGTATGTAATAATCTAGTATCTGTGTAGTTCAGTCAACATTCATGTATTCTATGTAACAATCTAGTATCTGTGTAGTTCAGTCAACATTCATGTATTGTATGTAATAATCTAGTATCTGTGTAGTTCAGTCAACATTCCTGTATTGTATGTAATAATCTAGTATCTGTGTAGTTCAGTCAACATTCATGTATTGTATGTAACAATCTAGTATATGTGTAGTTCAGTCAACATTCATGTATTGTATGTAACAATCTAGCATATGTGTAGTTCAGTCAACATTCCTGTATTCTATGTAACAATCTAGTATCTGTGTAGTTCAGTCAACATTCATGTATTCTATGTAATAATCTAGTATACGTGTAGTTCAGTCAACATTCCTGTATTCTATATAATCTAGTATCTGTGTAGTTCAGTCAACATTCATGTATTGTATGTAACAATCTAGTCTCTGTGTAGTTCAGTCAACATTCCTGTAGTCTATGTAATAATCTAGTATCTGTGTAGTTCAGTCAACATTCCTGTATTCTATGTAATAATCTAGTCTCTGTGTAGTTCAGTCAACATTCATGTATTCTATGTAATAATCTAGTATCTGTGTAGTTCAGTCAACATTCCTGTATTCTATGTAATAATCTAGTCTCTGTGTAGTTCAGTCAACATTCATGTATTCTATGTAACAATCTAGTCTCTGTGTAGTTCAGTCAACATTCATGTATTGTATGTAATAATCTAGTATCTGTGTAGTTCAGTCAACATTCCTGTATTGTATATAATAATCTAGTATATGTGTAGTTCAGTCAACATTCCTGAATTGTATGTAATAATCTAGTATCTGTGTAGTTCAGTCAACATTCATGTATTCTATGTAATAATCTAGTATATGTGTAGTTCAGTCAACATTCCTGTATTGTATGTAATAATCTAGTATATGTGTAGTTCAGTCAACATTCATGTATTGTATGTAACAATCTAGTATATGTGTAGTTCAGTCAACATTCCTGAATTGTATGTAAAAATCTAGTATCTGTGTAGTTCAGTCAACATTCATGTATTCTATGTAATAATCTAGTATCTGTGTAGTTCAGTCAACATTCATGTATTGTATGTAACAATCTAGTATCTGTGTAGTTCAGTCAACATTCATGTATTCTATGTAATAATCTAGTATCTGTACAGTTCAGTCAACATTCATGTATTGTATGTAACAATCTAGTATCTGTGTAGTTCAGTCAACATTCATGTATTCTATGTAATAATCTAGTATCTGTGTAGTTCAGTCAACATTCATGTATTGTATGTAACAATCTAGTATCTGTGTAGTTCAGTCAACATTCATGTATTCTATGTAATAATCTAGTATCTGTACAGTTCAGTCAACATTCATGTATTGTATGTAATAATCTAGTATATCTGTAGTTCAGTCAACATTCATGTATTGTATGTAACAATCTAGTATCTGTGTTGTTCAGTCAACATTCATGTTTTGTATGTAACAATCTAGTATCTGTGTAGTTCAGTCAACATTCATGTATTGTATGTAACAATCTAGTATCTGTGTAGTTCAGTCAACATTCATGTTTTGTATGCAATAATCTAGTATCTGTGTAGTTCAGTCAACATTCATGTATTCTATGTAATAATCTAGTATCTGTGTAGTTCAGTCAACATTCCTGTATTGTATTTAATAATCTATTATATGTGTAGTTCAGTCATCATTCATGTATTGTATTTAATAATCTAGTATCTGTGTAGTTCAGTCAACATTCATGTATTGTATGTAACAATCTAGTATCTGTGTAGTTCAGTCAACATTCATGTTTTGTATGTAACAATCTAGTATATGTGTAGTTCAGTCAACATTCATGTACTGTATGTAACAATCTAGTATCTGTGTAGTTCAGTCAACATTCATGTATTGTATGTAACAATCTAGTATCTGTGTAGTTCAGTCAACATTCATGTATTGTATGTAACAATCTAGTATCTGTGTAGTTCAGTCAACATTCATGTATTGTATGTAACAATCTGGTATCTGTGTAGTTCAGTCAACATTCCTGTATTGTAGAGGTGCACACACTTTTTCAGCATTCAAGCTACTTATAAAATGACCAAGCTAAAATGATCTACCTACCACAAGAATGTAAAATATATATAGGCTGATGTCTATATTTTTAATGCTACATAATCTACTCACACTACCTTCGGCATTAACTAGTTGATCAAGATCAACATATTGTGAACCCCTGATGTATTGTATGTCACAATCTAGTATCTGTTCAGTTAAGTCAAAATTAAAATATATAATTCGAAATATAATCTATACAGCTAATTTTAAATAATCAAATTAGGAAAGATTTATAAATGAGAAAAGAGACTTGACTTGTTTATGAAATCATGAGGCATCTTTGGCAGCAGGAACAAGATAATCTGATCATAAAATATAAATTTCAGTGAAAGGAAAATAATTATAGCAATGATTTTCCATCCGACACAATTCCAAAGGGCACATACTAACAAAGTAACCACTTGTTACTGGGCTTAATTTATTAATTTTTTTATTTTTATTGTTGGCAATTATTTAAAGATATATGTAGTACTATTATGTCCTATTTATTCAAGTTTTACTTCTCAGATCTTCAATATAATAATGTTTGCAAGCACGTCAATTTGTGGAACATTACTTTTTAAAAATATTTTAAATAATTCAATATATGTTTATTGATATACATTTGTGTTTTTGTCCTTTTTAATGATGTGATAAATTATCATAAATAGTGATACAATTTCAAACTGCATTTCATGAAGCCATTTTATTCAACAATTATTTTCACACATTTTTTGGCTGTCATGATTTCAGAAACAAATACTCTCATTACAACTGGGCCTCCAGTTTATATATTTATCTCTTCATTTGAAACTGTTCATCTTCATTTAAAATCTTAATCAGGAAATAAATAATATTCATTGGATTTGAAATCATAACCAGGAAATGGATAATGTTCAATATGCAAGCTTACAATCAATTCAAGTATTTCTAATGCATGAAAAGAATATTCTTTAGAGAGGCCAGAAATGGTGCACATGTCTACAAAATCTGCTCCCATTTGCATGTTATTTTCCAAGAGAACTATAAATCTAAGGTAATTTTTCAAAAACAACATATTCAAGTTACCCATGACAAAATTAAACCATTCAAAAATATCATTCCATTTTCAGGATTGTGTTCAGAATAACATTCCATATTATATTAAATAAGCTCCATGTTTTTCTTCTTTCCACAACAGGTGTATTAGTTGGACAAAATCATGAAATTTTTTTTAATATTGTGCACTTATTAAAATACAAGCTGTGCTGCCAACCTCTTTTTTGATATTGTAATAGTAACTAATTATTTATGTACTCAGTTTTCATGTGTGTGTATGTTTAACTCTGTGTGTGTGTGTGCATGTGTGTGTGTGCATGTGTGTGTATGTGTGTGTGTATGAACATATAATTAACTTATATATGTACATACCAGAGTACATGAAGGGATATAAACTCTCACTTATAACTGAGATACCATATGAAAATAAAGTTTTTAATATTATTATTACATACATTTACAAATAAGAAATACTAAAACAGACTTACACCACT
This sequence comes from Potamilus streckersoni, assembly GCA_016746295.1. Taxonomy (NCBI): domain Eukaryota; kingdom Metazoa; phylum Mollusca; class Bivalvia; order Unionida; family Unionidae; genus Potamilus; species Potamilus streckersoni. Next base: position 159,839 of record JAEAOA010001734.1, on the reverse strand, counting down.
AAACAGCCCAAAGCGATCACTAATGTTCAAAGGATGGCCCAATTTTTGGGCCAAGTCCTTGATCTTCCTAATCATAGGTTCCTCATATCCCCAAAGGATTCCATTGACTGTGACGTCCATGACCAGCGATTCGTTTGCCCAGTCCAATAACAGTTCCACTAATTCTTGTATTAATGGATATTCCTTCCTTACAATGTCTGCAATGGCCTGGAAATGAAAAACATTTAAACTTATAACAGATACATGAACATCTTCTATCCATACATGCTTACATTCCTCCATCAATCTCTAATTACACATGGCATTTGACAATATAATTTTAGAAAGAAGCTAAACTGTGTCTTTACAATACTGAGGACACTGCTAATGTGGTTGTCTTTAAAATATAATATTCAACGTGCAAGAGCAAAGTAGAGGCTATAACTCTGTCAGATTTGCACATAGAAAGATGAAAATCAAACCTGATATACTCTTTTTGATTATATGCTCATTTCAAACTAAGTTTTAATCCAAAATATTGCCCAAATGTTGATGGGCATAATTTATGATGCAAAATATAAACATATAAACATTAAAATCTAATTTAATCCAGGTCTTCTTAATGTATTACAATCCAACTAAATTCATTAAACGCATAACATCTCAATTAAATTCATTACAAATTGCCTCAAAAAAAATTCATTACACACACTCTCCCAATTAAGTTCATTAAACAAATAGGCTCCAAATTAGAGTCATTCAATACCAAACAACCAGATTAAATTGATCAACTTCTTTAAAAGATAATACATAGGAATTAAGTTTCTGCATACACTATAGGCATGTCTTATATACACAGGCTTACAATTTTTGTAATTGGAATATACACATGGCAACAGTGCACAAGCAAAACTTACATTGTTAACATTTATAAGATCTGAAATTTTGTTATGTCATTAGACATCATTATACTGGTTTCTGTAGCTGAATTACATTCTAATTAAACATGGCATTCATTCATTCCAAAAAAATTTGAGAAATCATAAGTTTTTTTAAATGAATCACGTGTACTGAAATATCATAAGCCATTCATGACCATGTTTGTGAAAGTAACTCCTATAAAGTACTAAACATCATTCTAAGATGGTATAATTTCAAACTCATCTCTAAATCCAATTTTTAAACAGACAATGGTATAGTTATTAGATAGCTTGTACATTATTGAGTTTTTGTCAAATGTATTCGGTCTCTAATAGGTAATAATGGTAATTAACAGCTGTGTTTCCCAGTTTTCTGATTGATCAGATAATAGCCTGAAGACATGTATAGTTCTGCTATGCTTTCACCATGTGACTTTCCCAATTCCGTATAAGCATATATAAATGATGGTTGTATATTCTATTACAAATTAATATCCTGTGCTTTTCTAAAAGAAAATACCCCTTTTCTTCCTGATAAGCCATAAACCTGAATTAATTTACAGATATATTTCAGTTTCAACCCACAACAAATTTTTATTTAAGAAAACAACCCCACCAAATCCTCTATCATGACAGACCATTTACAAATTTATATACTTCTATATTAGACATAGTCATCACTATCATGATTTTATTATTTTATGAGTATTACCTGCTGTGCCATCTTCACAAAGAATGACAGAATGAAAGAAGAAACTTAATCAAAAGCAAAAAAGCGTGTTTTAGAGGATGAAATCAAAAATAACTTGACTATTAGCAAAAAGTGGAATGGTGATTAATTGATATGGAACAGTACAGAGGTCAAAATAATGTAGCCTGATATGGTACAGAGGAGATGCCATATCTTTTTAGTCAATTGTGTTTTTGCATATGATACTTACCTAACCACATTACATTAGTGTAACTTTCCTGGATACCTCTGAATACAGCCCTCATAGGAAGACTGAAAGGGTCTTCTTCTTTACAAATTATTATAGACAATTGCTTCTACCCACTGGGTTGTTACTGTATTATTCAGTTTAAACAAGTATTTTTGTTCAGGAAGACCTTAAAGGGTTCTCAAAATTGGGTTGAAGGAATTATTTGTAATGTGATCAGATAAGTATTATAGGAGAAAAACACTTTATTAAAAAATTAATTTCTTTTTCCTGTAAATATATTACCTGACAAGATTACATTAGAAGAACAGCTAAGAAGATAATTAAATATTGAGCAGCTTATCTCTACCTGTGTCTATATGAAGTAGCCTGCCTGCTCTACTAAGAGATGAAATTCTCCTAATGTTAATTTAGCAGAGATGTTGCCAGGTGAGTTCAGTTAATGTGGCCAATACCTCTTGGTTACATGGTTATGCTGTCATAAGCAGGGAATGGTCTGTGTAGATACAAATAACCTGATGAGGTTTAGTTTATCCTCAACGAGGCCATATCTGAACAAAGTGTTTTAGGCATGCCATCCAACTGATTCCACTGTCTTGGTTGGAAATAGGCATTATGCCAGGCTGATGGAAATTGCATGTATCTAGTGAGCCAAGATTTTCATTAGACATAACTGTACCTCTGAAATTAAAGTGTACACTAACTTTATAACTCCATTTAACCAAGCAGCTAGTACTAGTGGAGTTTATGCCTTCCAAAATTGAAAGGCAGAAAAAGTATGGTCCGGCAATTGCAGATTTTCTCCTCAAACTTCAAATAATGTCTGGGAGTGCCTACAGGATCTTGAAGTGTAGCTTCCACTCTCTCAACTTTTTTTGATCAAGCAGAAAGGGGCAAACAGTAGTTGTTGCTTGCTTAGTGATGAACACCTGTTGTTGGCCATGAAACCAGATTGTGTCAGGACAACAGATTGTGTAAGGACAACAGATTGTGTCAGGATGGATCCACATGTAGCTTGGGTCATTTTAAATGGTATATAGCCAACTGACTGCATTCTGATGTATGTGCCATCAGCAAGCTTATCATAGCTGACTGATGAATGTGGATGACAGGGGCTTAAACTTGGATAAGTAATGCCATGTCAAACACCCGGAAGATATTCCATTTTGAAAATAACATAATTGAGCATTGTCTGGACAGATCAAAATTGGAAATCACGGTGGAAATGTCCTTGTGTCCAATATCATCTTGTCCACTGTGTTTGAAAGTGTCCAAGATGATGAACAGGTATTATGAAGAAATATTTGTCATAGAATGGTTCTGTGCTGTCATGAGAATATTCTGATCAGATAAATGTTTGGAATTCGAAAAAATAAATCTTTCTTGTTGGATTGTTGCAATATGTAATGACAGACTAGCTGTTTACTTAAAATTAAGCTTCAAATAACTTGACACAAGCTTTAGCTATATCACTAGACTAGAACAGAGATGCTACCAATACAGCTGTGATGGTTATATTTGTTCACCATGTCCATGCTAGATGCATTCTGATGGAAACAATGCAAGCACTCAATCACTGAAGGGTACTACATTAAGGGGAAGTAAAATGTCATTTGATAAAAGGTGGGATATCAGCTGATAGAATTCCAGCAATGGTTGTGTCAAACTTTGGCATTAACGCTAAACTCAGATATGAATTGCCAGATATGAATATCAATACAGAGGATTTGTGTGTGCTTGACTTTATTTTGCACCAACAAACTACCAAATCACTAATATGCACCCATGTCATGTCCATTTCCTGCATAAATCACAAATATGCACCTACATCATCACCATTTCCTGCATAAATCAGTAATATGCACTCATGTCATGCCCTTTTCCTGCATAAATCACAAATATGCACCTACGTCATGACCACTTCCTGCATAAATCACAAATATGCACTCATATCATGACTATTTCCTGCATTCATGTTGATTTCCTGTATTAATCAGCAATATGCACTCATGTCATAACCATTTCCTGCACAAATCAGCAATATACACTCATGTCATGCCCATTTCCTGCACAAATCAGCAATATCCACTGATGTCATGATCATTTCCCGCATAAATCAGCAATATGCACTGATGTTATGTCCATTTCCTGCATAAATCAGCAATGTACACCCATGTCATGCCCATTTCCTGCATATAACTGCAATATACACTCATGTCATGTCCATTTCCTGCATTAAATCAGTAAAACAGCAATATGCACTCATGTCATGCCCATTTCCTGCATAAATCAGCAATATGCACTCATGTCATCACAATTTCCTGCATAAATCACAAATATGCACCCATGTGATGACAATTTCCTGCATAAATCATTAATATGCACTCATGTCATGTCCATTTCCTGCATAAATCACAAATATGCACCCATGTCATGACCAATTCCTGCATAAATCAGTAATATGCACTTATGTCATGACCATTTCATGCATTAATCAGCAATATGCACTCATGTCATGACCATTTCCTGCATAAAGCAGCAATATGCACTCATGTCATGACCAATTCCTGCATAAATCAGTAATATGCACTTATGTCATGACCATTTCATGCATTAATCAGCAATATGCACTCATGTCATGACCATTTCCTGCATAAAGCAGCAATATGCACTCATGTCATGCCCATTTCCTGCATAAATCAGCAATATGCACCTATGTCATGACCATTTCCTGCATAAATCAGCAATATGCACCCATGTCATGACCATTGTCTGCATTAATCAGCAGTATGCACTCATGTCATGACAATTTCCTGCATAAATCAGCAATATGCACCCATGTCATGCCCATTTCCTGTATAAATCAGCAATATGCACCCATGTCATGACAATTTCCTGTATAAATCACTAATTTGCACCATGTAATAACCATTATCTGCATCAATCTCATTAGATTGATAACACTAAATTGACAGATAATAAATCTCAGCAAAGAGCTGTTAAGTATGTTAGTTGAGTAAGAGGAACAGCCTGTAACACTTTCACAATTTCAAAGATGAGATTTTGTTTTCATGGACATGACAAGAAAACAAGCAAGTGTTAGATAACAGCAACTGACTGAGTGACCTTGGATTCTACAGTGTATCTAAATTAACTCAATGCTAAGTTTATAAACACAAGTTGCAGTTGGCTCACAAGTTCAAACATAACTTAAGGAAAGTCAATACTTATTATTTTCTTACACTTATTTATGATTTTACATTTATGAAGATAATTGATGAAAAAAAAGTTCAAATTCAATATATTCCACTTGTGCTTGTTGAACAATTATAATTAGGCAAAAAGATCTACACAAAGCAGGAAATAGTAGTATATTAAAATACATGGTAGATCTGCATCATTTGGAATTTGAAAGACCTTCATGCCAAAATGCTTTCTGTAAAATTTGCACAAATTCTGTTAAGAAGGTTTTAATAAGAAATTGTAAATAGCAACTGTGAAAAGATTATGCATGACACCCGATGGATTAACGGCTATGAGATTTTATGGCCCTATAGCCAGGGGTGCTATAAAAATATTATAATACTAAGCTTAATCTATGGTGTCAATAATATATGGACACTATAGAGATCAATATATTCAGCTTCTGCTAAAGCAGGATAAATAAAATATTTTAATTATTAGAAAGTTTATATCCAAACAAATGGTAACATACATCTTTTAGTCTAGTGAACTTTCTATATCATTACACACTTAGACACATGGAAGACTGTAACAAGATCATTATATAGTATTTTAAATCATGAATGAAAATTATATTTTTTACCACGAGTGGGATATTAATAGTTGTCATGTTATCATCATCTGAGCCAACAGACATCGCTCGATCAAATTCAAACCTCCTTACTTCATTGTAGCTCACAGTATCATTGACATGGTAGTCTATCTTCCCTTTCTTTCTGTGTTCCCTGTAAAATATACACAATTGCTGAACATAGCACATTGTTTAACCTCAACCCTTACTAATGAACTGAAAACTCAACATAGCCTGGGCTATAAACCCTCACTAGTGAATTGAAAACCCTACACTTAGCCAGGACTATAACACACACTAGTGAACTGAAAACCTAACACTTAGCCAGGGCTATAACCCACACTAGAGAATTGAAAACCTGACAATTAGCCATGGCTATAACCCACACTAGCGAACTGAAAACCTGACAATTAGCCAGGGCAATATCCCTCACTAGTGAATTGAAAACCCTACACTTAGCCAGGGCTATAGCCCACACTAGAGAATTGAAAACCCTACACTTAGCCAGGGCTATAGCTCACACTAGTGAATTGAAAACCCTACACTTAGCCGAGGCTATAACCCTCACTAGAGAATTGAAAATCTGACAATTAGCCGAGGCTATAACCAACACTAGTGAATTAAAACCCTACACTTAGCCAGGGCTATAACCTACACTAGTGAATTAAAAACCCGACACTTAGCCAGGGCTAACCCACACTAGTAAATTGAAAACCCTACACTTAGCCATGGCTATAACCCACACTAGTGAATTGAAAACCCTAATCTTAGCCAGGGCTATAACCCACACTAGTGAATTGAAAACCCTAAACTTAGCCAGGGCTATAACTCGAACTAGTGAACTGAAAACCTGACACTTAGCCTACTACAGTCAAACCCACTTATCTCTACCTTGGTTATTTCGACAACCTGCATATGTTGAGCATTTTGGGCCAGTCTCGAAAAAATCCTTCTTTATTATGCTATTTTCTGCCCGGTTATCTTGACCTCTGTTAATTTGATACCCCGGTTATGTTGGGCATAATTTTCAGTTCAAAGTGACATGTGGAGCTGCTTAATTCGCTTACTTCGATGAAATGCAGCTTTTTAATGTCAATTTCACAGAAATTATACAAGAAATGGTCAGCAAAAAAATCAATTTTCACACATAATTTTGGTAAATTACAGTGGTAGTCACATGTTTATTTAGTATTTTTTCTATTTTTGGTTCATAAGAGTAACCTAATCGATTAGTTTAATAATAATATATCATGTTCAATACATAAAATATTCAAGGGCTTACAAAGAGAAGAGTGTAGACAAATTACAATGTAACTTTATTTTACGAAAATGCAGAAACGTAGACATCAGCTACATGTGTATTTTATCATTGCCCTTTTGCTTCTTAAGGTACATTTCAGATCTGAATTATGTTTGAAAATACGTGTATAAAAGAAACAATGATTGAGGAAATAAAAGTAATTAAATTAATAATAAATGTGCAGACAGAATATTGCTTATCACCTGAATATTCAAAAGTAAGGAAATTTTTCCATATGCACATAATATGATGATTTATTTTATAGCATTTTATGACAAAAATAGTCAAACATGTCAGCAATATTTTCAAAATATCTAGGAATTATAAACATCACAATCTGCACTGCATTATATTTTTTAAGTAAATATGAAATAATGTAAGTCTGCTTTTCTTTAATCCGACACCAAGACACCAATTTGTAACGAAGGATTCAAAAGCACTTATGGTTTTTTTTACATATGCTCGGCACCGGTGACACTTGCCACAAACAATTTAATTTTTTTAATGCATTCAGCCATTTCATGAAACAGCATATACATGTACTTGTCAACAGAAAATAAACAGAAATTTATTTACTAGGCAAAATATCACCCTATATATGCTTGTATATAAGCAGGGGAATGGATAATCTCAGACTCTTGTCTTCTTTACAATGGCAGTCAAGGCCCCATAATTAAGTTTTCAGGCTTGAGCTCCTCTTTAATTTTGTTTTATTTTCTTATTTGTAGTATCTCTCCTTTCAGTCTGGCAGAAAAACTGGCTTCCAATGTTTTAATTTATTTTTAAAATTCCTGTGAATACCTGTAAAAGGGAACCACATTTGGCTGAAAAGAAATCCCAAAAAGAATTGAAGAATCGGCACACTTAAAAGAATCCAAAGTCAGTTTACAGGGATGGTTTACTTTGCAATAAAATAGCCTTTGTATTTGATATCCTGGCTGTAAGTTCAAAGATTGAGTTTACTGCTAGCTATGGGATATGTCTTTTTCACCATCCGGGCATCTATTTGTTTGTCATCTGGAATCATAATTGATACAAACTCAAACAATAAGATAATTTCTAATAACGTTAAGATGATTTCATGTCAGAAATTTTGTCGTGCTTTATTGATAAAACTGTAGACTGTGCTCGCTTTGATGTCTGCAGGGTAAGTAATATACTCAACATTAACTTGCTTTAATAATACTCTTCGTAACCCATGCTAGCGAAAGGATTGTCCTTTGCACTCACAGTGAATGTACATGTTTTTCTTCAAAAACATGTAATGATTTTTGTATGCAAGATACTGTCATTTATTAATACAATCCTGATTATTTTGCACCTAACACTGCATGCATGAATGGCGGGTGCCTGAAAGCATTCTGTTGATGTGTCCCTCTCTCTGTTTTGTGATTTTCATGGATCTATTTTTCAGTCATAACATATTCAAACCTAGAGTACAGCCAAACATGCTTTGTTTTGGAATGTGTCATGTGTTATATGGACTAAGTGATGCATGCTACAGTATGAATGCATATGCTACATGTGATATACTCCAGTAGGGAGTTCATATATTTGTTCTTTAATAAATTGCTCATGATGATAAAAAAGGAATAAATAATAACACCAGTTTTTTTTCACTTTATTATAAATTAAGCATTTTATGCATTTTATTGTAACATGCAGTGGGATGGGATTCCAGTTAAACACAAGCAAGAGAAAAGAATAATAGTCAAGGACATTCTAAAAATTTTGTTACCAGTTTTTATGAACCCAGATATCTCTGAATCCAGTTATGACGATTTTTTTTTATTACATCCCCGACATAATCAAGATAACCAGGTTTGACTGTAGTGAACTGAAATCCCAACATTAGCAAGGGCTATAAACCCCCACCAGTGAATTCAAAACCAGACACTAAGCCAGGTTGATAACCTTCACTAGTGATCTGATAACCCAACACTTAGCAAGGACTATAAACTTCACTAGTGAACTGAAAACCCAACACTTAGCCTGGGCTATAACCCCTCCACCAGTGAATTGTACACCCAACACTTAGTCAGAGCTATGAACTTCACTGGTGATTTTTAAAAACCCAACACTTAGCCAGGGCTATAACATTAAACTAGTGAATTGAAAAGCCAACACTTAGCCAGGGCTATAATCTTCACTAGTAAATTGAAAACCCAGAACTTAGCCAGGGCTATAATCTTCACTAGTGAATTGAAAACCCAACACTTAGCCAGGGCTATAACTTTCACTAGTGAACTGTAAACCCAACACTTATCCAGGGCTATAACTTTCACTAGTGAAATGTAAACCCAACACTTATCCAGGGCTATAACCCACACTAGTGAATTGAAAACCCAACACTTAGCCAGGGCTATAACTTTCATTAATGAATTAAAAACCTAACACTTATCCAGGGCTATAACCTACACTAGTGAACTGTAAACCCAACTCTTAGCCAGGGCTATAACTTTCACTAGTGAATTAAAAACCCAGAACTTAGCTAGGGCTTCTCTTAATGCATATTTTGTGCATCATGATTAAAAAAGTCTGGTTTAATTAAAAATATCTAAATAAATCATTGTAAGAGGTAAATGACCCAGCTCATTAGATATAAACTAGAGTAATTTCTACTGGGTTTTTGAGTACTTTATAAAAAATACTGAAAGCAGTCAGAATCTTTCCCAAATGGACTAAACTAAACAGTTTTTGCTGAAGATGAAATCAGTTTTCATCTAAAGGAAGTGGCAGAAATTCTTGTGAGAACTACTTTACAGTTTCTAACGAAGCCATAGCTGATTTTGAGGTTAAAGAAATGACTGAGATTTTTCAAGCAAGCATAGCGGCTTGAAAATGTTGTTCTATGCATGGATCAAAGGAGCATCTGGAAAGAGAGCAGACAACAATTAATCTGATGTCTTGCAACCATTAAGCAATTATCAACTTGTATTGGACCAATCAAAGAAATCATGGATTTACTATAGCAAGGAAAGAAAATTCCAGTGGTCATACTTCAACACCAATTAGCTCTTATGAAATGTTGTAAATGCACTGCAGTGAATGTGAAGTCAACCTCTTACACACAAAACCACAAAATTAGACAATCTTTTACCTAGGCCCGCTATGAGAAGCGATGCCTGGGCAAAAATCTATGTCAATGATACAGGAAATCCATAAGCTGTTTTGAACCACTTCCTAAAACTTAAGTTTGTTTATTACTTATAATTTTCATATGTATGTATGTATATATATATATATATATATATATATATATATATATATATATATATATATATATATATATATATATATATATATATATATATAACTGTATGATGGCTGTAAAAGTGAAAAAACATGCTTGGCTGAAAGTGCATACACATATATACCAGAATAAGGGCTGCATGACAAGCAATTGGTCTCCTCTATGATGACTCTCAGAGTGAATGAGACCAAACAACAGCTGCAAGATAAAATTGCAATGAGAGCTCCACTACTTATCTGCATAGCGAGCTGTATGATAATGACAGTTTTGCTGATAACTATTCTAGCCTGAAGACTTAAATATTCATCACTATCAATGGATTAATTATTCATCACTATCAATGGCTTAAGCTTTCAGAACCTTCAAAGATCTAAAGCATAAAATAGAGAGACATTGTTTTATTCATTAAAATTTGCTCATCATCAAATAAGAAAGTAATCAAGGAGATTATCACCAAACTGCTTGGATAAATGAATATCCTCTGCTTATCCATCCAATCTTAGAAAAATGCCACTGATATAAAAGTCACAATTTTGTCATACACTCATAGTTATTAAAAACTTTCTAGACATAAGATGACATCAAGTTGTGTTACTCTGTTAGCAACATAAATACAACTTTGTGGCTAATACAACTAAACAATTTCTTTATAGTGTTTTTCACTAAAATTTACAGGAATGCCATTAAGTATTACAAAGTGTATAACTGATGCCAGTGCCTATTTCTCATCATGAGGGGCTATTTGTATCCAGATATCTAACCATCCAAGAATAACCAGTCTGGGTAGCATTAATGTACTTTATTTCAGAGACAAATGACAAACATTGAGTTTTGATGACTTAATGAACCTGACTAATAAGTGAAGCATACAGCACAAGATATAAAACAAAACAAATGGCTATTTTTGTGCCTTTTATGATCCGCTGCCAATGTTTACATGACCCCTTTCAACAAATAGATGGAGGCTCCCTAATTTAAACGACCTCTTTCAACTAAAGGATGAAGGCAGCCAATGTTTACATGACCTCTTTCAACTAAAGGATGAAGGGAGCCAATGTTTACATGACCTCTTTCAACTAAAGAATGGAGGCAGCCAATGTTTACATGAACTCTTTCAACTAAAGGATGAAGGCAGCCAATGTTTACACGACCTCTTTCAACTAAAGGATGAAGGCAGCCAATGTTTATATGACCTCTTTCAACAAAAGAATGGAGGCAGCCAATGTTTACATGACTTCTTTCAACTCAAGGATAAAGGCAGCAAATGTTTACATGACCTCTTTCAACTCAAGGATGAAAGCAGCCAATGTTTACATGACCCCATTCAACTAAAGGATGAAGGCAGCCAATGTTTGCATGACCTCTTTCAACTAAAAAGTGGAGGCAGCCAATGTTTACATGACAGCTTTCAACTCAAGGATGAAGGCAGCCAATGTATATAAGACCCCATTCAACTAAAGGATGAAGGCAGCCAATGTTTGCATGACCTCTTTCAACTAAAAAGTGGAGGCAGCCAATGTTTACATGACAGCTTTCAACTCAAGGATGAAGGCAGCCAATGTATATAAGACCCCATTCAACTAAAGGATGAAGGCAGCCAATGTATACATGACCTCTTTCAACTAAAGGATGAAGGCAGCCAATGATTACACGATATCTTTCAACTAAAGGATGAAAGCAGCCAATGTTTGCACAACCTCTTTCAACTAAAGAATGGAGGCAGCCAATTTTTACATGACTGCTTTCAATTCTAGGATGAAGACAGCTAATATATACAAGACCCCATTCAACTCAAGGACGAAGGCAGCCAATGTTTACATGACCTCTTTCAACTAAAGGATGAAGGCAGCAAATGTATACATGACCCCATTCAACTAAAGGATGAAGGCAACCAATGTTTACATGACCTCTTTCAACTAAAGAATGGAGGCAGCCAATGTTTACATGACCTCTTTCAACTCAAGGATGAAGGCACCCAATGTTTACATCACCCCTTTAAACTAAAGAATGGAGGCAGCCAATGTATACAAGACCCAATTCAACTAAAGGATGAAGGCAGCCAATATTTACATGACCCCATCCAATTAAAGGATGAAGGCACCCAATGTTTACATCACCCCTTTAAACTAAAGAATGGAGGCAGCCAATGTATACAAGACCCAATTCAACTAAAGGATGAAGGCAGCCAATATTTACATGACCTCTTTCAACAAAAGGATGGAGGAAGCCAATGTTTACATGACCCTTTTCAACTAAAGGATGAAGGCAACCAATGTTTACATGACCCCATTCAACTAAAGGATGAAGGCAGCCAATGTTTACATGACCGCTTTTAACTAAAGAATGGAGGCAGACAATGTTTACATGACCTCTTTCAACTAAAGGATGAAGGAAGCCAATGTTTACATGACACCTTTCAACTAAAGGATGAAGGCAGCTAATGTTTACACGACCTCTTTCAACTAAAGGATGAAGGCAGCCAATGTTTACATGACCTCTTTCAACTAAAGGATGAAGGCAACCAATGTTTACACGACCTCATTCAACTAAAGGATGGAGGGAGCCAATGTTTACATGACCCCTTTCAACTAAAGGATGAAGGCAGCCAATGTTTACATGACCCCATTCAACTAAAGGATAAAGGCAGCCAATGTTTACATGGACCCCATTCAACTAAAGGATGAAGGCAGCCAATGTTTACATGACCCGATTCAACTAAAGGATAAAGGCAGCCAATGTTTACATGACCCCATTCAACTAAAGGATGAAGGCAGCCAATGTTTACATGACCTCTTTCAACTAAAGGATGAAGGCAGCCAATGTTTACATGACCTCTTTCAACTAAAGGATGGAGGAAGCCAATGTTTACATGACCCCTTTCAACTCAAGGATGAAGGCAGCCAATGTTTACATGACCCCATTCAACTAACAGATGAAGGCAGCCAATGTTTACATGACCCAATTCAACTAAAGGATAAAGGCAGCCAATGTTTACATGACCCCATTCAACTAAAGGATGAAGGCATCCAATGTTTACATGACCTCTTTCAAATAAAGGATGAAGACAGCCAATGTTTACATGACCCCATTCAACTAAAGGATAAAGGCAGCCATTGTTTACATGACCCCATTCAACTAAAGGATAAAGGCAGCCATTGTTTACATGAACTCTTTCAACTAAAGGATGAAGGCAGCCAATGTTTACATGACCTCTTTCAACTAAAGGATGAAGGCATCCAATGTTTACATGACCTCTTTCAACTAAAGGATGAAAGCAGCCAATGTTTACATGACCTCTTTCAAATAAAGGATGAAGACAGCCAATGTTTACATGACCCAATTCAACTAAAGGATAAAGGCAGCCAATGTTTACATGACCCCATTCAACTAAAGGATGAAGGCATCCAATGTTTACATGACCTCTTTCAACTAAAGGATGAAGGCAGCCAATGTTTACATGACCTCTTTCAACTAAAGGATGGAGGGAGCCAATGTTTACATGACCTCTTTCAACTAAAGGATGAAAGCAGCCAATGTTTACATGACCTCTTTCAAATAAAGGATGAAGACAGCCAATGTTTACATGACCCCATTCAACTAAAGGATAAAGGCAGCCATTGTTTACATGAACTCTTTCAACTAAAGGATGAAGGAAGCCAATGTTTACACGACCTCTTTTAACTAAAGGATGGAGGAAGCCAATGTTTACATGACCCCATTCAACTAAACGATGAAGGCAGCCAATGTTTACATGACCCCTTTCAACTAAAGGATAAAGGCAGCCAATGTTTACATGACCTCTTTCAACTAAAGGATGAAGGCAGCCAATGTATAAATGACCTCTTTCAACTAAAGGATGAAGGCAGCCAATGTTTACATGACCTCTTTCAACTAAAGGATGAAGGCAGCCAATGTTTACATAACCTCTTTCAACTAAAGGATGAAGGCAGCCAATGTTTACAAGACCTCTTTCAACTAAAGGATGAAAGCAGCCAATGTTTACATAACCCCATTCAACTAAAGGATGAAGGCAGCCATTGTATAAATGACCTCTTTCAACTCAAGGATGAAGGCAGCCAATGTTTACATGACCTCTTTCAACTCAAGGATTAAGGCAGCCAATATTTACATGACCACTTTCAACTAAAGAATGGAGGCAGCTAATGTTTACATGAGCCTTTTCAACTAAAGGATGAAGGCAGCCAATGTTTACATGGACCCCATTCAAGTAAAGTATGAAGGCAGCCAATGTTTACATGACCTCTTTCAACTAAATGATAAAAGCAGCCAATGTTTACATGACCTCTTTCAACTCAAGGATGAAGGCAGCCAATGTTTACATGACTCCTTTCAACTAAAGGATAGAGGCAGCCAATGTTTACATGACCTCTTTCAACTAAAGAATGGAGGCAGCCAATGTTTACATGACCCTTTTCAACTAAACAATAGAGGCAGCCAATGTTTACATGACCTCTTTCAACTAAAGGATGAAGGCAGCCAATGTTTACATGTACCCCATTCAACTAAAGTATGAAGGCAGCCAATGTTTACATGACCTCTTTCAACTCAAGGATGAAGGCAGCCAATGTTTACATGACCTCTTTCAACTAAAGGATGGAGGAAGCCAATGTTTACATGACCTCTTTCAACTCAAGGATGAAGGCAGCCAATGTTTACATGACCACTTTCAACTCAAGGATGAAGGCAGCCAATGTTTACATGACCTCTTTCAACTGAAGGATGAAGGTAGCCAATGTTTACATGACCTCTTTCAACTCAAGGATGAAGGCAGCCAATGTTTACATGACCTCTTTCAACTCAAGGATGAAGGCAGCCAATGTTTACATGACCTCTTTCAACTAAAGTATGATGGCAGCCAATGTTTACTTGACCTCTTTCAATTCAAGGATGAAGGCAGCCAATGTTTACATGACCTCTTTCAACTCAAGGATGAAGGCAGCCAATGTTTACATGACCTCTTTCAACTAAAGGATGATGGCAGCCAATGTTTACATGACCTCTTTCAACTCAAGGATGAAGGCAGCCAATATTTACATGACCTCTTTCAACTCAAGGATGAAGGCAGCCAATGTTTACATGACCCCATTCAACTAAAGGATAAAGGCAGCCAATGTTTACATTACCCTTTTGACTAAAGGATGGAGGTATCCAATGTTTACATGATCCTTTTCAACTAAAGAATGGAGGTAGCCAATGTTTGCATGACCTCTTTCAACTAAAGGATGAAGGCAGCCAATGTTTACATGACCTCTTTCAACTAAAGAATGAAGGCAGCCAATGTTTACATGACCTCTTTCAACTAAAGAATGGAGGCAGCCAATGTATACATGACCTCTTTCAACTAAAGAATGAAGGCAGCCAATGTTTACATGACCTCTTTCCAGGATGGAGGCAGCCAATGTTTACATGACCTCTTTCAACTAAAGAATGAAGGCAGCCAATGTTTACATGATCTCTTTCAACTAAAGGATGAAGGCAGCCAATGTTTACATGACCTCTTTCAGCTAAAGAATGAAGGCAGCCAATGTTTACATGACCCCTTTCAACTAAAGGATGGAGGCAGCCAATGTTTAGCTGAGCCCTTTTATTTAACTTTGATAACTCACACAAAAATCAAGATGTTTACATCAGCCCCTATCACTTTAGTGTAATAAAAGGTATAAGAATGTAGAAAACAATGCAAGAAAAAACTAAATGGAAATATCATTGATCAGTTTTGTTGCAGTATGGCCTGTTCTAATGCATGCTCACTGAAATTGACATCAGATCAATAAATTCTCTCCATGTCAATTCTATCTCTTTATTATCTAAAATGTCATTATTAAGGTTAAAAAAAGTTTTCAAGATCTTTCTAAGCTTTCTCCCAGAGGTTACTTTGTTTATCACTGCACAGATACAAAAATAGAAGAAATAACAAAATTAGCAAACTATTACAGCAAAGTAACAATACTCCATCTAGCAAATCACTAATGCCATGCAACATTTCATTCTCTGAGAAAAAAAAATCTAAGATTTCTGAAAACAAATATCAACAGGCTCTGAACCCATTCAACACTCTTCAAGGATATGAAGCAACCTTTTAAATTCATATAGCTTTTATTGCAATCCTTCATATTAAAGTTCTGAAGGTCATATGACCGAAGTTGAAATGCCATGGGTTCTGAGTTATCAAGAATCATACTTCAGATATTTTAGCATACCTACCTATAAGTATATGGTCCTTTCTGAGTTACTTTTGGCTTGCCACCATTCATGAACTGTTGAGGATTTTCAAGGTTGAACACATAGATCTGGAAATAGATGGGCACTGGCGGTTCTACCCAATTGTTATAGATGTCTCCACCTTGTTTAAGATTTATTTCCTGTGAAAAAATTACAATTACATATAGTTCAATAATACAAGGCAGCTTCCTTTTTATTATTAATTCATTAAAATTATCTTGTATATTGATAAGTAGCTAACAATAGTTGGTATTTGTTAATCCTGACTATATTTACAAAAATGAATTAATTTTATACAAGACAACTTAGAAATATTTAACTTTAGAATGTTTGTACACTCTTCCATTATTGAACAAAGATGCCAGTCTCCTCTTGCATTCACAAATTGAAGCTGTTATCAAGTGATTAAATACAAATTCAACCTATCACTGAATGACCAAGATACATATTCAAACTGTTACGAAAGGTCAAGATACAAATTCAAGTTTTTACTGAATAGTCAGGATACATACAAACTGTTACCTTATGGTTATGATAAAATTAAAACTGTTAACTACAGTTAAAATGCAAATTCAACCTGTAACTGAAATGGTCAAAATACAAAATGAAGCTTTTATTGAATGGTCAAAATACAAATTCAAGCTGTTATTGAATGGTCAAAATACAAATTCAAGCCGTTACTGAATGGTCAAGATATAAATTCAAGCTGTTACCAAATGGTCAAGGTACCTATTTAAGCTGTTACTAATTTGGAAGGTACAAGTCAAAGCTGTTACTGAATGTTCTAGATAAAAACTAAATGTTACTGAATGGTCACAATACAAATCTAGGCTGTTACCAAATGGTTAAGAAAATTCAAGATGTTACTGAATATTCTAAATATAAATTCAAATTGTTACAGAACGGTCTAGATACAAATTCAAACTGTTACTGAATGTAAATTCAAACTGTTACAGAAAGGTCTAAATACTAATTCAAGCTGTTCCAGAAAGGTCTAAATACTAATTCAAGCTGTTACAGAATGTTTTAGATACAAATTCAAATTGTTACAGAATGGTCTAGATACAAATTCAAACTTTTACTGAATATTCTAGATACAAATTCAAACTGTTACTGGATATTCTAGATACAAATTCAAACTGTTACAAAATGTTCTAGATTCAAATTCAAACTGTCACTGAATGGTCAAGATACAAATTCAAACTGTTACTGAATGACCAAGTTACAAACTCAAGCTGTTACTAATTAGTCAACATATATGAAGCAAATTAATTGCTAACCATAAAGTTAATCTGGATCCTTTTAAGCTCATGGTACATACAGCTTTAAATGTGCTAGAGAATCAGATATACACTGTGTATCATCCTCACCTTCAAGTTACAACAGTATTATAAACATCCCTCACTTGCTAGTGGCACGAGAATGAGTAACAGTGTTTCAATGATTTAATAACAGATAATTGTGTTAGATTCAAAAGCAAAAAGCTTCAATGTTAGAGAGCAGCAGTTTATCAGCTATGGCACTTCCTAATCAGCCTGGTTTGAATCATTCTGTCTCCTGATGTTTGTACCAGGAAGTAAAGCCTAGCATGAATGCATGACAATTATGGCAGCTACACCCCTTCCTGTTATGCGGTTTTCTGACTAATTGACTCAGTAATTTTATACCATTTCCTTAAAGGACAGCATTATTTGGAAAAAATATCTTTCAAAATCACTTTCTTTCCTGAAAGTTGTCCAAAACGTGTACCATTGATAGGCCAACAATACCTTCAATATTCCTCTATCAGTTCACTTTGAAACAAAGTAATGTGAACAGTAGGTTCTGCATCCAGCCCATTTTTAAGAGTCTTCTATATTGACACTAATAAGCATTGTGTATGTGCCCAGCCCATCTGAATAGTCCTCCATATGTGTACTAGTAAGCACTAGGAATGTGCCCAGCCCATTTTAAGAGTCCTCTATATGGCCTCTAGTAAGCATTGTGTATATCCCCAGCCCATCATGAATAGTCCTATGTGTACTAGTAAGCGATATGTATGTACCCAGCCCATTTTAAGAGTCCTCTATATGGACTCTAGTAAGCATTGTGTATGTGCCCAGTCCATCATGAATAGTCCTTTTTATGTGAATTAGTAAGCACTGGATATGTACCCAGCCCATCATGAATAGTCCTCCATATGGACTCTAGTAAGGCAATGATGGCTCAGAAGTATGTTGCAGGGCTAGAAATTAGCGGCAGTCCGCTAGCTGAGGCTAGATTTCCTGTCAGACTAGTAACTTTCATAATGTTAATAGCCCGATTGGCTAGTAAGTTTCGGTTATCGAAAGTCAACGTTTGTTTACGCCATTCCCTAATAAAGACTTGACTTCGGCAGAGGTCCCATAGAATCAAAGCAGTAACCATTGTCAACACAGTCATAAAATATTAGCATGAGAAGATGAAGTCAATATCTGCCTCGGAAAGGTGCGTTTCTATAACAAGAAGCCATCTGATTTGTGCATTCGCTTAACAGCGCCAATTATAGTACCGTCATTAACAACAGAAGTTAGGTAATTGATCCTGATTAATCTGTTAATGATTAAATTAAAAATGATGTGGTATAACACTTTATTCACTCAGCCAAAGAAATAAACTACAAAATGGTATACAACATAAAAGAATACCACAAAAGCTATTTGAAGAAATTAAAGTTTGCAGGTCTGTTTGATTACTGGGGGTTTTTTCAGGGGGGAGGGGTGCTTGCTAGCCAAACACTCCAATAGTCACAAACGGAAAACTATATATTTTACACTTGCATTGAAATAATTATAAAAATCAAATTAATTTATTATGATAACTTTATTGACATCTTTTCCATACAACTTTTTATATGATGTTAAGAATTGACTTTATTTTTTTACCTTACAAGAATGGACAAATAATTGAATAGACATGGAGATATCAAGCAGAATGCTGTACATTTTAAAATCTCTGAGCATGGGCATCTAAGATTTGAAAATGTTCCGCCTTTTTATTAATTTCAACAATATACAACTGTCCAATTAATCAGGAACAATTACCAAACTTTTGCTATTAATAAGACCATAACTGGAACTGTTTTAAAGAATGTGCCGAATTAGATGGGTTCATTTGATGGGAACTTACTTTTTCTAAGCTGAAACTAACATCATCTTCTGATGCTAATATTTTGTAACAGTGTTCACAATAGCCACTGCTTTGATCATGCAGAACAAGCACTGAAGTCCTGATCAGATAGAGGCCATTTAATGGGGGGAAAGCACGTTTTTTGAAATGGTGTTTCTTGCTCTGACTTTCTTATATAAAGGACACTGATATTCATTTTCTTACATTAAATAATTCACGTCAGCTATACTGTAACATCTCGTATTCCCAAAGAAGACACAATTCACTCCTTATAAGACAGACAAAATGTGGCGTTTTATAGAACGTATTCAGCTACCAGAAAAGAACAAAAAAAATATGAAAATGACATTAAAGAGAGGAATAATTCTTATGATATGGAAAAGTGTAATCAAATGTTTCAGACAACATGGACAAAAGACAGGGAATGGCTAAATTATGATGAAGAAAAGAGTGTTATGCAGTATAACTGGTGTGCGAAATTAACAAAAAACAAACACAGAGAAAACATCCAGTTTTGTTGCAGGTTGTTTGAACTTTAAAACTGAATCAGTAAACTCACATGAAAGCTTGGGCAAAACAAAAATAACAGAAAAGCAGCTATGCAGATACCACCAGAGGAATCGACCACCGGTAAGATCTTGGGAAGATTTAACAAAATGTGTTAAACCATAGGTGCTCAACGCAAGCTTGATGCTGAGAAGAAGAAAAAAAACACCCAATAATCTGAAGGAAAGCAATCTTAAAGAGTGACAAAAATATATCAGATTACCTCCATGACCCATTCTGACGTAGGACACTGTATCATACTATATGAGACAAGGTCAGTAACTTCTAAATACTTTGTTTTACCCATGACTCTCGATTTCCTTCTGGTATTTCGGTCGTTGAAGGCATATGGCCATAATCCATGGCTTATTTTACTCCCGAGATATTTTACTATTCATCAAGCTATAATTGACATTTCTGTATTGCACCAAACAGAAGTAACAGGTTCCGAAACGTGCGAATTTCGCCTGCCAGGACAATGTTGCTTTCAGGTGACAACAGGTGAAAGTGGCTATGGTAAAGAACCAAAGACCCTTCAATGATTTTGCATGGATGTGTTAGCTGGATGAGATGAATGGAGTTGATGTTGGAGACAAAGGATTGATAAATAGGTTATTACATTTACTCACTATATTACTGTAAATGAAAGGCATAAACCTGTTTTGGTGGAGCATTTCCGGTCAGTTCTTGTCGGTGCAAGTGTGGATGCTGATGTAGAATTGGAATGGGACATATTAAAGAGTCAAGTCTAATGCAAGTAGGTGTATATTCAAATATATATTTTTAAAAAATACAGAAAATATCATTGACACCAGATTTGTTAAAATTCTTTATTTAGCATAGTATCTTGATTTTAAATGGTAAACATGTAAGAAAAGCTTTCAAACAAATTAATATCAACATTATTTAAGTATTGACATTATATTTTTCTTGATGTACATTTATTCAGATTATAATTTTCTTAATGTTTTCTATCTTGCAAAGACATCTGTGCTTTTACTTGGTCCACAGCTGTAAAATGATGTGCTGCTGACCAAAAAAATATTATGGCATTGATTGACCTTATCCTAACAATCCCAGCCTACTCTGCAGATGCTGAGAAGGGTTTCTCAGAGATATAAATGGTGAGGAGTGAATGGAGACCATGTTTGCAACCTTGGGTTCTGTCAGACCTAATTTTTATAATGTTCCATACAAATGATATTCCAACAAATGATCCATCACCAGCAGTACATTTGTGGAATGTTTCTAGGAGATAGGCAAGGAGACCTGAACAAACCCCATATGGACCCAGAGCACAGGTGTAGGATGAGAAAGGACACATGGATCCTTTTCTGGAATTGGATCCAGATATTCTAGAAAAACAAGAAATGTGAATTGACTGACTGATGATTTTGAAGCAGGATTTGAATTATAATTCTGTAATTCTGTGTTTCATATGATAATGCTATTATGAATAATATTGTTGTTAATCTCAATACAAGTGTGTGATATTGTTTTTGGACAGGACTAGTAAAGATTTGGCAGGACTAGTACATTTCTCAGCATACTAGTCCTTCTGGCTACAAAGAAATTTGTGTCAAATTTAAGCCTTGGGTTGGTCTCAGTGACCTTGACCTTTCATCAATATATGTTGTTATCAAATTTAAACCATATTTCAGCACAAGATACATGGTGGCCAGTATGAATTTGGTGGAGGAAAAACCTGGGAAAACCCCCCAGAAAGAACCACCAATTCAAAAGAAGCTACTGGCATTCAAGATATATAAGATATATAGTCACAAAGTAAATTTAAAACATGAAGCATTTTTTTCTTAACAAACTTACCAAGACCAAAAGCAAAGACTGTTGCTATGTAAAATATACCAAAATATAAAGGCTCCTGTAATAATCTTTCACACTTTCATCAAAGAACTTACTCCTGAACAAAGGTATTTTGCAGAACTAATTTTCCTTTGAGCCACAAAGATAATTTCACATTTTAAACACAAATCGATATGTCACTTACTTATACCTGAAGTGCAAACCCTCCAGAAAGCTTGGTCAATGTATGTGATCAAGTATCAAAGTTAACATGTACAAAAAAGTTCTTTCAGCCAGAGTGCCCATAACCTTTGACATTTTGACCATAAATTCAATAGTTCAATAGTCTATTTACTGACTAATATGTAAACTACACTATGGTGAATACATAGTTGGAAACTGACTTTTTCTGGACATAAACCGATTTTTATTTCTCACTTGCAATGACTTTGACCTTAGACCTTTTGACCCTCATACCATTGGGTTTCTACCTTGTTCCAAGTGAAAGTCATCCACAAAGATAGTCTAGGTTTGTGATCAGTAGGTGTGAGATATTTTTCAATTTCTGTCTTTTCTGCACATGTTGTTCATCTTTGGAGTTTAAAGATCAAAGTTTATACTGCATGTGCTTTTACATCATTTCTACAATTTATCTCTGTTCAAGATCTACAGCTCCAATAAGAATGAGACTCTGCCACATGGAACAATTTTGTGCTGGATCTTTTGATTTTTCCTTCAGCATTCTGTAGAGCTTTCCTAGTAGTCACTCTTCTGATAGCCAGAACCTGTGTCCAGGACCCTGTCCGGCCATCTTATCCTCATCAGTTTCCTCAGGCAGCCAATGTGAAAATGGTTCAGCTTCTTGTCAGGTGCATGTAAACCATATAGGTTCATATGCATACATTAGGGTTGGCAACAAAGTGAATTTGTAGACCTTCAGTTTTGTTTTTAAACTGATGCCTCAGCACTTTTAGACACTGGCACATAGTCTACCAGAGGCCACACTTGCTTTAGTTGTGTCAACAGTTCCTTGTTGAATCACAAAGAATAATACTCCAGCTTTAGAATTCCAATTAATTTTCAGTATATGTCTTTGTCCAAGAATTCTGATGAGCACAAGAATTTTCCAGGGGAAATAAATTGTTTTAAATAAACAATTCAATTAAAACTGGCAACAAATATACCTTTGAGCCCAAAGGTATGAATTATGACTGACTGAAAATCACTATGAAACATCAATTTTAACCATAAATAAAATGCAAAAAAGAGATCGCCCGATAGGTCATGTGATCACTTTCTTACAAATGACATAGTAATGTAAGTCATGCATGAATCTAATTGTACTGAACGAATCCTACTATAAGAGTCAATAATAAAAAAATTTCAAAAAGTTGTTTACTACAGAACTGAAACTGGTTCCGAATGGTCAGCAAAAGATACAAAGTTTCAAACTACTGTACTGACTGTTTATCAAATGAAAATGAACTGAAATGAATTTTCCAGAAAAATGTCAAATCATGTGAAAAGAGGTTTCATTAAAATAACATGGAATGAAATAATAGTAAAATAAAAAAAAGAATTTAAAACTAACACACAAGTAATATAATTACATACCCATAACAAGCCTTTTAGAGAATCTCGCAGTTTAACTTATTTCAACTATGTTATTATTTTTAAATTGTTTTGATAGTGTTAAGATAAACAACAAATTAAAATAAAACTGTCATTATTCTTTCTCTGATTCTTTGCACTGTCAGACCTAAAGTTTGAAGGATGCACATAGACACAAGTTTTGAAGGATGCACACCAATTATTAAGTTTACATTCAAGGCTTGAGGCTCTATATATTAACAATGTAAAACAATCACATGCTGAAACTCTTTTAATCACAAGTAAACATATATATATATATATATATATATATATATATATATATATATATATATATATATATATATATATATATATATCATGATATTAACACATTTTATCCAATTTAATTACTTTAGGTTTTGTGACAAAATCTTTTCCGAAATGAAGATTATGATAAACACAAAACTTTCTGTGTTGTTGATGTCGCTCTGCAAAATATTATTTTCTCCTGTGCATATTTACAATAGTGTCTCAGGAAAAAAAAAAAAAAGAGACTTCCTGATGTGCGTCAACACTGGTGACGCATTAGACAACGATGGGTCGTCTATATGAAAGTTTGTTACGAGTATGATGAAAAAAACAAAACATTTTTTTAAAAAATTACCATTACTTTATTAAAAATAGCTAATTTTCCAAAATAATAAGACATATGACAATGAAATATTTCTGAAAGGGTAGAAATAACTGCTCAAGAGTCAAGTGCGTCTAAACAAGGCTGTTCAACCAAAGTCTATTAGTTACATCACAGGAGTCTGCAGTTTTATCAATAAAACATACATTCAATTTATAACAACATGAAATCCTGTTAAGTTGATTTCATTTCAGAAATTTCATCGTGCTTTGATAAAACTGCAGACTCCTGTGGTTACATCGGCCCAAAATTTACCTGTTTGATCTTGTCATGAATAATAGTGTCATACAAGCCAAGCAGAACAAATCCGGAAATAAGTAGCAGAACTCCCACCACCAGAAGGCTAACGAGAAAACAAACTTTTCGAGACATATTTAATTTTGTCAACTCTCGATTTCCATCTTGTCGTTTTTTATTGTTCTGTCTATCCTCGTGACTAGGCTAATCGGAATACTTTGCATGAAATTGCAAACGGTATTTGTACTGTACGATGTAATGGTGGCGCTCTATAGTTTCGTATTTAGCACATGGTTAGAACTTTTAAGAAAATAGTTTTCCCGGGTTTCCTCACTAGCTATAGTGGCTATTTAAGAGAGACTTTGTATATATTAGGTATTGTTCAAAGCACCTTTAATCCCTTTATTTTGATGTATGAATGATGGATGTAATATGGGTTAGAAAGTATACAGCTTGGCCTTACTCCAGATGTGTATCTTTCAAAAATGTGCTAGCTCTACTTGCTCATTTTCACTTCTCGAATTTCATAGGTAAATTGTAAAAAATAGAGCCGATAACTTTTTTTACATTTTATGTATTTGGTAATTCATTCATTGCACTTTTAGAAACTGGTATTGTATAGTTTGGGAAAATTCATTTTTCATAGTTTAATAGCTGCCAAGAATAGTGTACTTTGGAAACATTCAGGTTGATTTTTGGAGCACAAGGGAGCAGTCATTTTAGTTATCAGTGTCCTAAGATTATTTAAAATTTTCAAAAGTACAATATCCAAAGAAATTTCAACCACATTACATAAAAGTAGCATATAGGTATACCAATGTTCTCTCCACTATGCACATCTAAAATGCAAACAACTTCACCTTACATACATCACTCTCTCAAAAGTACATAAAAACTGGTGAGCGCCACCAATACAGTATATATTTGATTGTATACACTTCCCGTAGACACTGAAGAAGACTGATTCAAATAGTCAGGAAACAGTGTTAAAATATGGCTCATAGACAATTCGGCCCATAGACAAATCAGATCAAAACAATTCGGCCCAAGTTGGACCAAAAATAAGACAATTCACCCAATTAAATAATGCAGCTGACAACATTTCTAACAAGTATTTTTTTTTTTAAAAAAATTTTCAGTAAGAAATAGTAATTTATAACTTATTTATGTGTAAGTTAACTAAGAAAATCTATTTTTTTTATAATTTCTTATATAATTATTTTTACTATATACTTAGAAGTTCTTACTTTAGGTCACATTTTTTTTTTCCTTTTGGGATATAATGAATGTAATTTATGAAATTTATTTCCTTTCAAATACTTAACTTGTTTTTCAAAGTGAGAACGAATATCAATGATGTATAATAATTAGTTCCTACATGTGAAGGTGTGCACTGGTTTAAGAACACTGTTTCATTCTCAGTTTAATTAGTTTGTAAAATAGAATAGGTTGAGAATATAATTTGAAACATTTGTTGAATAATATAATTGTTTTTCGTAGTTAAATATTATGAGTTTTGGATATCTTTCTTTCTCTCCTTCATATGAAAAAATAATTGATAGAAAGGGATAAAGTGAATCAAAGCAAAATATATATGAACCTGTTTACACAAAACTCGATTGCTTGAGTACATATGCATACATGCATGCATTCATACATACATACATACATACATACATACATACATACATACATACATACATACATACATACATACATACATACATACATACATACATACATACATACATACATACATACATACATACATACATACATACATACATACATACATACATACATACATACATACATACAGACATACATACATAAATACTGTGGTCGACTAAACGTGCATTTTCCCAGGAAGCTTTTGTTTTAGATTATATATTTACTTTTTATACATAACAATTTAGAATATGTTTCTAAATCTGGAACAATTGCCAGCGCCAGATTATCAAATAGGCAGAGAATGCACCGGCCTCTGTTCAAAAAAAAAAAATTGGAAGCTGCACTGAATACTTGCTATTGAGAGTCTTTTTAAACAGCAACTGGTTGATAAAACTATTGCACAAGGAAGGAAAATAAGAGATTGTGCATATTGCATTTAGTTATAAATACTCAAGTGCCAAACAAATTCAACCTTCTTCCACAGGAGATATGATGCATCTCATTATCATCTATGCGACTCCAAATCCATTTATACTATGCTTCTTTTTAAACACATTCTTTCTACCATGTAATATTTGTCTTTGTTACGGTTTTCTTTGAGATATCCAGAAGCTCTTAATTTTTATAACTTCAAAAATATTTTACCAAATTCAATAAATGTTTCAAATTTTTTTTTAGCCTATTCTATATTACAAACTAAGAATGAAACTGTGTTCTTAAACTAGTGCACACGTTCACAGGTAAGAAACAATTATTGTATATCATTGTTATTCGTTCTCACTTTGAAAAATGAAATAAATACTAGAAAGTAAAAAGCGGCCTCCATTTATTTCATACATTAAACTCATTATACCCCAAAAGAATAAAATAATTCAGTTACCTAATACAAAAATTTTGAACTATACAGTAAAAAAACAAATTATATAAGAATTATCCTAAAATATTTTGTCTTAGTTAACTTATGCATATATAAGTTATTAGTTACTAAGTATTTCCTTTCTAAAACTATTGTCAGTTGCATTATTAAGTTGGGCTGAATTGTCTTTCAAGAATGGCCGAATTGTCTTATGTTCAGTCCAACTTGGGCCGAATTACCAAATAGTTTTAAAATACATTTGTTTGACGTTCATTGAATTTCTATTTTTCAATTGCGCATATCAAACTTCACAAGTTCCGGTTCTTTTGGTAGTTCTACTTCGATATTAGGATCGCTCACCAGTTATTATGTACTTTGAGAGAGTGATGGTGTTTGCATTTAAAATATGTCCAGTGGATAGAATGTAGTTGTACCTGTTTAATTCCTTAATATAATATGGTTGACATTTTTTGCAAATGATCTTTGAAAACTGCTAACAAAAATGACTGCTCCAAGGTGCTCCAAAAATCAGCCTGAATTTGCCTAGTGTTGTATCCTTGGCAATTTTAAAATAGGGAAAATGAATTTAACCAGACTAGATAATACCAGTTTGTGAAAGTGCAATGAATGAACTACCAAATATATAAAATGTAAAAGAAAGTTATCTGCCCTTTTATTTGACAATTTACCTTTGAATTTCAGGTCTCACCGGACAGTTGTTTTGGCAAATTTTCATCCGACAATGATCTATTGCAGAAAAATGATCATAATTTTACAATAAAGATACAAATAAAAACTAAGTAATGATTTTTGTTGAAAGGATGCTTGTAAGATTCTGACTAAGGTATTAAGGTTAATTCCTTATGCAACTGGTGGTTTTGATACTGAACCTATTCTACCACCAACCCCTTTTTTTTACATTCATTTTTGAAAAGAAAAGAGTTATTTTCAACCTGTTCCTTTGAGAAGCAGGCTAACAGACTCAGTATGTACCTTATTGATCTTGAAATTTCACTAGTACTATAACAAATTAACATACTTTTCATCACCCCTCAACCATGTAGATTTTTAGATATTTACCTCTGAAGCAGACACATGTAAATTCATAAGCCAAGTCGGATGCACATTTGCAGCCCAAGATATGCATTTGATCTCCAGTGCTAGTCTGTGACAGGCAGTCACCAACAAGGCAACCCATTTACAAGCCTAACTCAAAGTAAATGTAAACCACATTACAGATTTAGCTTATGTGTGAATATATAAATGCTAGGGTTGTGATAATCAGGCTCATGCCTTCTACTTTAAAAATTACGGGGGGTGTCAAAATACGAAACTATCCAGTGAGACCTCAGGAAGTGAAAAGTGACTAAGTGGAGCTAGCAGATATTTGAAAGATGAAAATTTTCATTAAGGCCAAGCTGTATGCTCTATAACTTGTATTACACCCATCAATCATACACTAAAATAATGAGTACAAGGTATTTTTCTAATATATAATATAGCCAGTAAGGAAATCCGGGAAAATTATTTTTCCTTAAAATTTTAATATATGCAAAATACGAAATAATAGAATACCACCACTATGGGATTGCGAAGCATAAGCATGACGATCTTACCTCCGATATTAAAGAGCTTTACAAGGTACACAATAGTCTGGTCCCCCTCTGCATTTTAGGTATCACGGTACCAATTGTTTTTCCATAGACCGCAATGCTAAAGTTTTGCAAAATAAATATGTTTTTTATTCTACCTCATCATGCATGTCACATGCTGTGACAGAGAACAATGTTAGATTGTTAATTTGATAACAACGAAAATAGGTACTCCATTGCATTTAAGAGAGATAACTCTGCTGGAACTAGACAGGGGTAAGAGTTATCTAGTTACACCAGACACATTTTCATTCATGTGTACCACATTTTAAAAAAATCTTAAAATATACAAAATGTGATATAGATATGAATTAACATAATCTCACATGTTGCCAAGAGGCTTAACTTTTTTAAAGCCTAACAGAAAGTACAACTCTTAAATAATCTACCAATCACAGCTAGTGTTGTTTATTTCAGAATGCACCTTACACCTTAAGCTCCACCTACCTGGGGTTGTACAATTGGTACTGTTATACCATTAGTTATTCCTCCTTCATTGTGCTTCACTTCCAGGCTGGTCCCCATTTTTTTTTCATACAGTGTATCATAGAAACACAAACATGTAGGCAGCATTTATGAACTGTACTAGCTTGATTTAGGAAAGCAAATGGATGCTGAACAATTTTGGTCAAATATTGAGTCTTATAAGAATAAAATGTATACAATTTTCAGAAAATAGCACAAGTAGACTTTTGATAACTATAGCTACAACAGACACTGGCTTGTAATGACTAATGACTTTATATCTGTGTACATGTAGTCAGTTATTATATTCGCACACATGCAACAAAATAAGTTATGTAAACATCAATATAATTGATACTGGCCATATACTGACTATTTTAACTGCAAAACATGATAAAAAATATTCAGAAAAAAAACAACTGTCTTGTTTTCATAAGGCATACCATAAACCAGGATAGAGAACACACTTGTAGATAGATCATGTATATCATATATGAGTAATTTTAGGTAATTTGATCCAGACATGGTGCTCCTTCGCACTTTTATTTTAATTGCCCTGCTCTAATTTTCCATTTTTGCACATTTTACTGCCTTAAAATTGTTCATACAATTTTTTTTAGATAAGTTTTCTTGCTTTCCTTTTAGTCAAATTAGCAGGTAATACCATCAGACAAGTGCAGTTTCTTTAAGTCAGCATTTTTTATTGTCACTTGTATAAGCCTAATAATAGCCTACTATTGACTTTAAGTTCTATTTCTTTCTGTCCACCTGTTCTTTTGGAATTCCCATATTAGGTCACACATTATTGAGTATAAAACATTCTTTCCATTCAAGTACACACTGTTCTTTAAACTTTGCATACCATAGCAAAAACAACAATCCACATTTGCATGGGATGATATCTACATGCTTATGGAAGTGTGCACTCCACATAATGGCATTGTAAAGAATATGAACTATGTAAAATAAAACAGCCACAACATCTCAGAAAACAAAATAACATCAATCCTGAGGTCTCTACTACATATAGAAATTAATGTGTTCATAAACTCATCTATACTATATAATAATATATTGGAGGACATAACAATAACACACCTTATGTATATCATTTAGTTATCTCCCTTACACTAGACATAACATTTCAAGATATAAAAACTCACAATTTCAGTGATTGGTTATGATGTTAAAAGTCTGTGCTATTAAATTAAATAACATAAAAGAGTGAAAACAATAAGCTTTGTAAATTTTAACGAATAATTTATTTCCCTAGAATACAATGTGAAAATTTAAGGTAAAAAAAGCTTACATCTACAAATTAAATCCAAAAATCAAAACTAGAATTTCTGGTAATAAAAAGTCCTTAATGAAACTGAGTTTGAGTCCTGATGAAATCTAAAATGGAAGAGGATGACATTTGTCAAGATCAGCGAAGTGATGTTCTGTCATCAGTCACAGAAAATATTATTCTAGTTTTGAATTCAGTATAACTTCCAATAATTTTTTGTTTAAGAATTTTGTTAGAGCACTTATGTATTTCCAATGTAAAGAATCTCTTTAATTCAGTAATTTGAAGCAAATAAAAACTGAAACCAAACTTGTCACAATATAATAACTTAATGTGTCAAGTGTTTAAGCACAGCTGACAAACTTCTATCAAAAACAACAGTTATTCACTCATTAAGATGCAAAACAGAATTCTGGATGAGGGTCAAAAGTTTATTATTCAAGAAAACAAAGAAGTTTGTAACAATTGATACATACTGCTTGTTCATGGGCAAAACAAAGTATTTGCTGTCTGCAAGATTTCGGAACCACAAGTTGATATTTTACTGACCATTTGCCACTAAAAGGGACCTCGGAAGGCCTCCATTTTCTCATAAGAAATCCATCCTCATCAAAACCCTGACAAATATGTGTGTCAGCTAAAGGAACACATTCTTTATCAAAATCATTCTCATTAGCTTTCTTTGCCAAAGCTCTGATAACTGAACAAGCTGAATATAAATCAGGGATTTCTTTTTTTAATAGGATCAAATTTCTGATCTAAAGAAGGCTTCTCAGTTACAAGTGGATTACCCACAACCCAGATCCCACAATCTTGTCTCCATCTAAGTCATTACCTAGCAGCAAATGAACGCCCTGAAAGGGTAAAGTATACACTACACTGACGGTCACAAGTCCTGAAACTAATGTCTGATGAAAAATTTACATAATGGAGAGGAATATTAATAAAGCCGCACTCTACTCCCTGAATAAGAACACTCTTTTTAGAAGAGTACTTCTCAGAAGTCAAAACACCAGACAATAAAACACTCTAAGAAGCTCCTGCATCCTTTAAAATTTTAATAAGAATAGGATTGGACGAATCGCCCAAGAGTGATATGAACTCTTCAACATGAATGGTTCATAATTCTCCATAATACAATCAGACTAGGGCATTAGACCAAACAAATGTATTGCTTTTAATATATGACTGTGACCTTGACCTCTTGGAAATAAAAGCATTTGGGATAGGTCTATCTAGATTCTGATGCATGTATTTCAATTTAAAGCAATCAGAAATGACTTGTCCTTTATTGCTTGACATAGTTATACGTAGGCAGCAACAAGCATTTTGAAATTTTAGAATTTGTGCCAGATTGATTTTTATTTAGAGTCGTATTAGGCTAAAATACCTTCTTAACAGTAGACTACTGAGTGAATGTTTTGCTTAAAACAGGAACTTTATGAGTTAAGGAGTACTCATCGGCAGCAAGAGCAGCATTGTCCAAGGTTTCAATTTTATGCTCTTCAAGATAATTCTTAATATCATTAGAACACAGTTTTTGAATTCTTCTAGCAACACAAGTTGTTCAAGACTTTCATAATTACGTTCAACTTTCTTGGTTAAACACCATTTCTTAAATAACTGTTATTTTTCTCCAGCAAATTCAACATAATTCTGCCTAGCTTTTTTATAATTTCTGAAATTTTGCTGATAAGCCTCAGGGACTAAAGCATAGCCCCTTAATATGCATTATTTCATTCCAAGTTGAAATTCTCTCTCTCTCTCTCTCTCTCTCTCTCTCTCTCTCTCTCTCTCTCTCTCTCTCTCTCTCTCTCTCTCTCTCTCTCTCTCTCTCTCTCTCTCTCTCTCTCTCTCAAATTTTAGTTGCAATTGCTTTTCTTGCAACTGCATTTGTTTCTGTTTTTCTTCTCTCTGAAGATCGAGCCTCATTAACTCTACTTCAATTTTGAATTTAATTTTTATTTAATGTCAGAGTCTGTCATAGATTTATTGACTGACGCCAAAACACTTTTATCAAAAACACTTGGCCCCACCAAATATTGGATCAAAATATTTTGAATTTCTCGTTTTATTAAGGAAGATTTTGCTTTAGAAAGATCATGCTTTCTAAGTTCAAGAAATTCATCTTTCTTAAAACTATCCAACTGCTTTTCAGTTGGATTAGAAAGAAACGTTTCCACTGCCTGTTGTTTTCACTTAAGATTTCCAATAAAAATATAAAATATTCTTTGCGATTTAGAAACTAGGAAAATTTAAATTTTGAAAAGAAATTTCTGACATATTCAACCACAATTCATAAATCCTAGGACGAGCTACTAATTTTCCTTGTTACGTGACAAGGGCTCGTACTCAATAACAAAAAAAAGACTGAAAGTAAACAAGCTTTGTATATTTTAACCAAAACAATATATTTCCCTAGACAAAATTGTAAAATTGGTAAATAGGACTTACAATTTTTGAATATGATCCAAATATGATTCTAAGAATAAAAACACAAATCCTGTCACTAAATAGTCCTATAAGAATCTAAGTTCGAGTCCCGACGTACAAATATGGATCACAGTCTTTTTTTCCGAATAATTCCAGAATAAATTTCAATGAATATCTTTTAGAATGTTTTTTTATGAAAAAGTCAACTTGTTGATTTTCCAGGGGGGAAAATATTTTAAATCCAAAACTCAGACGAAGAACAAACAATCTTAGCAACAAATTAAAAATAATACATCTTGTACCTTCAAGGTGTTGAACGACTGTCTGAAAAAATATGGAATACGAATTTAGAACCGCAGACTTAAATTCAAGCCTCGCGAGATTGGTCGCGTGGTCTCTTACTACTCCAATTTTCACACGTAGGCCATTGTCAATCCACTTGCAAACCAATCATAACAAAGGATGTTTACACATAGTGATAACGCACAGAAAGTATACTCCTGCTATTGATCAATCATTTTAACTTCCTGTTGACAGTATTTCCAGTGTAAGACGGATTCAATTTTAATTCTCACGTATTATTATTTCGGCTTAAGTAAACAACTTTGTGATAAAAAAATATGTCACTACTAAAAATAGAATCCCAAATCCTGGGAAAATATTCATTGCAATTAAATACAATGAAAAAAGGAAATAAAAAGAATTTTAAATCTTACGCACAAGCAATTTAGACATATACGTAAGAAAATGATGCCGCCGGTAAATAAACGTTGACATATGGATATTATTTCGCTGATGATTTCCGGGGAAATATTATCAGCTAGTTTTCATCCAATGAGAATTTCTAATCTGTCCATGTCGGCAAGGATATTATTGGGACATTGTTTTTATAAGACCAGTTTCTTGAGTGACCCAATTGTTCAGACCACTCCCAGTTGCACTGTGGCCAGATCTTGTGTTATACCATTCTTCTTCCTTACTTGTGGTTTCCGCTGTTCTTTTCTGGCATATTTTTGAAGCCTCAATTTCTGCTTATGCTTTTTCCAGTTGCGGCACCATTTATTCTCTTTGTTTTCTTTCTTGTATTGTTCCTTTAGTATACTCATTTACTGCCTAGCTAAAATATTAAACTGATTAATTTCTTCATCATATTTGATTTGCGCAATATCAACATACGATATACATCCCTGATCCGATCGTTGTTTTTCAGAGTACCAGTATATTCAGGTTTTACATATTTTTCTCTTTTATTATAGGGCCTATTCATACGCAGCAATTTG
The DNA here is from genome assembly GCA_016746295.1 of Potamilus streckersoni. Taxonomy (NCBI): domain Eukaryota; kingdom Metazoa; phylum Mollusca; class Bivalvia; order Unionida; family Unionidae; genus Potamilus; species Potamilus streckersoni. The sequence continues at coordinate 125,730 of JAEAOA010001734.1, read as the reverse complement.
AATTATTTGGTTTGGGTCTTTGATGGCGGCAATGCCTTCCGTTGTAAAGTTATGTTTTATCTTAGTTTTGATTTTTGGGAGGTTTAGATTGTGGTTGAGGAGGTTGCCAGGGTGGTGGTTGAACTGCTTGAATATGCTTAGGTAATGCCTCAAGAACCTTTTGTGCTGCCTCAGTTGCTTTATCGATTTTTCTCTTGCTAGTTCGACAATTGGTTTAAATAACTATTCTGAACCTTCTGCAAATTCTACCCGAGATTCTTGACGCGCTTGTAATGTTCGTTTGACAGAATCTCTAATGAATATATATTTTTGAATGCCTTTAGTCGCTCTCGAGCTAGTCTAGCTGAATGTGATTCAGTTATCATTTTTGGCATAATAGTTATTTAATTACAGCAGCAGAGAGGCTGAATTGACATAAATTGAGGGTACGGCTGGAAAAACACTTTAAAAAACCCTGGGAAAAAATACACGTCAACGACGAAGTAACAAAATCGTGCTAAACCAATTAAAGGAACTCTCCGTCCGTTAGAAATAATCTGCGAGAAATACTATGTTAGACAAGCACTTCTACAAGCTTCCAAGAGAAGGATTACTCATAGCTTTATAAATTATGGATCCTCAGTTCAATACCTTTTAGTACAAAATTTAATCATGGAGAGCTTAATAGACTGAATAATTTAAGTTACTGGATTCATAATTTTAATAAAAGCATTGAGTTAATTAATTTGCTGATTAATTCACGGTTAAGAGCATTTGAATCTTTGTGAGGTTGATATTGTTGTAATTGTCCTTGTCAATATTGATGTTGACGTTACAGATTGCTATAATAATAATAATTACCACTCCAGAGGATTAGAGTGTCTGCCTCGGATGGGGGAGATCGTGAGTTCGATCTCCGGTCGAGTCATATCAAAGACTTACAAAAATAGTACCAGCAGCTACCTCGCCAGGCGTTTAACATTAAGATGTTAGTGTTGGGACTAGTTGGCCTGGTGTCAGGATAATGTGACTGTTTGGACATCATGCTACATGTCTGCAGCATGATGCCCCAGTGCTATACTTCACTATAACTGTTACACTGCAGACATCGTAGCGATATGACTGAACAATTGTAAAAGCTACGTTAAAAATCACACACACACATACACACACAATAATAATAATAATAATAATAATAATAATAATAATAATAATAATAATAATAATAATAATAATAATAATAATTCCCTTTGATATATTGCTTTGTCAACATTAAGGTAGCGTCAAACATCTGACTACCACCTACTTTCATTTTGTTAATTCTTTTAGAGTTATGTCCCATGTACACCTGGAAACGTATCAAAACATTTACCGACGAAGTTGGCGGGTGAGTTGCATTTTTCATTTAATGTCTTGTATTTTCTACAAACTTTTGTAATTTATGCGTATCAATAGATCTTGAGATTCTAATACAACTGTTAGATAATCGAAATGATTTGAAGCTTTCTAGAATTCTTAAATCTTGTTATCAATATGGATTGCTGGCACTTGCTCACAGGCACTTAATTCCGAGGTGAACTAATGTGTGCACTCACCAAACACTTGATTACAAGGTAAACTAATATGTACACTCACCAGCACTTAATTCTGGGGTAAACTTACCAAACACTTGATTCCTGGGTAAACTAATGTGTACACTCACCAAGCACTTGATTTCGGGGTAAACTAATGTGTAAAGTCACCAAAAGTTGATGAGTGTGCACGTTAGTTTACCCCAGAATTAATTGTCTGTTTACTTGCACAGCAACATGACGTTAACGCTTTAAACGGTCATTTATAGGGTTATTTATGATTAATATGATTATATTGCTATTTTATAATTACAGTGATAATTTATAATTATATATTTATTATATATTATATTTATAATTATGTGGGTAATTTATAATTATAGGCTCATCCTGAAAATGAAACATTAAATTTCTGTTATTTGTGTTGGATGTTGGTTGAATATCTTGCTTGCCCACATCTTAGTCAATATTTTGTTTTGTCTGTTCTCATGATGTTTTTGCAGTTATCATAGTAAATGCATACAATTAAATGATTCATTATAAATTCACAGTAAACAAATAAGATGCCATGGTTAAAAGAAAGACTTATAAAGTGTATTTAATCTTTTAACAGAGATAACACCACCATTTTCACATCACTGCAATTTTCAATATTTTCATTTTTATGAGGTACACAAGAGATGTGTAATATTGACTAATGATGCTGCATTCACTTAAGTAAAAAAGCTGACTGGATGCAAGTTATAAATTTTAGTATGTGTCATTTAGCATTAAAATAGTAAATTTAAAATTTAATCTAACAGAAGCGTTAATATACTCAGAGTAATATGTATTGATGAAACAATGTAACTGCATTAACCATGTTTTCCCAATTGTTTTCAGTGTGAGTAAAAATAATGACCATTTTGACAACGATTGCGTATGTTAATTTTTATAATTTTTTTAACGCTAGGCAGGTGAATGTGGCATTAAATTTGTACATAAAACTGTCTCCTGCCCCTTCAGCCTTTTGTCAAAAAGTTCCACACAACATGGAATTTGAGACTGCTTTATTCTTTCTCAAGAATTTATATGGTCAGGTTTTTGACATCTTTTGGAGGCAAACTTGATCAGAAATCTTGTTTAAAGATATTCATCAGTATTTGGGAATAATGTATACCTTGCACAATACATGCATAAATTTGTAACATCAAATGCATCACAATGTCTGCCAGCCTTGACAAGTCATTTTCTGGCCTGATATTTACATAGATTTTCCATGGAAAGAGGCTGGAAAACACTAAACTGCATATTACCCATCAAATTTTCCTCATTGGCACATAACTTGAAATTTGGAGCCATTACTTGATATATTTCTTTGGTGGCGCTCTACAGTTTCGTATTTAACATAGGGTTAAAATTTTAAAGAAAAAGAGTTTCCCCGGGTTTCCTCACTAGTTATACTGATTATTTAAAAGAGACTTTGTATATCTTAGGTATTGTTCAAAGAACCTTTAATTCCCTTTATTTTGATGTATGATTGATGGGTGTAATATGGGTTAGAGAGTGCACATCTTGGCCTTACTCCAGATGTGCACCTTTCATAAAAGTGCTAGCTCTACTTGCTCATTTTCACTTCTCAAACTTTAGAGGTAATTGTAAAAAAAAGAGCCAATAACTTTTTTTACATTTTATGTATTTGGTAATTCAGTCATTGCACTTTTAGAAGCTGGTATTATCTAGTTTGGCAAAATTCATTTTCCATATTTTAATAGCTGCCAAGAATAGTGTACTTTAGACAAATTTAGGTTGATTTTTGGAGCACAAGGGAGCAGTCATTTTAGTTAGCAGTGTCCTAAGAGCATTTAAAATTTCCAAAAGTACAATATCCAAAGAAATTTCATCCACATTACATGAAATTAGTATATAGGTATGCCAACATTCTCTCCACTGTGCATGTTTAAAATGCAAACAACTTCACCTTACATACATCACTCTCTCAAAAGTATATAATAACTGGTGAGCACCACCATAAAGAGTATATAGATATCATTATTGTATGATTTAATTTTGATTGTATGACTGAAATATTTAAGTCGCAAGCATTAAAACAGTCCTTAGTAATAATTGTCCTGTATTTCCCCCCTCAGAATAGCATTTATTAGAGTCAGAGTCTTAAACCGATACAGCCCCTCTCCTTATGATAAAAAATGAACTATTTTAAAAATGCACATTGCATTTTGTCAACATAGCAACCAGTGTAATGCTGATAGACAGGAACATGAAACTAGCCATATTTATTCCTGAGATGTCAACAATAAATTTTACAGTTATAAAAGGGATATAACAGGTGAGGTTCATAAAGGTCAAAGGTCAAAGGGCAAAATATTAACTAATTCTTTGATATGGAAGAAAGCAAATTTGATTTGTTATCATTTATTTTTTAATTTCATTGCAAATAAATGAAATGAAACATTTTCACTATGTATTTCTTTTACTTAATGCAACATTTTTCAATTTAAGTTGACTTTATTCCTATATTCTAAGACTTCTAATTTCCCCATAATGAAGGTCACTACTCAACCAAACATGCCTCATAATAAATTATGTATGCTAGAGCAAACATAAGCATAATTAGCTTATTTTCATGGATAAAATCAATGTTAATGTACTATTTTACTCAGAACATCATGCATAATAATAATATGAGAATAAGAAAAATAATTGCATAAATGTTTATATTTGTTTTTAAGGTGGCGCTCTACAGTTTTGTATTTAGCATAGGGTTAAAATTTTAAAGAAAAAGAGTTTCCCCGGGTTTCCTCACTAGTTATACTGGTTATTTAAAAGAAACTTTGTATATCTTAGGTATTGTTCAAAGAACCTTTAATTCCCTTTATTTTGATGTATGATTGATGGGTGTAATATGGGTTATAGAGTATACAGCTTGGCCTTACTCCAGATGTGCACCTTTCAAAAAAGTGAATGCCACCATTATTCTTTAAAAATTTCATATTTTTTTTATCACATATATTCATGGTTCTTATTATTTTGTTGTTCAACACACAATTGTTTGTACTACATGTATTTAGAAAAGAATGCTAGAAAACAGGTTTAGCTAAAAAGTCAAATGTGTGTATGTTACACATTTTTTATAATTGCATTTGGGGTATATTTTGGTCAACTTTCATTAGTATTTATGTGATATTTTAGTAGTATTGGAGAGTAATTGGGGTATGTTTTGGTGGATTTACGTATTTCTAGATGTATTTGAATAAATTGTTCTCCATCCTTTTCCATAATTCATAGATGACTCCATGCAGAAACAGCTTTGATCATAAGAATAGTAAGCTAAATGTTGTTAGAAACCTTATTTTTCTCATGATTCTGCTTTGATAAAGTACCACAGTATACAGTCTTAGTAAACAGTGATGTGGGGGGCCCCGAGTGGCCGAGTGGTCTAAAGCGATGTCCGTTACGGATCACTGCCATCTCACCTCTGTCTGCGTGTGTTCGAGTCTAGGATTCGGCTAATGTAGATATGTGAGAAAGCTTGCCAGTAGCTTCTCGTGGGTTGGTGGTTCTTTCCGGTGATTTCCCGGTTTCTTCCTCCACCATTAATACTGGCCGCCATGAATAGCCTATCGTGTGCTGAAAAATGGCGTTAAGCTAAACAAACAAACAAACAAACAAACAGTGATGTGTGACAGTGTCTATTATACCAGTTAGCATGTAATAATGTCTATATTACCAGACAGCATACCTGTATTAGTGTCTATACATGTATATCCAGGTAGCATGCCTGTAGTAGAGCCTATATTAGGATAGATGAAAATTATATATTTCAGACTACACAGTCCATACATATAAATTAAAATATAAAGTAAAAATATTGTAAACATGAAATATCATATACATTTGTGTACAGACATATCTACAACAATTGGCTGTGCCTTGCATTGTTAAGAATGAAATTAAGTGGCACATTTAAAGAGTAATTTGTTCCATCTATTAATAATATGAAATTTTTTTAATGTCACAGTTACACAGAGATACAATATACAGTTCTTTATAGCTATTAGATATTCTTGTAATCATTTAGAGTACATACTTTCTTATTGCTTCATCACTCTGAATGAATTATAATTTAAAAACATGTTGGAGGCACTGTTCCATCTAGAAAGACCTAATAGAAAATGAAGACTATTATTATAAACAATAACTAGTTTTCTTTTCATACATTCAAGTTTGTCCACAGAGGAGCACAATATGATTGAATGATCTAATTTTGATGTTCAATGAACAATTCTTAAATTTATGTAGAAGCATGTTTGTTGGAGCACACAAAAATCGCTTGAATTCCAGGTGGGTACTGCGACTCTCTTCTATTGCTGGCATGAGTGTGGCGGAATTGGCATCAAACCAGTCATTGTTCTTTGTCTGCTTCTTACCAAAGATTCTTGTGGCTACACTGTACACAGTATCTCTGATGTTGTCCCATCTCTCTTTGGCACTGCTGTAGGGAGGTTCTGAACTAAACGCCTTGGAGAGGGCATAAGTGAATTCTTCAGCCTTGTCTGGATATGACATCTTGCTCACATCGATGTGTGGTTTACCCACTTGCCTAGAGTGGTGGATCTTCTTTGGTTGAAGCTTAAATTTACAGCAGACTAGAGAGTGATCGGTGTCGCAGTCAGCGCTGTGGAATGTACGAGTAAGCTGCACGCCCATCATGGCTGAATGTCTTGTGATAATCAAGTCCAGCTGATGCCAGTGTTTGGATCAGGGATGCCTCCAAGGCACTTTGTGCTGTGGTTTTATCTGAAAAAATGAATTGGTGATGCTGAGGTTGTGGAATGAGCACATTTCTAGTAGACATTGCCCGTTTTCATTCATCTTCCCAATGCCAAACTTGCTGAGACATAAAGGCCAGGAGTCGTGATCGGCACCCACCCTAGAGTTGAAGTCGCCCAGTAATATCAAGTTCTCTTCCTTTGGAATATTGTCGATTATCAAGTCGAGCTCGTTGTAAAATGCATCCTTGGTATCTGTGGTGGCACTGAGTGTGGGAGCATAAACACTGATGAGATTAACTAGCCCGGTTGTGGGGTGGAGGCGAAGAGATAGCAGTCTTTCATTTCCTTGTTGGCAGGGTTCTATCATAGCCAGCAGAGAGTTTCTGACATCAAAACCAACACCATACTCCCTAACTTCGTCTGAGCTCTTTCATTGCCAGAAGAACGTGTAGTTCTTTTTTCTGAGGGACCCAGAATCTGGTAGCCGTGTTTCTTGAAGTGAGGCGATATCGACATGGAGTCTTGAGAGTTCATCGTTGATGACTTTAGTCTTTCGAACATCACTGATTGCCTGGAGATCATCTGAAAGCCCTGTCAGCATAGTCTGGATGTTCCAGGTACCTAGCTTGAGGATTGTTGATTTCCTTGTTTTTCGTTTGTTTTTTCTTGGTGCTGTAGTTGCAGCCCGCTTGTCAGGTACTCACATATCTTAAGCCCTGCACACCCAGCAAGGCAGGCAACTTGTTAGCATGTAAACAACTGTGTGATACTGTTTAAGTTACTTATCTCTATGAGGCTCCTCAAGTGTCAAATATATCAATGTCTTCTTGTACAAATGTGAATCAGTCTCATATTGAACATTCTCATGTACCCACTACATGTGGTCATCGTACAACAGATGGATCTTGTATGTTATCATCTTCATATGTTTATGTAAATAATCAAAGTGATGAAAAGAAATCTGTCAAGTCTAAAAACAATGCACTGCATACTACCTTGTCTGAAAATCAATCCTGTGATCAAAATTGTCATGCCTTTGGCCTCCTCAAAAGAGGTCTGCAAGTAATGAACCTAATTATTCAACATATCCACCCTAAACTGAATGAGATTAAGTTAATGCTACAGCAAACTAGATCAGTCAATATTCTAGGTCTATGTGAAATCTTTATTTCTGATGATACTGATGATTTGGCTCTCCAAATACAGGGTTCCAACTTTGAAAGAAAAGATATGGAATCCATGTGGGGTGGGGTGTTCTCTATGTAGAAAGTTCCATTAGGCATGTTGATCTAGAGACTATTGAGATAGAGAGTATCTGGATCAAAGTAAATCCAATAAAAGCCAATACTCTTGAGTTCAGTTTACAGGCCCCCTAGTTTCACAGCTTTCTGGATTAATAGATTTGAGGCACAAATTCAAAAGGCACTACTAAAGGAAGATATTAGGTGATTCTAACATTGACTACACGCAATCTCCACCATTAACTTTGAAACTTACACCTTTACTTAATAACTAACAACCCAACTAGAGTAACATATAAAAGTGCTACTTTCATTGATCATGTCTATGCTAATAAACTTGATAACATAAGTGAAATTAATGTGTCAGTATATGCACTGAGTGACCACTACCCAGTCTGTATAACTAGACATGTTCCAAAATCATATAAAAATGGTCAGCACATTTTATTATTATTATTATTATTATTATTATTATTATTATTATTATTATTATTATTATTATTATTATTATTATTATTATTATTTTTATTTTTATTATTATTATTATTATTATTATTATTATTATTATTATTATTATTATTATTATTATTATTATTACTTTATTTAAAGAGGGAAACACAATTAGCTAAGAACTAATCTACCATAAGGTCCTTCGATGCAATACAGGAACTTTAAACAATTTGATGATTGATGAGGAAATGTTCTTAAATGATTTAGTTTGCAAACCCTTCCAATCAGTCTGCAATATAGCTGATATCAACACTGCCTTAGACAAATGGTATTGGATGTTCAATGCAGCCATAGACAAGCAAATTGTCCCAATTGAAACAAAAAGGGTTAAACACCCAATTACACCCAGCTGGATTACTCCTGAGATCAATGATGCTAGGCACCTAAGAGATAATTTCCACAAGAAAAAAGATATGAAAAGCTAAAGAAAGTGGAAGAATAAAACTAAGCACTAGGCAGTGATAGATAAGGCAAAAGAGAACTTCTATAAAGAGACCATCAATGAAAGTAAGAGTACCTGTGGAAGCATCTAAAAGAGCTGAACCCACCAAAGAACAGTTGTTATCCCTCTTAACTTAAGCAAATTGATGATATAGCAACATCTGTACAAGACACTGTGGAAATGTTCATCAATTTCTTCATAAGCATCTCCAGTAACAGGATTCATAACCAGACTAACATCCCAACTTAATGCTCTTCTATCATTTACAAGAGCTAATATTCCTGATGATAATTATTTTTAAATAGCTATTGTTAGTGAAACTGATGTTATTGATATGCTAAGGTGAATATTAATCAATCCTCTGGATTGGATGGTATTGGTCCATGAATTCTTAAAATTGCTGCAACAGTAATAACAAAGTTAACACATTTCATAAACTGAAGTGTAATGAGTGGTAACTTTCCAGAAACTCTGAAATGTGCAAGGTTTACACCTATCTTTAAGAAAGAAGAAAAGGAGGATCCAGGGAATTACAGACCAATATCAATTCTACCATATTGTCATAATTATTTTAAAAGCATGTAGCCATTCAGGTCTATACATTTTTGGAAACATACTCTCTATTTCATAAAGTGCAATCAGGATTTAGAAAGTACCACTCATGCCAAACAAAACTTACCAAATTAATTGATCTTTGGCTGAAGGAAATGGATAATAGACATATGACTGGGACTATTTTCCTTGACTTCAAGAGCCTTTGATCTTGTTGATCATGAAATTCAGCTGCAAAAGTTAAACTGTTATGTGTTTTACATTCCTTCTTTAAACTGGTTTAGATTATACCTATACCAAAGATCTCAAAAAGTAAGAATTGGCAATATTAGCTCTCAAACTTGCAGCACTAATCATTCAGGGGTCCCTCAAGGTTAAGTTTTAGGTCCTCTCCTCTTCCTTATCTATGTCAATGATCTACCATTAAATAATGAGTCCACAAATACAGATTTGTTTGCAGATGATGCAGCCTTGTATACATCTAGTTCTGATACTGAAGTTATCCAAATGAGATTAAACTCAGACATTACTAAGAGTCCAAAACTGGGCACAACAAAATTGGATGGTAATTAATGAAGCTAAAACAAAATGTATGATTTTGGGGACATCACAAAAGCTACAAAAGTCAGGGAACCCAGAATTATCTCTTGCAATAAATAATCATCTGTTAAAAAATGTCAAATATGAAAAGCTTGTAGATGTGTCCGTAGATAATAATTTATTATGAAATGGCCATATTGATAAGCTTTGTAAAACACTGTTGTCCAAAATTGCCCTACTCATCAGAATCAAGAAATATATTACCAATGGAAATGTGCAATCTATACTACAAGCATTATATTCTTCCAACAATGTATTATTAATCAAATGTATGAGAAAACTTTGTTAAATCTAAGCTTGATGGGACTTATAAACTTCAGAAATGAGCAGCACACATCCCTAAAAAAGCATTGTTTACAGAACTCAAATGGTTCACAATATATGAAAGGGTAAATTTTCACAAGGCAGTTTTTATATATAAATGTCTACATGGAACTGCACCAGAGTATCTTCAGGACTTATTCAGGCTTTTTTCAACACAATACCATGTGAGATTAATATTACATTAAAACCTTCTAGCACCAAAACCAAAAACAGCAATTTTAAAAGAGCTACCAATACTCTGGTACAATTTTGTGGAACAAGCTTCCACTTCATGTAACATCTGCTAAAAAATATTAGAGTATTTAAGAAGTGATATTGTGAGCATGTATGTGTTTCTAGTAGATGATGGAATTTAGCATTTTAATACAAATATATTAAACAGTAATTATTGCTATCTTCATATAATGTGCATTGTTATATTCTCCTTAAGAGGGACACAAGAAAGGAATAATCCTTGACTAATGAGCCACCCTCTATAAAAAAGCATTATTATTATTATTATTATTATTATTATTATTATTATTATTATTATTATTATTATTATTATTATTATTATTATTATTATTATTATTATTATTATTATTATTATTATTTAAAACCTAACTGATTATTGGATATAGTGACTCCACATCTTTGTAGTATGATGCATTCTAATATTTTTGAAATAATAGTCATAAGATCTATGGGTATGTAGTTATTTTTGTCCGCCAGGTTAAAAATTTTGCTTTTTTTGTATCAGTATAATTGTAACTATTGTGAAATCATCAGATACAAAGTTATGCATTTACATGCAATTAAATAAAATTATGAATAGTACCTGAAGTCTAGTATCTGAATATTTAAAATGTTCCACTTATAAACAAATTTGATCCTGGACATTTACCACCTTTTCCTGTCGTGTTTTTATTGCACTTTAGATCTCAGATAATGTAATTACCTCAATCTGAGCAGAAGGGGTACTCAATATGCACCTGATAAGTGCAGCCATGGTCTTACATAACCTGGAGTCTCAATCTTGTTTAATAAGAATGCAGATGTTAGCAGAAAGCATGCCTGTTTTTATTATTATTATTATTATTATTATTATTATTATTATTATTATTATTATTATTATTATTATTATTATTATTATTATTATTATTATTATTATTATTATTATGACTTTATTTAAAGAAGGTAACTCAATTAGCTAAGAACTAATCTACCTTGAGGCCCTCATTCAAAGGAATTTATTTATTTTTGCTGCATCTGTGAAGCCATTGTATATACTGGGTTTGGAAAGAGGAAATAGAGTGGGCATTTATAATCTCAACTGGAATATTATTCCAGAGCAAAGTTCCAGAGTATTGGAAACTTTTTTAAAATAATTTCTTATTTGGTTTGGGAATTTTGTAATGTTTGGTAGACATTGATCGCAGGTGGGGAGTATTTCCAGGTAGCCTATACTTGAATAGTGATTGTAAATATTCAGAAGCACTATTATTGGCTATCCTGTACATTAATTTGGCTTATCTTAAACAGATTCAGTCTTTAATAGGTAGCATTTTTAACTTACCAGCTAAATTTTCCTTGCTTTCTTTCTGGATTGATATTAACTCAAAAGCTCTTTATTGTAGATATGCCAGCTTTGCTAAGTTTTTATCATTTGGATTACCCCATACAGTATTAGCTAGTAATAGTGTCTATATTACTAGGCAGCATATGATAAATGTGCTAATGCCATGTAAAATAGTCTGTATTGCCAATTAGCACATCATAAATAATAATAATTATCAAGCTGTCATGTACAATGCCATAGGTCTGAATAGAAATCACAGGATATCTGATTTATCTGCCTCTTTCACTTGATAATGTTACAGTGTTTCCATTCAGGTATATTTGATGACACACCATATAGACTAATGTGTAAGTGGAGTCCAACTGCAGACTGTACATAAATCAGATCTGTTATCACAGAATATACCACTGATATAGCTCTATGCAGTTTGTTAGGAGTAAAGAGTAGAACAACAATATGGACCCTATGCATATGTAGTTTGCAGTTTGACATAATCAAAATGAGAATATATTACAGTCTAATGGAAGGAAATAGCAGCTCACAGGACATAGTGACTACTGACTGAACAAGTTGACATGTACCTTCACTATTCACTAGACACAAGGTAGACTGACTGAACAAGATGGTATGTATCTTTTCTGTTCATGCTAAGACTCATTGGCCCTCTCCCTGCCCCCACCCAAGATTTTCTGCCTCTAATATAGATATCATCTCAGAATTACATTGGCAAAATATACATTAATAGATCAATGATGATTATCCTTAGGTAGACTGACTGAACAAGTTGGTATGTACCATCACTACTTAGTTTCATATGTATTACATGAATCAATAACAAGGAATACTCTGTTGTAGGATAATCATCATTGATCTAATGTATATTTTGTGTGTGTGTGTGTGTGTGTGTGTGTGTGTGTGACTAGCTTTGCTGTAGTCATCAGCCAATGTAATTCTGAGATGATAACTATATTAGAGGCAGAAAATCTAATCTTGGGTGGGAGCAGGGAGAGGGCCTTGAAATTACTTTTAAAATATGTCTTCCTCCCAATACATATAGCTTGATTTGTTGAAAATGACTTATTCAGTCCAACATAATGTTACCTTAAGAGAAAAGCAAACAGCAAAGAGAATCTTATCAATTCCTTGAAAAGTAAATGGTCACTTGCAAATAATGGTTAAATTAAATTACAATGGTTAAAAAAAAGCTTTCTATAATTGCCAAAATCACAGTTCTTTTTTTTATTTAAAGGACATTTCATCTTTTTAAGCTTCTGGGCAGAGTGATGATAAATTAATGTACATGTATTTGTTTTCATTTTCAGCATTGCATAAAGTCAGCAGTGCCTACAAGGCCTATTGCCATTGCATAAAGCCAGCAGTGCCTACAAGGCCTATTGCCATTGCATAAAGTCAGCAGTGCCTACAAGGCCTATTGCCATTGCATAAAGTCAGCAGTGCCTACAAGGCCTATTGCCATTGCATAAAGTCAGCAGTGCCTACAAGGCCTATTACCATTGCATAAAGTCAGCAGTGCCTACAAGGCCTATTACCATTGCATAAAGTCAGCAGTGCCTACAAGGCCTATTGCATTTGATAATAATTATTATGAAGTTGATATTATTTTAAAAAAGTCAGTGGATAATGCTGGGCCAAAATCGTGTTTCTGGATATCCAGATTCAGGTCCGAAAACATTCAGAGGAGCTTATCGAGATGATGAGACCAAATTTGATCATCGTAATTGGGAAAGCAAAGTAAAAGCTGTCCATCCAAAGCAAGGTACAAATGAGATGAAAATAGTTTCCAGTATGAGCAAATATGAGGAAAGATTTGCTAAATTGGAGCACATTTATAAAGAACAAGGCATTGGACTTGAGGAGGCAAACAAGAGAATAGACTATGTTCTTGTGCATGACATAACCCCTGAGAAGAATTCTGGGCATTTTGAAGAGCTGAGGAAGATGTTCATTAAGGGTCTGGAGGATGAAGGAATGAGGGTTGTTACAGAAAAGAGAGACAAACAGTTTGGGCATCATGTTTTCACGAAGATTCACTGTCCATTCAAGCGACTCTGTATTGAAGCCGAGAAGGTTAAGCTGGAGATGACTCTGAAAGATGTAAATATTTTGCATTTATCATTATTTTTCAGTTTTTCTATTTTGCTAAAGTCCATCTTTTAGTTACTGAGGTTTCAAAAAATTATAAATGATGGAGTCTTTTGATGACTATTTAACAGTCATTGTATCACAGTCATAGTTTAAATATTTATAATTTTTATTGTCACATGATGTTGCATTTGCCATAGGTCCAGTCATAAAATTTCACTAACCATGCATGATTGCTGTGTAAAAGGTGTGTACAGATTTATATTTATATCGTGTAATCTGCTTCATTGCATATGGCATGAAGTGTATATCTGATACTAATAATTCATTAAAGTTTATATCATATACTGGTAGTTCAGTGAAGAGTATATATATATCAATCAGATACTAGCGGTTCAATGAAGTATATATCAGATACTAGTTGTTAAATAAAATGCTAGTGGTTCATTGTGATGTGACTATCAAATACTAGTGGTTCGTCAATAAAGTGTATATCAGATACTAATTTTTCAATGAAATCTACATCAGATTAGCAGTTATATGACAAGGGCTTATACTCAGTAACAAAGAAAAGAGTGAAAAGCCAATGAGCTTTGCAAATTTTACCAAAACAATTTATTTCCCTAGACAACAATGTAAAAAGTGGTAAATAGGACTTACAGTTTGTGAATATAATCCAAATATGATTCTAAGAATAAAAACACAAGTCCTATCACTAAATAGTCCTTTAAGAATCCAGGTTCAAGTCCTGACGACGTACGAATATGGAGGGCGATGATGTCAGATGTAGTCGAATGTATGAATATCAGCAATTCTTCACATGAATCATAATCTTTGAATAATTCCAGAATAAACTTCCATGAATATCTTTCAGAATTTTTTATAGAAAAGTCAACTTGTTGAGTGTCCAGGAGAACAAATTATTGAATCCAAAAATCAGACAAAGAATACAATATTCTGGTAACAAATTAAAAGTAATACACCTTGTTCATTCAAGGTTTTGAATGACTCTGTCTGAAAAAATATATGGAATGTTTATTTAGAACCCCAGACTTCATTTTTAGATTTGAGATTGGTCATGTGGTCTCTTACTATGCTAATATTCACATGTAGGCCAATGTCACTCCATTTAAAAACCAATAATAAAAATAGTTGCTTACAAACAGTGATCATGCAAATTAAGTATGTCTGTGATACTGACCAATCATATTAACTTCCTGTTGATATTGTTACCAGGGTAAGACAAACTAAATGTTAATTCTCACATATTACATCTTCGTCTTGAATAAACAAACTTTGTGCTAAAATATATCTCTCTACTAAAAATAGAATCCCGAATCAGAGAAAAATATTCATTGCAATTAAATACAGTGAAAACAAAATAAAAAAAAGAATTTTAAACCTTACACTCAAGCAATTTAATCACATATATGTAACACTAGCAGTTCAGTGAAGTGTATAATTGTTAAATGAAATACTAGTGGTTCAGTAAGATGTGTATCAGATACTAGTACTTCAATGAAGTGTATATCAGATGATTGTTAAATGAAGTGTATGTATTAAATATTAGTCATATAAGGAAGTGTATACCAGACACTTGTATTCAAGAAAGTATATATATATATATATATATATATATATATATATATATATATATATATATATATATATCAGATACTTGTGGTTGATTGAAGTGTATATCTGATACTGGTGGTTCAATGAAGTGTATATCAGATACTATCTGTTAAATGATGTCTATATCTTATACTAATGGGTTGATGAAGAAGTGTACCATCATATCAGATACTGGTGATTCAATGAAGTGTGTCTCAGATACTAATATTTAAATTAAATGCATATCATATACGAGTGGTTTCAATATATCATATACTAGTGGTTTCAATATATCATATACTAGTGGTTTCAATATATCATATACTAGTGGTTTCAATATATCATATACTAGTGGTTTCAATATATCATATACTTGTGGTTTCCATATATCATATTCTAGTGGTTTCAATATATCATATACTTGTGGTTTCAATATGTCATATACTTATGGTTTTAATATATCTTATAATAGTGGTTTCAATATACATGTATCATATACTTGTGGTTTCAATATATCATAGACTAGTGGTTTCTATATATCATATACTTGTGGTTTCAATATGTCATATACTAGTGGTTTCAATATATCATATTCTAGTGGTTTCAATATATCATACACTTATAAGTGGTTTCAGTATATCATATTCTAGTGGTTTTTAATATGTCATATACTAGTGGTTTCAATATATCATATTCTAGTGGTTTCAGTATATCATATACTAGTGGTTTCAATATGTCATATACTAGTGGTTTCAATATATCATATACTAGTGGTTTCAATATATCATATTCTAGTGGTTTCAATATATCACACAGTTGCATGTAGACTAGGAGCATTGCTTATAAATATGCATTCATTTGTTGTATTTTGCATACCTGAAGATGACACCATGTTTTTTTATAGTTCATTGTTTTTTATTAGTACAATAAACTGTGGATTTTAAGGAAGTTCAAGATATAATAATCTCCTAGATATAAAAATGAAACCAATTTGCAAGGCATTTATTTGTTGACAATTTGGTATATTGCTCTCTTTACATCTTACAATTTTAAAGCCATATTTTTATTCATCCTTTCTTAGCTGGCTTAAATAAATCTTCTGCATATTGTCTTTGATTTGTAAACATTAATTTTTGTAATTCTTTAGTGAACTTCATATTTCCCTAGTAGATAAAACTGTTAAGACTAAGCATGGGATACAAACTGTATGAATGCCTTGTCTGCCTGGGTCATGTTTTTTATATTTAAAATCATAAAGTCTAGTTATTAAAATGTTTTGAATTCAGTAGTTACATGGCAATGATTTATTATTTGAAAGTGCAGTCTTTTTAACCATAACATGAACAATAAGGAATTTATTCATATTTAGGTATTATCATCTACTAAACAATCATCCATCATTTGAAATAATAGCATGAATGACAAAGAGCTTATTCATACTGGGTTATTTAATTGGCCTAGATCTTATTAACAATGTTTAATACAGTTCTTTTAGCTTCTACACAGTAGCATCTCTACTAGTCATGGACTAGAAGAGTTAATGGAATTGGTTGGTTGGCTTGTTGGTTGAATTTTTACAATAAGGCCATTTAGCGCCATATAAAAGGTTCATTATGTACAAATTGTAAAAAGGTTATTTATTGCTGGCCGATGCAGATAGCTAAAGGTAAAATGATAAAAATGGTAATGGTGATAAAAAAATAAAGTTTCCCAATCAACAGGGATTGCAAATAATGTGTAACAATGAAACATAAAAGTAATTAAAATCTAGCTACTATACATATATAGCATATAAAAATGTTTAAGATGATAACATAAAAGCTATAACTTATGAAATATGTTTACTTCCTTAAGGAAGTCTATAAGATAAGAAATGTGTGTGCAGTAAGGAAATATTTTCTTATACATTCATAGGTAGTTAAGACTTAGGGCAAACAATACATTTAGTGAAGATCACTGGCAACTGGGACTAATATACAAGTTATGTACAGATGGCAACTGGGACTAAAATACAGGTTATATACTGATGGCAACTAGAGACATAGTTCACTCAAACCAAATTAGTTTGATAAAGATTATATCTGAACTATTTTGCTTCCAATGTTTACTTCTTACAGTAATGCTATATGTAATTATGTAATTATTATCTTACAGTGATGTCATATGTAATTGTTATATTACTGTAATTCTATATATAATTATTATCTTACAATGATGTCATATGTAATTGTTATATTACTGTAATTCTATATATAATTATTATCTTACAATGATGTCATATGTAATTGTTATATTACTGTAATTCTGTATATAATTATTATCTTACAGTGATGTCATATGTAATTGTTATATTACTGTAATTCTATATATAATTATTATCTTACAGTGATGTCATATGTAATTGTTATATTACTGTAATTATATATATATATATATATATATATATATATATATATATATATATATATATATATATATATATATATATATATATATATATATATAATTATTATCTTACAGTAATGCTATATATAATTATCTTATAGTAATGCTATATGTAATTATTATTTTACAGTAATGCTATATGTAATTTTTATCTAAAACATCCATTTTGGATGTAAAGGAACACACATTATGTAATTATGATGACCTATGGTGATATACAATGACCTACATTAGTTAATTATCATGACCACCTTACCAGAGCAAACAATCAGTAATGCAGATAAATCAGGATGATCCTTTGCAGTTTGTAAAGCTGAGGACTAATAATGTACTTTTTATTGAGTAGGTACAGATCAAGATTTTTAATTTTCCTAAAGTTAGAGCAGGTGAGACATAACATTGTGTGGAATTCTTGCTATGTGATGATGTTCAAAAGATAAAGAAAAGAAAATGAAGATAATATGCATTCATTTCTTTGGCTAATTTTAGTTAATGTTATTTCCCTTCCTGATTTATCTCTCTTTTTCACCTCATTTGTTTTATGCTAGCTGACTTCTGAGGTAAGTTTTGAAAGGTCTTTTTGCAAAAAGGATTATGCTTGTGTTATAATTATTGTCTTGTTGTCCATTCTTATTACAGACAGATTTAGCTATAGGAAAATCAAATTATGTCAATCATGCTTGTTAAAAGTTGTAGCTTCATATTGGAAACAGATTCTCTTCAAACATGTTGATTTTATTATATGTATTTTTTGTTGAATATGTTATACAATTAAAGAAAAATATCAGATTTACCCAATTAAATAATTTAGAAAATGTGTTAATGATTTTGGGATTATACACAGTGAAATTAATTGGGCAGCATAAATATGATATGGGTCATAGATGAGTAATGCACAAACTCCAATTTAGCTTTTTATATATATAATTTGTTTTTCCTTTTATAAGGCTAGGTCATGTGTTTACATTGGGTACAGGCATACTCAAACTCTGATCTCTAGGGAAAAAAATGAACAAATGCAATGCTTCCACTTTTAAACTGCAGGAACCTGGAATTTGAAGCAATTTTAAATTGAAACACCTAATGCACAGGGTTAATAATGTTGTATATTTTTATGTAGGTGATTGGTGTTGTTTGGTATTTTACAGTACAGAGCTACAAGTAGTTATTTTGTGCCTAGACTATTGGAGTCAAGTGCTAAATTCCCCATGTACAGGTCAAAATAACTGATTTAGTGGCAAGATTCTAAACAGGACCCTTTTAGTCATGACTCCAGCAATGCCAAACACCATGGCTTCTCCTTCCAGGTTTTGTATTAAGGTTGCTACGTGATGATTACATGCTTGATAAGGATGCTTTATACAAAGAGACAAAGTTTATTAATGTCAGCACTGTTTTTGCTTGATAACTTTATATCTTTATATGTCTGCATTATTTCCCTTTTTACTTTTATATATGTAAATACCTGAGTTATTTCATTTTATTACTTTATATCTTTAAATACCTGAGTTACCCACACATAGCATATATATTGTAAATCACGAGTGCTTTTTGACTATTTATTTTTTAAACTGTAGTTTTACAACATTAAATTGTATGAGATCTTATCAGAAATAGTATTATATATAATTAATCCCTGACAAACGTGATCCCTTGGTGGATCCAGTACGCTTGAGAGGGTTGTTATTCGCCATATGATTTGTATTCTTTATATATATATATATATATATATATATATATATCAGCAGTTTGTCATATGGGTCAGTGGTTCTTTCTGGAGCTTTTTTTTCTGGGTTCTACCACAACCATTGATACAGGCTGCCATGTATAGATGATCATGTGCTGAAAATGGTGTTAAACCCTTCAACAACAACAACAACAACAACATTAGTAGTTGAAGCTTTTGCAGGAACGGATGAAGAAGCAAGACATTCTGTTCAATATTGCAGTTACTTCTTTTTTGCTCAGATTTTAGCTGGTTTCAAGTTCTTCGTAGTTTTTACTGGCTGCATCCTCTAATCAGGGATAACTTTGCATTTATATTAGCATGGTATTTTGATTAAATCAAAAAAAAATTTTGCAATTTTATTTGAAAGTAATTTTTATTAATAGTGAATTTTATCAAAAATGGGTGTAAAAGGTAATTACATTTGAATTTGTGCATGTTGTATGGTGAAATTGTCTGAAACCTTAAGTAAACTAGCCACATGATCTGTTTGATATGATCAGACACACTGATAGAATCCCAGGCATCATTACTTAATAAATCACTTGTCACATGATCTGTTTTATATAATCAGACAAGCTGACAGCATCATTACATTTTAAATTGCACATGTAGCTAAAATTGAGAGTGGTCTTGTAGGAGCAATGATTAACAGAATGAAGGTGGAGCATGTATATTCATCATTTCTGCTTCAAGATTTTACTTTTGAAGATTTTATAAATTATTTACCAAAAAGCAACTAAAAGAAGAATAGTGATATTGTTGTGCTGCAAGACCTATGTCAGAAGATTTTAACTTATTGGTCAGTTTCCTATAATGGTAAAATTTTTATGTTTTGCCACTCTGGGAACCAAAAAGGTGACTTGTCATTTACTTCAGTCATTTTAAATCCTGTGTATGCATTTACTAGCCATTTATACAGCTATTGCTTGCTGATAATATTATTATGACATATCTGAGTGTTTTATGTCTTAATTGATTTAGATTCAGGTAATTTTTTTTATAGTGATGTAAATAGGGTGGAAGGAGGGCTTGAAACCTTAACAGTTATTTTAGGAAGCAGGATCAATCCTGATACAGAGTTATTGCAATCCTAACTTCACCATAATGTACCAAGAAAGTTGTGGCTAAAATGGAAATGTGGGGCATTGGTGTTTCAAATTCCTAGAGAACTTGTGAGTTTTGGTAATATTGCAGTATTTATCATGGGTGCACATAGATGGGGTGGGGAAGGGGGCATTTGCCACCCCCAGGCTACAACCCCCTAGGCTAATACCCCCTCTAGCTCACTTTTAAACATGTATTGACCTATATTCCTAAAATTCATATTTTATATTTTAAAAAATTTCAATTTTAAATTTATAATTTATATAAACAAGGTACACTGATGTATTGTTTATCTATTATTATGAATGGATTCATCTTGTAAGACATGTCTCTGTTGACTCGTGTGTGTGTGTGTATGTGTGTTAGTTTGTGTGTGTGTGTGTGTGGGTGTGTGTCTGAGTAAAAGTAAATGATTCAAAATAATGTACATCAAGGATATGCCTATTGATATTACTAGATGTAAAGTTACACAGCTATTTGTAAACATTTTACAGGCAATAAACTAAACTAAGCTGTCTAGACATGCAGCCTTTCCGGTAACAACATGTTTAGACATGCAGCCTTTCCATTAACTGTTTAGACATGCAGCCTTTCCAGTAACAATATGTTTAGACATGCAGCCTTTCCAGTAACAATATGTTTAGACATGCAACTTTTCCGGTAACAAGATGTTTAGACATGCAGTTTTTCCAGTAACAAGCTGTTTGGACATGCAGTCTTTACAGTAACAAGCTGTTTAGACATGCATCCTTTACAGTAACAAGCTGTTTAAACATGCAGCCTTTCCAGTAAAAAGATATTTAGATATGCAGCCTTTCTAGTAACAATCTGTTTTGACATGCAGTCTTTCCAGTAACATGCTGTTTGGACATGCAGTCTTTACAGTAACAAGCTGTTTAGACATGCAGCCTTTACAGTAACAGGCTGTTTAAACATGCAGCCTTTCCAGTAAAAAGATATTTAGATATGCAGCCTTTCTAGTAACAATCTGTTTTGACATGCAGTCTTTCCAGTAACATGCTGTTTATACATGCGGCATTTCCAGTAACAAGATGTTTAGACATGCAGTATTTCCAGTAACAAGCTGTTTGAACATGTAGCCTTTCCAGTAACAAATGCCTCATACTGTGGTAGAAAAGATACAGGCTATGTGGTATTCATCGGTTACAAATGTTGGAAAAGTTTTCTTGCAAATAATGACAGGAAAAATGTGAAGTTTATGTTGTACATTTTGACATTAATTTTATATTTAAAATTTTGTCATCAATCATTGTTTTTTTTTGCTTGTATAGCTAAAAATTTGGCTTCTTGTTTTTATGGTAGATGAATCATACACTAACAATAATTCTTTTCAAGGAAAATGGATGAAAGTAAATGAATTATGCACTAACACTAACACCCAAGAGGGACAAATTATTCATTCTATAACTTATTCTATGTTTTTCTCTTCAAACAATATTTCCAATGATTTTTTTGATCAAGATTCATCACTGATACAAAATTTTCTTGTTATTCCAATAGGAAAAATGTGAAAATGAAAAAAGTATATGGCCTTGGACAAGATTTATAGCAAAGCATTTTGAAACTGATGATACAGGTATGTACAGTATATATATATATATATATATATATATATATATATATATATATATATATATATATATATATATATATATATATATATATATATATATATATATATATACACAGACACAAACTTTAAATATATATATACAGACACAAACTTTAAATATATATATATATACAGACACAAACTTTAAATATATATATATATATATATATATATATATATATATATATACAGACACAAACTTTAAATATATATATATACAGACACAAACTTTAAATATATATATATATATATATATATATATATATATATATATATATATATATATATATATATATATATATATATATATATATATATATATATATATATATATATATATATATATACATACAGACACAAACTTTAAAAGGATTATATTTGATTGTTAGATCAGGTAATCTATTGAAAAAACTTAAAAATTTACAATGTAGGAGAGATCAATTAATAAATCTTCCTTGATACAAATGGCAAGTACTTAATTAACAAAACTTTAAGAATAGTAGATTTGGGACATGCCCTTTTTTATGAATAACTATTTTTTGTAACTTCTGGTACATGATTTTGTCTAATTTTTTTTTTATTTTTATTAATTGCTGTAAATTGTAGTGGTTACCTATTGCTGGATTTCATATGTGCATAAAGTCTATTTGAACATATTAAAGAATGTAAAATTGCATAGAATCTATAGATAGATGCTTATGCATGTGTTGACACTTGCTAATAATAAAAATATTAGTAAATATGTTTATGATGTTAGGCTTTTCTCCCATTGGACAGTTCAGTCAGGTTGTATCTTTGAAAAATTAAGTTAATTCCTATTGGATGAGTTCGATAATGTGAATAGGTATTGTGAAATATTAGACTGATCAGTAAGATCTATCATGTGGGGTATATTGTGACATATAGTCATAAAGACTCTTGAAGGCGTATATAAGGAGATAACTAAGTAATCAAATTCATTCCTATTTTGAAGTTATTTCTTGTGTTCCTGTTGTAACATCAAGTCAGCAGATTTGTTTTATGTTGTACTTCTGTATGGTCTAAGAGGAAAAACATTTGTTGTTGTTGTTGTTGTTGGTCTTAATGCCATTTTTCAGCACATGATTCATGGTGGCCAGTATTAATGGTGGAGGAAGAAACTGGGAAATCACAGGAAAGAATCACCAACCCACGAGAAGCTTTGTAACTGGCAAGCTTTCTCACATAGCCACATTTGCTGAATCCTAGACTCCAACTCGACCAGACAGAGGAGAAATGGCAGTGATGTGTAACAGACATTGATTTAGACCACGATTTAGACCACTCGGCCACTTGGGGCCCTGAGAAACATGTTTAGATGTTCAGTGGCAATAGAAAGTGATCATTAGACTATTATATTATTCTGAAACTACATGTATTTTGAATTATTCAAAGGAATTCTGGGCAAGGCCATTTTGATATTATGATTTTTGGTGGTCTAGTAAATTTTGGGGTCTAAAATTTTACATTTTACTTACTTCTACAAACTGACCTCTTTCCCAGGCAGAGAAAACCTAGCATAATACATTGTATAAAATCAATGTATTTTATGTTGATGCTTGCCACACCTGAATCAGTCTTACTATTTTAGTGCATGGTGAAAATGTAATGAAAAAACTTATAGAAAATGTTTAAATCATAATGACTTGAACTTGTATATGAAACAGCATACATTGCTAGAAAGGCAATATTTATAGCAGTAATTATTACAAAATACACAATGTGAATATTTATAGCAGTAATTAATAAATATACAATGTGAATATTTATAGCAGTAATTAAAAATTCCACAGTGTGAATACTTATAGTAGTAATTAATAAATCCATAGTGTGAATATTTATAGCAGTAATTAATAAATCCACAGTGTGAATATTTATAGGAGTAATTAATAAATCCACTGTGTGAATATTTATAGTAGTAATTAATAAATCCACAGTGTGAATATTTATAGTAGTAATTAATAAATCCACAGTGTGAATATTTAAAGTAGTAATTAATAAATCCACAGTGTGAATATTTATAGGAGTAATTAATAAATCCACTGTGTGAATATTTATAGTAGTAATTAATAAATCCACAGTGTGAATATTTATAGTAGTAATTAATAAATCCACAGTGTAAATAGTTACAGCAGTAATTAATACATCCACAAACTAAATATTTATATCAGAATTTTAATAAATGTACAATGTAAATATTTATAACAATGATTAATAAATCCACAAAGTGAACATTTACATCAGTAATTAATAAATCTTTGAAGCAATTACCTGTGATAATATGTGTTTGAATGTCTTGAATAAACAAGATACAGGTAAGGGTATTTTCACCCTGTGTTGCTTTGTCATTGATCCAACTTTTTGACTTTGTAGGAGCCATAGGGCCCCACCTTTCCTATTGTAAATTTGTCCTGTTTCATTTTTAAACAGGCAAATTAGAACTTTCTCTCTCAGTTTTCCTTTATTTCACTAATCAACCATTATTATGTCATTATTCAGAGTTGAGCAAATATGTAATGAATGTGCAACACAAAATATGTATGGTGCACAAGGAAACCAGCCAGTATGAAAAATAAAACCATCCCCAAAAATCAGCATGCAGTTCAAGCTATACAGTACATGCTTTTTGGAAAATTCCTCACTATAAGGTTCCCTCACTTGTAATGTAACTTGTGTTGCTAGCCTGAATTAAATTATAAATAGGGAGCACCTTACACTTAGAAAATTTATATAAAATTAAATGATGTATCTAATATATACATGCATATATACCATGATTTATAATACAAAGTCTCCTTTTTATAATTTGCTTGTTTGAAATAAGTTTCATTGTTTGGCTTTTATGTTCATATTAAATGGTAGATTAGTTAATGCATGTTGAATTTTTTTGCAGGAATAAATCTTGATTTGCCTGACCTAAAGGCCATATTTACATTTTTGATAGTATATAATGATGGAAGTATATTATTTCATTACATATGTTTCAAGAGAAATATTTTTATTACTCTAATAATGTAAAGAAATAATTTTAGTTGGCATCTATTTAAAACTGCCATAATAAATGTAAAGAATTATTGACGGCATCCATTTCTGATATTGAGATGCTTTTATTTGTATTACAGAGGATTATGAGAGCGCTCCATTTGCCATTGAATACATTAATTTGTTCCAAAAGTTTGAAAAACCAGATGAGTTCTTTCGTCCATCTATCAGGTCATTGCTGGTAAGTAAGATTACCAACTGGAATAAAAATTCACCCAACAAAGATTTAAGTCACATTGTTCATCCATGGCTTTCAATCCAGATTGAAGTCCCACTGTTGACTGAAATGCTTTTAGCTAAGATAAAAATCACACTGATCACCCAAGGCTTTCATTTAAGATTGAAGTCACATTGTTCACCCAAGACTTTAAATTAATTTTGAATTCATACTGTCCATCCAAGGCTTTCAATTAAGTCACACTGGAGGTTATTGTTTTATTCAGAATTGACTTCTTGGGTTAGTATGGATGGCAGCTGCTAATTGTCAATAATGGATATTTTATTGGCTTAGCATTAAGGGTAGCTGTCAGTCATACTGTCATATAGATATTTCCTTTCACTTAGCATGGATGGCAGCTGTCAGTTGTGTGTCACATAACATATATTCCACTGGCTTGCTGACCAATTCTTATTACTGACATGGCAGTAAACATTACTTGGTGACTGTCTGTGTCATTAATTGTTATTACTGACATGGCAGTAAAAATTACTTGGTGACTCTGTGCCACTAATTGTTATATCTGACATGGCAGTAAACATTACTTGGTGACTCTCTGTGCCATTCATTGTTATTACTGACACAGCAGTTAACATTTCTTGGTGACTCAAGGTGCCATTAATTGTTATTACTGATATGGCAGTAAATATTAATTGGTGACTCTGTGCCATTAGTTATTATTACTGACATGGCAGTAAACATTACTTGGTGACTCTCTGTGCCATTAATTGTTAATATTGACATGGCAGTAAACATTACTTGGTGACTCTCTGTGCAATTAGTTGTTATTACTGACATGGCGCTAAACATTACTTGGTGACTCTGTGCCATTAATTGTTATTACTGACATGGCAGTAAACATTAATTGGTGACTCTCTGTGCCATTAATTGTTATTACTGACATGGCAGTAAATATTAATTGGTGACTCTGTGCCATTAGTTATTATTACTGACATGGCAGTAAACATTACTTGGTGACTCTCTGTGCCATTAATTGTTAATATTGACATGGCAGTAAACATTACTTGGTGACTCTCTGTGCAATTAGTTGTTATTACTGACATGGCGCTAAACATTACTTGGTGACTCTGTGCCATTAATTGTTATTACTGACATGGCAGTAAACATTAATTGGTGACTCTCTGTGCCATTAATTGTTATTACTGACATGGCAGTAAATATTAATTGGTGACTCTGTGCCATTAGTTATTATTACTGACATGGCAGTAAACATTACTTGGTGACTCTCTGTGCAATTAATTGTTAATATTGACATGGCAGTAAACATTTCTTGGTGACTCTCTGTGCAATTAGTTGTTATTACTGACATGGTGCTAAACATTACTTGGTGACTCTGTGCCATTAATTATTATTACTGACATGGCAGTAAACATTAATTGGTGACTCTCTGTGCCATTAATTGTTATTACTGACATGGCAGTAAACATTACTTGGTGACTCTGTGACATTAATTTTTATTACTGACATGGTAGTAAACATTACTTGGTGACTATCTGTGCCATTAATTTTTCTTACGGACATGGCACTAAACATTACTTGGTGACTGAATGCCATTAATTGTTATTACTGACATGGCAGTAAACATTACTTGGTGACTCTCTTTGACATTAATTTTTATTACTGACATGGCAGTAAACATTACTTGGTGACTCTGTGCCACTAATTGTTTTTTCTGACATGGCAGTAAACATTACTTGATGACTCTCTGAGCCATTAATTGTTTTCACTGACATGGCACTAAACATTACTTGGTGACTCTCTGTGCCATTCATTGTTATTACTGACATGGCAGTAAACATTACTTGATGACTCTCTGTGCCATTAATTGCTATTATTGACATGACACTAAACATTACTTGGTGACTCTCTGTGCCATTAATTGTTATTATTGACATGACACTAAACATTACTTGGTGACTATCTGTGCCATTAATTGTTATTACTGACATGGCAGTAAACATTACTTGGTGACTATCTGTGCCATTAATTGTTATTACTGACATGGCACTAAACATTACTTGGTGACTATCTGTGCCATTAATTGTTATTACTGACATGGCACTAAACATTGCTTGGTGACTATCTGTGCCATTAATTATTACTGACATGGCACTAAACATTACTTGGTGACTATCTGTGCCATTAATTGTTATTACTGACATGGCACTAAACATTACTTGGTGACTATCTGTGCCATTAATTGTTATTACTGACATGACACTAAACATTACTTGGTGACTATCTGTGCCATTAATTGTTATTACTGACATGGCACTAAACATTACTTGGTGACTATCTGTGCCATTAATTGTTATTACTGACATGGCACTAAATATTACTTGGTGAGTCTCAGTGCCATTGTTATTACTGACATGGCACTAAACATTACTTGGTGACTCTCTGTGCTATTAATTGTTATTACTGACATGGCACTAAACATTACTTGGTGACTATCTGTGCCATTAATTGTTATTACTGACATGGCACTAGACATTACTTGGTGACTCTCTGTGCCATTAATTGTTATTACTGACATGGCACTAAACATTACTTGGTGACTATCTGTGCCATTAATTGTTATTACTGACATGACACTAGACATTACTTGGTGACTATCTGTGCCATTAATTGTTATTAATGACATAACAGTAAACATTACTTGGTGACTCTGTGCCATTAATTGTTATTACTGACATAACACTAAACATTACTTGGTGACTATCTGTGCCATTAATTGTTATTAATGACATAACAGTAAACATTACTTGGTGACTATGTGTGCCATTAATTGTTATTACTGACATAGCACTAGACATTACTTGGTGACTATCTGTGCCATTAATTGTTATTACTGACATGACACTAGACATTACTTGGTGACTCTCTGTGCCATTAATTGTTATTACTGACATGACACTAGACATTACTTGGTGGCTCAATGTGTCAATACCTACTACTCAATAATACACATAATACATGGTGGCTTACAGGAATTGCTTCCACAAGCTGGATTAAATTTAGTAATACATATTGTGTTACTTTTATTTTCCCTGTATTTTTTTGTATATATAAGCTTCCTATTTTCACTGTATTCTTTGTATAAACTTCCTGTCTTCACTATGTTCTTCGTATAAACTTTCTACGTTCACTGCATCCTTCCTATGCTCCCTGTATATTTTCTGAAACTTTTTTTTCTGTTAAATATTTTTGCAAATCTGTTTGTATTCAAACTGACATTGTATTTGGGCAGAGAATACAGCTGACTCTATTCATAATTTGGAATAAATAATTTTGTTTCCCTGGTATGCAATGTATTATAGAATTGAAAAGCCATTTTATATCATTTCCATTGTAAAACATGTAGCTATTAAAATTGGATATATTTTTGATTGTATGGAAGAGAGATGTTTCAGAGCACACTTGAAGTAAATAATTTGAATTAAAAATTTTGAAATAGCATACTTTTCCATTTGTTGGCCAGTAATATATTTAGTGATATATGTATTGATAGGCTAAAGCCATATACATCTGTACTTGTTTTTTGTTTTTGAAGGTTAACCACATGCTTATCAATATGGACCTGAAGAAACTATATCCTGACTACCAGTTCATGCCCAGAGATATTGGTAATGTTTCATTGCTTTTATAGTTTTATTGCACAGTTAAAAAAGAATAAATATAATATGAAATTAAGGCTTTATATGTCACCCCTATAAAGTACTGGTTGAATTGCAATGAAACTTTACAATTGCATTTAGTAATTGGTACGATTGGCCCCTTGATAAAATTAGTGCCTTTTGCACATATGACACGACCATCACAGCAGTAAGAATCTTGTTAGCACTCCTGAACAGATTGTCGTCATATTGACATGGAGTTTTCCTTATGATGTGTAGCTGGTTCTGAATCAGACTGGTGCCAATCAAACATTCATCATCATGTCTCACAGAATGACCATCTTAAATTTTGTTATCACTACTTGTCTTGAATGTCTGGTCATTATCTGCATGGAGTCTTTGCTAAAACAACTCCTATGATACCTTGTTGGTCCTAAATAAAAATGGTGCTGACCTAATATCCAATATAAATGCCATGGTGGACATATTGAAAATCACTACTTTTCCTGAATAGATAGTCATACTGAAATGGGCTTCTTATGATGTCAAGTTGATTTAAAGTGAAATGGGCTTCTTATGATGTTAAGCTGATTTTAAGTGAAATGGGCTTCTTATAATGTCAAGTTGATTTTTAAAAAAATGGGCTTCTTATGATGTCAAGTTGATTTTAAGTGAAATGGGCTTCTTATAATGCCAAGTTGATTTTAAGTGAAATGAGCTTCTTATGATGTCAAGTTGATTTTAAGTGAAATGGGCTTCTTATGATGTCAAGTTGATTTTAAGTGAAATGGGCTTCTTATGATGTCAAGTTGATTTTAAGTGAAATGGGCTTCTTATAATGCCAAGTTGATTTTAAGTGAAATAGGCTTCTTATGATGTCAAGTTGATTGTAAGTGAATTGGGCTTCTTATGATGTCAAGTTGATTTTAAGAGAAATGGGCTTCTTATGATGTCAAGTTGATTTTAAGTGAAATGGGCTTCTTATGATGTCAAGTTGATATTAAGTGAATTGGGCTTCTTATGATGTCAAGTTGATTTTAAGTGAAATGAGCTTCTTATGATGTCAAGTTGATTTTAAGAGAAATGGGCTTCTTATGATGTCAAGTTGATTTTAAGTGAAATGGGCTTTTTAAAATGTCAAGTTGATTTTAAGTGAAATGGGCTTCTTATGATGTCAAGTTGATTTTAAGTGAAATGGGCTTCTTATGATGTCAAGTTGATTTTAAGTGAAATGGGCTTCTTATAATGCCAAGTTGATTTTAAGTGAAATGAGCTTCTTATGATGTCAAGTTGATTTTAAGTGAAATTGGCTTCTTATGATATCAAGTTGATTTTAAGTGAAATGGGCTTCTTATGATGTCAAGTTGATTTTAAGTGAAATGGGCTTCTTATGATGTCAAGTTGATTTTAAGAAAAATGGGCTTCTTATGATGTCAAGTTGATTTTAAGTGAAATGGGCTTCTTATGATGTCAAGTTGATTTTAAGTGTAATGAGCTTCTTATGATGTCAAGTTGATTTTAAGAAAAATGGGCTTCTTATGATGTCAAGTTGATTTTAAGTGAAATGGGCTTCTTATGATGTCAAGTTGATATTAAGTGAATTGGGCTTCTTATGATGTCAAGTTGATTTTAAGTGAAATGGGCTTCTTATATAATCTCATGTTGATTTTAAGTGAAATGGGCTTTTTAAAATGTCAAGTTGATTTTAAGAGAAATGGGCTTCTTATGATGTCAAGTTGATTTTAAGTGAAATGGGCTTCTTATGATGTCAAGTTGATTTTAAGTGAAATGGGCTTCTTATGATGTCAAGTTGATTTTAAGTGAAATGGGCTTCTTATGATGTCAAGTTGATTTTAAGTGAAATATGCTTTTTATGATGTCAAGTTGATTTTAAATGAATTGGGCTTCTTATGATGTCAAGTTGATTTTAAGTGAAATGGGCTTCTTATAATGCCAAGTTGATTTTAAGTGAAATGGGCTTCTTATGATGTCAAGTTGATTTTAAGTGAAATGGGCTTCTTATGATGTCAAGTTGATTTTAAGTGAAATGTGCTTCTTATGATGTCAAGTTGATTTTAAGTGAAATGGGCTTCTTATTTTGTCAAGTTGATTTTAAGTGAAATGGGCTTCTTATGATGTCAAGTTGATTTTAAGTGAAATGATGCCTATTACACATCCAGTATGGCCATGAAAATTTTACTTATTAGCAGATAGTCATATCAATGTGCTAATTTGTGATCCAGTATGATTGCCATGGTGTCCATTTTAAAAATCTTGTTATCACTACTTCTAAATGGATGGTCATGCTGAGATAGGTTTTCACTGAAAGATGGTTTATGATGGCTGGTTGATTTTGAATGAAAATTGTGCCAAACTTATAGCCAATATGGCCACCTTGACATCCTTCTTACTATTGTACCCTAGAATTTAAACTTTGGACAGTGGGGCTTTCTGAAAGATGGGTTGAATTTCATAAGTACAGTGGCTGATACATCAAGATATAGGGGAAATTGTTTAAGTATAGAGGTTGTTGCATCAAGACATGGGAGGAATTTTCTAAGATGGGGGGATCTTTTGAGTATTACATCAGTGTTACATCAAGATTGTGGTGGGTAATTTTCTAAGTATAGTGAGTGTTACATCAAGACTTTGGGGGGAATTTCTAAGTATAGAGGGTGTTACATCAAGACATGGGAGGAATTTTCTAAGATGGGGGGTTGAGTATTACATCAAGTGTTACATCAAGATTGGGGCAGTAATTTTCTAAGTATAGAGAGTGTTACATCAAGACTTTATTCTTATGTGGCCTATTTAAGAATCAATGCTGACATTTCAAGCTAAATTTTGTGTAGCATGAATGTATGTTTTTCATGCAGTTTTCTATAATTATGCTCAGATTACATTTTTTCGCTACTTATATTAGTAATAATTATGCATATAACTCTCTTGGAGGTTGGCATGTGTGAAACTATAGCAAAGCCGCTCATGTTCACATTGAATACAATTTCCCTTTGATTAGGTACCTGGGTAACTGACTGTTAGGACTGATTGGTAAAAATGTCCTTCAATTTTGACATCTCAAGTTGCTTGCTCAGTATAGGATGTGCTGCACTTCTGATCATGCTTCTTCACTGCCTTGACATTTCTCCCCCATTCAGAGTCTGTGCCAGTTACAGCTGCTTTTTCTCTCAGTCTGCTGATGTACTATCAATAACATGTGTACGTTTCAGGTAATGATGGCGAGCTGTGACCCCGTTGTCTTGTTATGTTTTCAATGCTAAGGTCAAATCATGTATAGCAAGCAATGTTTAGGTCACCTTACCTCATGCTAACATAGTTAAGCAGTGTGATTCTGAAACAATGGCTGTTCAGTCATCCAGGGGACTGCCAAGTTTCACTGCTGCTTCAGCCCAGAGCCTGCTGCTGTAACTTCCAGTTTAGTCATACCTATTCTTTTGCCTGCTGCTGTAACTTCCAGTGTATTCATACCTATTTCTTTGCCTGCTCATCCATTGCCACAAAACTTGAAGGTATCACGTGGGGTCCCTCCAATGGTCATAATAACATGGCTTGAACATGAGTGGGATTCAAGTAAGAGAAAGTTGTGCAGTTACCCTTACTATTTTGCCCAGACCTGTCAGAATCCAATGGGATGACAGTGTCCATGCCTGTCAGAATCCAGTGGTATGACATTGTCCAGGCTTATCTGAATCCAGTGGGATGACAGTGTCCAAGCCTGTCAGAATACAGTGAGATGACAGTGTCCAGGCTTATGTGAATCCAGTGGGATGACAGTGTCCAAGCCTGTCTGAATCCAGTGGGATGACAGTGTCCAGGCCTGTCTGAATCCAGTGAGATGACAATGTCCAGGCTTATCTGAATCCAGTGGGATGACAGTGTCCATGCCTGTCAGAATCCAGTGGGATGACATTGTCCAGGCTTATCTGAATCCAGTGGGATGACAGTGTCCAAGCCTGTCTGAATCCAGTGGGATGATAGTGTCCAGGCCTGTCAGAATCCAGTGAGATGACTGTGTCCAGGTTTATCTGAATCCAGTGGGATGACAGTGTCCAGGCCTGTCTGAATCCAGTGAGATGACAGTATCCAGGCTTATCTGAATCCAGTGGGATGACAGTGTCCAAGCCTGTCTGAATCCAGTGGGATGACAGTGTCCAGGCCGGTCTGAATCCAGTGAGATGACAGTGTCCAGGCTTATCTGAATCCAGTGGGATGACAGTGTCCAGGCCTGTTCGAATCCAGTCGGATGACAGTCTCAAGACATCTGGAGACAAGTGGAAAGCCTTACTCTCTTGCCCAGGCCTGTCAGAATCCAGTGGGATGACAGTGTACAGACCTGCCTGAATCCAGTAGGATGACAGTGTCAAGAGATCTGGAGACAAGTGGAAAGCTATCAGCCCTGCACATCTCATCCTATCAGCCTTCACATGCATGGCACAAGCACATCTGCTTGGTCACCTGATTTGATAGAAAAGACATTTTTAGAGGGAGCCAGGTGTAGCTTTCCACTCTGGGTCAACAGTAGCAAATAGTACCTTCTGCTGTTATTTAATGCAATTACATTATGTACTGGCATAGCACGGTCTGTGGAGTTTAGTTGTAATCACTCTATGTGCTGGCATATCAAGGTCTGTGGAGTTTAGTTGTAATCACTCTATGTACTGCAATATCAGTATCTGTGGAGTTTAGTTGTAATCACACTATGTGCTGGCATATCAAGGTCTGTGGAGTTTAGTTGTAATCACACTATGTGCTGGCATATCAAGGTCTGTGGAGTTTAGTTGTAATCACACTATGTGCTGGCATATCAAGGTCTATGGAGTTTAGTTGTAATCACACTATGTGCTGGCATATCAAGATCTGTGGAGTTTAGTTGTAATCACACTATGCACTTTGCAAGATATATATGACAGTATGGAGAGATCAGGATAAGACAGATGTGGAGTTTAGTTGTAATCACACTATGCACTATGCAATATCAAGATATATATGGCAGTAGGGAGAGATCAGGATAAGACAGATGTGGAGTTTAGTTGTAATCACACTATGCACTATGCAATATCAAGATATATATGGCAGTAGGGAGAGATCAGGATAAGACAGATGTGGAGTTTAGTTGTAATCACACTATGCACTTTGCAATATCAAGATATATAGGACAGTATGGAGAGATCAGGATAAGACAGATGTGGAGTTTAGTTGTAATCACACTATGCAATATCAAGATATATAGGACAGTGAGGAGAGATCAGGATAAGACAGATGTGGAGTTTAGTTGTAATCACACTATGCAATATCAAGATATATAGGACAGTATGGAGAGATCAGGATAAGACAGATGTGGAGTTTAGTTGTAATCACACTATGCAATATCAAGATATATAGGACAGCATGGAGAGATCAGGATAAGACAGATGTGGAGTTTAGTTGTAATCACACTATGCAATATCAAGATATATAGGACAGCATGGAGAGATCAGGATAAGACAGATGTGGAGTTTAGTTGTAATCACACTATGCAATATCAAGATATATAGGACAGTGAGGAGAGATCAGGATAAGACAGATGTGGAGTTTAGTTGTAATCACACTATGCAATATCAAAATATATAGGACAGTATGGAGAGATCAGGATAAGACAGATGTGGAGTTTAGTTGTAATCACACTATGCAATATCAAGATATATAGGACAGCATGGAGAGATCAGGATAAGACAGATGTGGAGTTTAGTTGTAATCACACTATGCAATATCAAGATATATAGGACAGTAGGGAGAGATCAGGATAAGACAGATGTGGAGTTTAGTTGTTATCACACTATGCAATATCAAGATATATAGGACAGTAGGGAGAGATCAGGATAAGACAGATGTGGAGTTTAGTTGTAATCACACTATGCAATATCAAGATATATAGGACAGCATGGAGAGATCAGGATAAGACAGATGTGGAGTTTAGTTGTAATCACATTATGTACTATCAAGATATATAGGACAGCATGGATAGATCAGGATAAGAAGGATGTGGTGTTCAGTTGTAATCACACTATGCAATATCAAGATATATAGGACAGCATGGAGAGATCAGGATAAGACAGGATGTGGAGTTTAGTTGTAATCACACTATATGCTATGCAATATCAAGATATATAGGACAGTAGGGAGAGATCAGGATAAGACAGATGTGGAGTTTAGTTGTAATCACACTATGCAATATCAAGATATATAGGACAGTAGGGAGAGATCAGGATAAGACAGATGTGGAATTTAGTTGTAATCACACTATGTACTATCAAGATATATAGGACAGTATGGAGAGATCAGGATAAGACAGATGTGGAGTTTAGTTGTAATCACACTATGCACTTTGCAATATCAAGATATATAGGACAGTAGGGAGAGATCAGGATAAGACAGATGTGGAGTTTAGTTGTAATCACACTTTGCACTTTGCAATATCAAGATATATAGGACAGTAGGGAGAGATCAGGATAAGACAGATGTGGAGTTTAGTTGTAATCACACTTTGCAATATCAAGATATATAGGACAATATGGAGAGATCAGGATAAGACAGATGTGGAGATCTTGTCTGAATCACGGGTGTCTCATCAGAAATAATTTCACTTTCCTGATTTTTAACATGCAAATTGACAAAATGGCAACTATTGAACAAATTTGCTTCTTCAGGATTGGAATATGCACATCATTTTATCATACAGCCCTTTCATTGTAAATTTTTGTCTATGTAGCATTTTTAGTAAGCATTGCCTCCATGATATTTGCAGCAGTCTTTATCATTGTTGATCTCAGCAAGTAGATGATATGTTGTTTCTGGAGTCAGCATGAATTTTCCTCAGTCCTGTTTTATGTCACCTATGCTCTTGTAATGACTAATCCAAGCATAATCCACTAATGACTTCAATTGTACTACTGAGGATATAGTCCATCTTGGCATGCTTCTAATTACTCTGCCTGAAGAATTCAAGCAATGTTGATTGTTT
Organism: Potamilus streckersoni; assembly: GCA_016746295.1. Lineage (NCBI taxonomy): Eukaryota > Metazoa > Mollusca > Bivalvia > Unionida > Unionidae > Potamilus > Potamilus streckersoni. The sequence goes on along the minus strand of JAEAOA010001734.1, from coordinate 89,614 downwards.
TTATGTTTCTTAACCTTGTGTAATCCAATCAAAATTAAATAGCATCACTAGCTCTTTCAAAATTATTGTTAATCAGACATAATATAATCCAATGATTAGTTTTAGGTTATTGTCTATCAGATCAGCAATTAAAGTGTCAGCCATGCATGAAGTTCATAGTCACATGATCACAAAGACTGTACCAAAACTATTCTACACTGGAAGCAAGGTGTGAAAAAAATGGAACAATTTCTCTTCCTGAATTTGATTTGAGATTTCAGTGAGTGACATAATGGACAGGAGACACCACTCATGTTGAAAGGACAATAGTATTGTCAGGGTCAATGGGTTTAATCACAATAAGAATGGACAGGTTAGACCAGTCTGAAGTTTATTATCTAGCAATGTATCAGGTCCCTTTATCCCAAACTCAACTAAGCTTCATGTATTGGTTGAAAATAATTTGACCACTCAAAAGGCTTCACTTTTCTATTTTGAGAAAGATTTCCAAGTAAGGAATGACATTTATTAATTAAAATGTTGATGAATGATAAAGATGCCTGTTGAGTATATATTGTATTTTTATCCCATATGATTGACACTGGAGGCAACTGAACAACATTTTTCTGTAGATGTTGCCATCAATTTGTATATGTTGTTGATAAAGATATTATAGCGTCTTAATCTATTACATTATAGCATAATCCAGTTTCCATCATTCAGTCAATTACATTGTGAATAAAAATGTAATTGAAGTTTAAATAATGACAAGAGTATGTTTAATTGAATATATATATATATATATATATATATATATATATATATATATATATATATATATATATATATATATATATATATATATATATATATATAGTTGTCTTATTATTTGAAATCTGCTAATAAATGCTAATTGTAATTCAGACTGCATAATGAAAGGTTTATTGTAATTGTACATCTGAGCTTACTAATTGGCCAAATACTAAATTAATATTATTGGTCTATATTTGTCTAAATCAGTCCAAGCAGTGTGATCCTGATTTGTTGTATCCCAAGTTACTTAAAGAATTGCAAGTTTAATTTCCTATCTACTATGATGGATCTTTAACATTTCTTTCAGTACCAAGAAATGTCAGATTCCTGAAAATTAGCACATAATATAAAAAAAGGATGTAGAACTGCCCAATATTACTCCATTTTATCTTGATAAAAGGTAAAATGTGTCTACAATATTTGTGTAATTAAGTTATTTAGCATAACTTGACTGCACCTCATCAATTAGGCTTTAGCCCTGTTACTCCACAACAAATCAGTACTAGATATTTTTAATAAGATTTGTTTAGCTCTAGACCAAGAAATGGAAGTTAGAACTGTTTTCTTTGATATGAGTACAGCATTTGATTATGTTTGGCATTCCAGATTACTCATAAAACTTAGGAAGATCAGTGTTCCATGTTCTTACTGTCATGGTTAAAACATTACTTACCATTAAGAAAACAAAGAGATGTCCAGTTTTTCAATTCTCTGACTTTCAGTCTATTAATGAATCACTAAGAATCAATCTTTTGACCATTATTTTTAGTAAGGTATTGAAACACTGCATATCAGTTAGTTTAAATTATCAGTGACACATTGTAAACCAGGACTGGAGAGAACATGCAGTATTGTGTAAGTTAAAAATAAATATAATATAGGGTAAAAACTAACTTGATACTGCAGATGGTACTGATTTATATAATTTCCTAATTCCTAAAGTATGCAGGTTGTTACATTGAAACAATGTTTCTTATTCCAGATGGTTGTTGTGGAAGAAAGGGTAATAATGAAATTGAACAGACTGTTTTGCAGAAAGTTGGTAAGAAAACCATATGTTGTCTAATATCTGATGAATTTTTAAACATAATATATGATTTTCAATATTTGTCTTACATACCCTTAAATGAGTTTCTCAAAGCTACATTTTGTTTGTGTTTTCTTTGCATTTGTTTTGAATGCCATGTTTGAATTTTGTATAATGACTGATTGTTTTTCATTCAGTGTGACAGAAATACATTCAAAATTTGCATTTTGTATAATGACATTGTTTTTCATTCAGTGTGACAGAAATACATTCAGAATTTGCATTTTGTATGACTGATTGTTTTTCATTCAGTGTGACAGAAATACATTCAAAATTGCATTTTGTATAATGACTGATTGTTTTTCATTCAATGTGACAGAAATATGTTCAGAATTTGCATTTTGTATAATGACTGATTGTGTTTCATTCAGTGTTACAGAAATACATTCAAAATTGCATTTTGTATAATGACTGATTGTTTTTCATTCAGTGTGACAGAAATACATTCAAAATTGCATTTATATATTGTATCCATGATGTCCTTTAATTTAAGCTTGTTTCAAAACTAAACTAAATGCATTTACTGATGTCATTTTGGTTTTCATTTTTGAGACTGTTAAAGGGAGAGAACTATTGGTTTGTATTCAAAGTTTGCCTTGATGAAATAGCAAATGCACAAAATGTAAAGGACTGCATTCAGTTTTGAACAAAATATAATACAACTGTAGAAAGGATAAACTAAGGTTGTAGAGGTTTTGTCAGCAAAGTTTGATTTAATTTCATTTAACAAATATACAGATCTAACCATCAATCATCATATTGATTGTGTTTGCTTATAATGTCCATCTCATCAAGAACAGTTTCACTGCTTGTAAAAGGTGAAAAGTTCTCCATCAGTGTAAAGAATCTAATTCTTGATTATCATGCAATAAAGGGCTTTCAAATATAGAAATGCAGCGGCAGCTTGAAAATACATGTAATAAATTTATCAAGTCCATTTATGAAATGCTCTTTGTTGTTCATCCCATTTTTGTTTATCAATTATCATTCTGCATTCTGTATTTTGTATTTGGCAACTCTATTTTCATATCAATGCATTTATCATTCCATTTGCATTTATCTGCATTTTGTTTTTGCATTCCATTTTAATTCTAAAATTACCAATTTCAGGGTTAATATTTGATGTTTGCAATCAGATTTTCATTGTTCAGTTTTAGCAAGGTTTGTTTTCAATGATTGTACAGTTACTTTTTTGTTTTATAGTTGGCAATTCTTTATCTTTTGAAATCTTCAGTTGTGTTCTTCATAACTAGTCATTAAATTAAGCATAGTAATTTTTAAAGAAAAATACTTGAGTATGTGAAAATTTCTAGCTGATTTGATATTTAAGTTGTTTTAAAATTTTGAATACAAGCAAAGTTGTTTATAAGAAATTTTAATCTCATCCTTAGGTTTTCCATACATGAAAATGAAAGGAGCTTACCTTGAATCCTTTGTTCTACATGAAGCATCAGATAAAACTTCAAAAGAAGAGTTTGGTGAGAAATCAGATTCACTTGAAGAAACGACAACAGAAGGAGATGGAAAGGATGCCAGGAAATGCCTTGATGACACATGGCCAAAATTTTTTAAATTTCAGCCATTGTGGAAAATTCGGGACTATTTTGGGGAGAAAATTGCTCTTTACTTTGCATGGTCTGGTACACTGACCACCACATTGTGGATTCCTATGCTTCTGGGAATTGCAATATTTATCTTTGGTTTGGTCAATAGGTAAGTTGATATCTGGGAAAAAAATATTTATTTTTTTTATGGTTAATAGGACAGGTGTTTTCTGGTAATTACAGTATTTATTTATTGTATGATCAATAGGCAATGTGGTTTCTGGGAATTGTAATATTTATTTATGGAATGGGCGGTAGGTCTGTAAAAAAATATTTATATATGGTTTGGTCAACAGGTAAGATGGCTTCTTCTGCTTGTAAGTTTGTCATGATTGTAATGACACAAAGTATTCTGATAAAGCCAGGTAGCTAATCTTATAAGTTATTTTGACATGGAGGTTAATCATTTCTAAAGGGTTAGCTTTCTCTCAAGCAAATTTAAATCTTCTGAGAAGGTACATGTATTATGGAAATTATGTAATGCTTTATATCATGCATATACAATGTTTTGGCATTCCAGTAAGGCCAACTTTTGCATTGAATGAATAAACAAATCTCTTTTGCCAATATCCAAGACTATTCATATTTTCAAAGTCCAGCTAGGACTATTCCTTTTTAAAGTCCAGCTAAGACTATTCCTTTTCAAAGACCAGCTAGGACTACTCCTTTTCAAAGTCCAACTAAGACTATTACTTTTTAAAGTCCAACTAGGACTATTTCATGTTCAATGTCCAGCTAGAACTATTCATTTTCAAAGTCCAACTAGGACTATTCCTTTTCAGAATCCAACTAGGACTATTCCTTTTCAAAGTCCAGCTAGGACTATTTATTTTCAAAGTCCAACCAGTAAACTTGTCCAAGGTACTTGTCTCCTGTTTTGGAATGAATTAGGCATGTGCTAATATTTTAATTCACTTTATTTACATTTATCTGGGCATTAATGTCCTTCAGAAGTAATGAACACATGAATCTGCTTCCATCCATTTATTCATTTACATATACTGATATATACCACACCTATCGAAAAAGGTCTTTTGTAACTGTCACATATGCACATGTTTTGTTACCCCAATATTTCATTTTGGGCTAAGAAATGAAATTATTGGCCAATCAAAACATGTATTAGAAATGAAATTATTGGCCAATCAAAACATGTAAATGAAATTTGCCTTGAATAATTAGCAGTGTTTTAAACACTCTTGTTATAGTGTGTTTTGTCTAACCAGATACTTAAGAAATTAATGTTGTTTGAGTTTATCATGGTATAAACTGTCAGTTACTTAATCACACAGCAAATAATGCCTGAAGACCATTATGTAAACCGTTTGAGTCAGCAATTTATACCATGGTACAATCAGAAAAAAAGGTTAAACTCTCATAACTGAAATTTCAGTTATTCGATATGTTCTTTTGTTTATATAATTAGCAAAAAAAATCTTCACTGAGTTTTGTAATACAGGTTTGGGTTTCTGTTGCATAACTATTTATAGTATAGTCTTGCTTAATTGTAATAATACCAGTCCTTCAACCAATGAAAGCCCATTAAAGGAATTTGAAAAATGCTGCCATGATTTTATATTTTACCTTAATGGACACATGTATTCAAAGTGGAAGCTCAATATGATGGCTGTATGAAATTATACACTCATGGACTGACTGAAAGTGATTTGGCAGATTCATTATTGTTTGGACATGTGAGTGATCTAATTTTGTTCTTCAAAACCTATTTTAGTGTTTTTATACAGGCTGGATTAATACATGTAGGTGTATGAGGTCAAGTTATGGAAGATGTGTGATCACTTGTATTGCTCAGATACACATATACACAAACAGCTGTAAAATAATTGAGTACTTTTTTTTATCCCTATAGTTATTCCATGATTTTGTTTTAGTGGCATTGGCTCAAAACCTGATTCCATCATCAAATTTGTGACATCAGTGTGCACAATAAACAGACACACAAAACAACAGATGCAAACAGAATTTGTTGCAGTCATTTGTACATTTACATGAGTAGTACCACTTAAGTGTGTAAGGTCATTTGTACATTTACATGAGTAGCACCCCTTGAGTCTGTAGGGTCATTTGTACATTTACATGAGTAGTACCCCTTAAGTCTGTAGGGTCATTTGAAAATTTACATGAGTAGTACCACTTGAGTGTGTTGGGTCATTGGTACATTTACATGAATAGTACCCCTTGAGTCTGTAGGGTCATTTGTACATTTACATGAGTAGTACCCCATGAGTCTATAGGGTCATTTGTACATTTACATGAGTAGTACCCCTTGAGTCTGTAGGGTCATTTGTACATTTACATGAGTAGTACCCCTTGAGTCTGTTGGGTCATTTGTACATTTACATGAGTAGTACCCCTTGAGTCTGTAGGGTCATTTGTACATTTACATGAGTATTACCACTTGAGTGTGTAAGGTCATTTGTACATTTACATGAGTAGTACCCCATGAGTCTGTAGGGTCATTTGTACATTTACATGAGTAGTACCCCTTGAGTCTGTTGGGTCATTTGTACATTTACATGAGTAGTACCCCTTGAGTCTGTAGGGTCATTTGTACATTTACATGAGTAGTACCCCTTGAGTCTGTAGGGTCATTTGTACATTTACATGAGTAGTACCCCTTGAGTCTGTAGGGTCATTTGTACATTTACATGAGTAGTACCTCTTAAGTCTGTAGGGTCATTTGTACATTTACAGTTGCATGAGATAGTACTGCAGAAGAGTCTTCAGCAGACAATGTTACTTATGAACATACATTAGATAGAATGTTACTCATTTGTTGTTGAGTGCTGGGCATTGTGTATGGTTTCAATGATAGTTCATTGTAGTGGTCCGACAGAGACATAATGTTCCTAGCAGGAAGGTCGGCATATGTCATTTCATTCAAGTCTGTGGCATGAAGATAGTGTGTAGTATCTTTCAGATATAAGGTTAGTTTTGCATATGTCAGGCATAAAATTGCTAATTGTCTCTGTCCAACACATCATCTGGTGTACCATATTTGATTTTAGATTAATGCACATGATATAGCATTTTACTGACAAGACTGGTCAGTTTTGACCACCAGTTGCATAATTCTTGTCAGAGTTTTCCTCCTTAGCATTTAAGTCTTCCTGATGAGTCTATGCAAAATATTGATAGATCAAAATGGCATAATTATCCCCTGTTTCATCAAATCAGATTTGAAGACTGGTAGGTGGCTGTGGAATTCTAATCAATGTGTAATATTGAGGATGGAGACATATGACCAAACCCTGTATGTGAGTGTCATTGGATTATATTGCATTAAGTACTGATCGATTGCATACATGTCTGATGGAGGAATAATTGGTTTGTGTTGATCTTCATAAGCCATTCTTGATGTTCAACAAAAAATTTAACATGTCATTCCCTTTTTTGATATATAACAACATTGATTGAATGACCACATTCAACTTGAATGTAGTGATTAAAAACAGCCTTGGCATTTTTAAAAGTGTATTTGTTGTATTCCTCAGCTTTGGCTTCAGGATGCATTCTCTTTCGTGTTGCAGTGACCTTGATGGCTGCATCGACATACAATATGGCTAACATTTGGGCCAAATGTGCAGACTCAGCCGACTTCAGATCTAGCTCTATGTTCTTCTCTTTGCACCATTATGAAATTCACATTTTTTTAGCTTGGTAGTAACAATTTTTGTAACATTTGAAATATTTAGAGTTTTGGGAAGAAACATTCATACATATCTACTTTCAATGAAATGTATTTATATAACAGATTTGTTACATTTTTAAGCTGTTACAAATATTAATTTAAACATAAGCTACATTTTATTCATGCACAGCAAGTTAAGTGTCATTTTGATATAAAATAATGACTTAAAATGAATTCATTTTACTTACAAATAGACAACACATTGCCTTTTCATGACATATGACTTAATAAAATGATGAAAAAGATCAAGTTCATTATTAAGCATAATTTATTACATTAATGAACAGTACAATATACTTTTTATTGTTATTATTATAGTAATTTTTTTATGATTATTGAATGAATGAATAAATCTAGCTGTGAAAATGATGTAGCCCTACTGAGTGTTTTTCTTGGTGGATTTTGAGTACCTCTGTCGAGATGTGTATAAGACATCTTGCTCTCTAAGTGATTTGCAGCGTTTTGGTTTGTCATCATCCTGATGATCTCCTGGGAAATCCACTGGTGTTGGTTCATTCAAACTGAATGAAAGGCTTGTCAAATATGGATGGGTCAAACTATTCAATATATTCATGCATGAAATCTATCTCATAATGCAAAGCTAGCCAAAAATCTGTTATGGCAAAGTTAGCCAAATATGTCCAAATTCTGACATTTCTGTTTGTTTCGGTGTTGAATAGCTGTATATTGGTGACCTTGTATTAGCACACTTAAAATATTTTTTTTATCCATATTTTTTACAAAATGTTAAGAAAGAAAAAATGATTTATTCAGTTGCTTTAGATTTTCAGATTCAGTTCATTAAACTATTTTAAGTTGTAAGAATGTTCTTTTCCTTTAATGATTCCTTCATGTCTGCCTTCACTGGCTGTGTAGTTCCCCTCACAGTTCATACAGAAATAAATGCAATTCATTTTGATCATGTGGTAACATTATGACCAATGGAAATATTACATGCCTTTACCATCTACTACCATTGCAATTATTCACAAATGGACCACCCTTGGATTTTGATTCAGCAAGTAAATGAAATTATGTTAAAGAAAGGAACTCTATCAACTTAAGTGTTATGAACTTAATTGAATTGTTTGTAAATTGTACATATATTAGGAATTTCATAAGCTGTCACATTCTGTCTTGGCAATTTATCTACATCAATTGGGTTATCAAGTATTGGTTTAAAGTTGAACCAATTAAATGACATAATTGATGCTTTAATTTCTTTCTTTGGTTAGTCACTGGATCAGTTTTCATGTCCAATGCTGTGTATGAAGAGAAACTATTGCACTAAATAAACTTTGTCTCTATTTAACTGCCAAATTGTATGTTATGGTACCATTAGACGTAAATGGTATGGTACCTTTATAAGTAGATGTTTGGTACCTTTATAAGTAGATGTTTTGTTACCTTTAAAAGTAGATGTTATGTTACCTTTAGAGGTAGAAGTTATGGTACCTTTAGAAGTAGATGTTATTGTACCTTTATAAGTAGATGTTATGGTACCTTTAGAAGTAGATGTTATTGTACCTTTAGAAGTAGATGTTATGGTACCTTTAAAAGTAGTTGTCATTGTACCTTTAGAAGTAGATGTAAATGGGGTGATTTTTTACTATTTGAATAAAAAGAGTTTACAAAATTATTTTCACAAGGAAGGTTATATTGATGGTTCAGAGAACAAAATCTCACATGAAAGTGGGGGTCTAAAATGTAAAACTGCCACTAAGGAGACATAATGCAGATTCTGTGATTGTCCAGTGTGTAACAGTTTTCAGTCTTGTTATGACTTGTGATTCATTGACTCGGATGGTTTGCTGTTATTGCAAATAATATCAAAACTGGTATTGGTTGGAAATTCAGCCAAAATGTATTTGTCAATAGAACTAACAAACTAAGGATTTAATAAAGTCTTATACAGTTTTGGACATTGGAATACCTGTATTTAGTGCAGTGTCTGCATGACATCAACCAGCAGAAAATCCCTGAAGTTTAAGGGATGTTAACCTTTTACTGAGAAAGGATATTTTGAAAGTTAATGAGAATGGAAACAAAATGTCTATAGCCTTTAAAATAGCCCAGTGTTGAAAACCATTATAAGTATGGCAATGATGTGTGTAATCCATTATAGGTATGGCAATGCTGTGTGTAAACCTTTATAGGTATGGTAATGCTGTGTGTAATTTATTATAGGTATGGCAATGCTGTGTGTAAACCATTATAGGTATGGTAATGCTGAGTGTAATCCATTATAGGTATGGCAATGCTGTGTGTACACCATTATAGGTATGGCAATGCTGTGTGTAATACATTATAGGCATGGTAATGCTGTACAAACCATTTTAGGTATGGCAATGCTGTGTGTAAACCATTTTAGGTATGGCAATGCTGTGTGTAATCTATACTAGGTATGGTAATGCTGTGTGTAAACCATTTTAGGTATGGCAATGCTGAATGTAATCTTTTCTAGGTATGGAATGCTATGTGTAAACCATTGTAGGTAAGGGAATGCTGTGTGTAATCCATTATAGGTATGGCAATGCTGTGTGTAAACCATTTTAGGTATGGCAATGCTGTGTGTAATCCAGGAAAAGAACAGTATTGATCCTGTGCAAATATTAAAACAGACTCTTGGTCAGGAGACTGTGTTGTGCCACTTGACTAAGTCTCTATAAAACAGACTCTTGGTTAAGAGACTGTTGTGTCACTTGACTAAATCTTTTTGAAACAGACTCTTGGTCAAGAGATTGTGTTGTGTCACTTGACTAAGTCTCTATAAAACACTGGGACAAGAGAATATTGTATCAATTAAGTCTCAATAAAACAGACTTTAACACAGGAGACTGTGTTGTACCAGTTGAATAAGTCTCAATAAAACAGACAGAGACAAGAGAATGTGTTTTGTCAATTGAATAAGTCTCTTTAAAAAAGACTATGACAAATCAACTATATTGCATCAATTGATCAAGACTCTATAAGATAACAGACTTGGGGAAAAGGTACTTTGTTGTGTGCAGATGATCAAGTCTCAAAAAAGAAATTAGATAAAGAATTTGTTTAATTAAATTCCTTTTCATTCCATTCTTAATAATAGAAGTTCTTATGTTACTGTATTAGGGTAAGAAATGGTGTACAAAAGATACCTTGACAGAAAACTGCCCTTTGAAGTAAGAAAAAAATATGTTGTAGATTAATTATTTCCTTGTTTTCCTCTATGGTTTAAAGTGGAGAAAATATCATAAATGAAAGTTAAATATGTTGTCTAGATTCAATCTAGACAACATATTGAAATATTGCAAAAACTGAAAAGGAAGGTCGGATATGTGAATTTTGTGAAACAACTTGTCCTGGACAAATACATGGAAAAGAAATTGATCAGCCATGATGTGCTAACATTTTAAGGTGGAAATTTGGCACCATTAGTTCATATCTCTCTACAACCTTGCAGAGTGTTGGTTATTATTTCTCTACAACCTTGCATAGTGTGTTGGTTTATATCTCTACAACCTTGCATAGAGTGTTGGTTTATATCTCTCTACAACCTTGCAGAGTGTTGGTTATTATTTCTCTACAACCTTGCATAGAGTGTTGGTTTATATCTCTACAACCTTGCATAGAGTGTTGGTTTATATCTCTCTACAACCTTGCAAAGAGTGTTGGTTATTATTTCTCTACAACCTTGCAAAGAGTGTTGGTTATTATTTCTCTACAACCTTGCATAGAGTGTTGGTTTATATCTCTCTACAACCTTGCAAAGAGTGTTGGTTATTATTTCTCTACAACCTTGCAAAGAGTGTTGGTTATTATTTCTCTACAACCTTGCATAGAGTGTTGGTTTTTATCTCTCTACAACCTTGCAAAGAGTGTTGGTTATTATTTCTCTACAACCTTGCAAAGAGTGTTGGTTATTATTTCTCTACAACCTTGCAAAGAGTGTTGGTTATTATTTCTCTACAACCTTGCAAAGAGTGTTGGTTATTTTTTCTCTACAACCTTGCATAGAGTGTTGGTTTATATCTCTCTACAACCTTGCATAGAGTGTTGGTTATTATATCCCTACAACCTTGCAAAGAGTGTTGGTTATTATGTCTCTACAACCTTGCATATATTGTTGGTTATTATATCCCTACAACCTTGCAAAGAGTGTTGGTTATTATTTCTCTACAACCTTGCAAAGAGTGTTGGTTATTTTTTCTCTACAACCTTGCATAGAGTGTTGGTTTATATCTCTCTACAACCTTGCATAGAGTGTTGGTTATTATATCCCTACAACCTTGCAAAGAGTGTTGGTTATTATGTCTCTACAACCTTGCAGAGTGTTGGTTCATATGTCTCTACAACCTTGCAGAGTGTTGGTTCATATGTCTCTACAACCTTGCAGAGTGTTGGTTCATATCTCTCTACAACCTTGCATAAAGTGTTGGTTATTATGTTTCTACAACCTTGCATAGAGTGTTGGTTCATATGTCTCTACAACCTTGCAAAGAGTGTTGGTTATTATTTCTCTACAACCTTGCATAGAGTGTTGGTTATTATTTCTCTACAACCTTGCAAAGAGTGTTGGTTATTATTTCTCTACAACCTTGCATAGAGTGTTGGTTATTATTTCTCTACAACCTTGCAAAGAGTGTTGGTTATTTTTTCTCTACAACCTTGCATAGAGTGTTGGTTCATATGTCTCTACAACCTTGCATAGAGTGTTGGTTATTATGTTTCTACAACCTTGCATAGAGTGTTGGTTCATATGTCTCTACAACCTTATATATAATGTTGGTAATTTTGTCCCTATGAGCTTGCATAGTGTTGATTATTATGTTTCTACAACCTTGCATAGAGTGTTGGTTCATATGTCTCTACAACCTTGCAGAGTGTTGGTTCATATCTCTCTACAACCTTGCATAAAGTGTTGGTTATTATGTTTCTACAACCTTGCATAGAGTGTTGGTTCATATGTCTCTACAACCTTATATATATAATGTTGGTAATTATGTCCCTATGAGCTTGCATAGTGTTGATTATTATGTTTCTACAACCTTGCATAGAGTGTTGGTTCATATGTCTCTACAACCTTATATATAATGTTGGTAATTATGTCCCTATGAGCTTGCATAGTGTTGATTATTATGCTTCTACAACTTTGCATAGAGTGTTGGATGTTTTGTTTATACAACCTATATAGATTATTCTATGAAACTTTTGTATGAATTAAAGAATCTCATTTTAAATCTGTAAAAGTGTAGAAAATCAACTTACAGAAAAGGTTTTATTCAATTTTCCTTTTTATTTAGTTAATCCATCTGATTGAGACAGAAAACATTTGCTCACTATTCTAATTGCATTGTTGTATATTACATCACTGTGAGACTTATTGCATAGTATAGCTGTATATTACATCACTGTCAGACTTACTGCATATTATATCTGTAGATTACAAAATTGTCAGACTTATTGCACAGTGTAGTTTATTTTACACCACTGTTAGACTTACTGCACAGTGTAGTTGTATATTATATTAATGCCAATTTTAATGCATAATTAGACTGCTTGTCAGTCTTGTTTGTGAAAGAAACTCATTGTTCACCAAAATGAGTGTAGCATGGTCAGTCCAATTTGTGTGAACTGTAAATTGGGATAGGTAATAATTGTTTTAACTCAGCCATTACAGGATGAATAGTGTAGACCTGCTCTGACAGTATATGATGCAATGGATGATGTAGCACTATGTTTTACTTATTTGTAGTATATTGTATGCTGTCCATTGCCAATCATTCACATCTATCTCACAATGCACTTTCTCTTCCACAGTTCAAAAAGAAATGCTGTTGTGGATGGATTATCCACAGCAACTATAACAACGTTAGCTCCAAATACGACAACAGCAGCTGCTGGTATTATGTCCAGGTTAGTTCAGATTTTAACCTTAATTCTGTTTTTTTTTATGAAAATAAAATTTACTTTAAATTTAATTGAAGACTACTAATAACATTGCCTTTTTCACAAACCATACTGTCATGTAGTTCTCTAGGGAATTTATAAAAGATGTAGTCATATAGTTCTCTAGAATTTGTAAAACATAGTCATGTAGTTCTCTAGGGAATGTATATAATATATACAATTCTCCCTTGATTACTTGCATACAGTGGGGTCCAAAAATAGAGACTGCACTATAAGCAAGGGCATGAGTTACTGAGGGAACTCCATACAATAAAAAGTTATGCCATCCTCACTGGACAAAGCCATGGCCTGGGAGGGTGGGAGGGAAACTGGACTATTTAATGGCTGAATACTTGTTTTTCAATTGCTTTGAAAGCAATTATTGATAATGTGCTTTTTTATTGAAGTTCTCTGTTATATTTTGCTAATTGCATTTTTTTTTTGAATGCCCAACATCTGAAATATTGTTATTATTATTCCAACATGTTTCAACAACATTTATGTGCATGCAAAAATATTTTTGTATTATATAACTGAATTTTGTTGTTGTTTTGTCTGTTTCTCTGCTTATTATGTAATAATGAAGTTTAAAGCCATAAGACTGAAAACAGGGAAGCAGACAATTTGTAGATACACTATGAAACAAAATTCTTCTAAATTTTGTGACATTTATTCTGTGTAACAATTGTCTACATCAAAACTAAATTTTGTACTTTTCAGTTAGTAAAATATTGATTTCATTGCAAGCAATAATGAATCTTTTTCTCATCTTTGAGGACATCTCTTAGTTCCAGTTCAAGATTTTTCTGAAACTCACTTCTCCACATGGACCTGTATATGTGAAACAAAGCTCTTTATTTCACAAAATATTCATTTCACTTGGTTTTCTTGCTTCTTTGATCAGTTATGATTGAGAAGCTTAATTTAGGGCATTCTAATTAATATAAGTATACAAGGATATTTATAACAGTGTTCAATTGAAATGAGTATACTTGACATGCAACGGGAGCCACTAGAACTTATGCATGTATAATTTTTGTATGCCTTTTATCTTATATTTTGTGCCACTGATACAAAAAACACAATTGGCATTATAATACAAAAGAGCTCAGTTTTGTCTTAAATTCAGTGCAACAATACAACAAATACTTCAAGAAGTTGGATATCAAAACATGGTTGGTACTTAAGTAGGTTCTCAGAGAAATACTCACAGACAATACCACATTTTAGATTTGAATAAAAGAAGGCACATTGCATTTATGTCCATTATACCTTAGCCTAACTAAATGGTAGAAATAAAATAGAAATTTCACATAACAAAACTTGTCTCATTGGTTTTTATTTATTAAAGTACTGCCTCCAGGAGGCCTAAGTGACATTTCTTTGATCACAAATTTGTTGAATATCATTATTATGGTATACTTAGAATGTCATTTGCAAAGAAAATGTAAAATAAATTATGATTTCTTTTTAAAAGTTGACAGTTTCTTAATGTTGATTCAAATTCCAGGTCCTATCTACCTCTTTTGATAATAAAATGAATGAAATTGCATATACCAATTGTGATTCATATTTTTCTAGACTTCAACAAATAGGGGTCAGTTATTTTGTTGTAATTTCTAGTTTTAAAAAAATGAGATGCATCCCTAATTCCCATGCTGTACATGGGTTTTCGAGTTGTCAGAGCGTGAGTTATTGATGGAGTCGTGTTTCATATAAATATCTATGGAAATTATAATATATGCAAATGAGTAAATAAGTAATATGTAATATCTATTCATTGGGTTTTACAAATAGGATCAAGGATACAATATTTAAATATACAAGAAAATTATATTGCTTAATAGATTTATTATTAGCTGTTGGATTTCTCTTAAAGACATTGGTACATTAATCTTATTATTCATACAGATAATTATATCTTCATCTTGTTATTTTTATAAATAATGAGACTTTGTCTTGTTAGTCATACAGACAGTTGCATATTTATTTTGTTATTCATGCAGATAATTAGGTCTATATTGCAATTCATGCAAATAAAGATATCTTTATCTTGTTATTCCTACAAATAATTCTATCTTAGTCTTGTTACTCTTACTGATAGATATTGAAATATTTCCTTATTTACTAAGGCATGTTGGTTTTTCTCTTTGTTTAGATCAAACATTTACTATTTGAATTGACTTTTTGTTGTTGTTGTTCTGCGGCTTAATGCCATTTTTCAGCACATGATAGGCTAGTTATTTTAGCCAGTATTAATGGTGTAGGAAAAAACCAGGAAATCCATGAAGAGAACCACTAAAACATGAGAAGCTACTGGCAAGATTTCTGACATATCCACATTTGCTGAATTGACTTTTGTCTTAAAATTATATGGGATTCATTACAAACAGTATAAGCTTGTATGAAGCAATTACCATTAAGAAATAATGTGAAATCGAAGTGAAAAAACTTTTGTTCATAAGATTTTATCAAATTAAATTCTCTTATTTGAAGTAAAAGATATAGTTGTATTCCATGATATGGTTATATTCCATGATATGCATTATATTCCATGATATGTATTGTATTCCATGATATGGATTATATTCCATGATATGGATTATATTCCATGATATGGATTATATTCCATGATATGGTTTATATTCAATGATATGCATTGTATTCCATGATATGGATTATATTCCATGATATGGTTGTATTCTATGATATGGTTGTATTCCATGATAAGGCTTATATTGAATGATATGCATTGTATTCCATGATATGGATTATATTCCATGATATGCATTGTATTCCATGATATGCATTGTATTCCATGATATGCATTGTATTCCATGATATGGATTATATTCCATGATATGCATTGTATTCCATAATATGGTTGTATTGTATGATATGGTTGTATTCCATGATATGGTTTTATTCCTTGATATGGATTGTATTCTATGTTATGGATTGTATTCCATGATATGGTTGTATTACATGATATGGATTTTATTCCATGATATGGAATTTATTCCATGATATGGGTTGTATTCCATGATAAGGATTGTATTCCATGATATCATTGTATTCCATGATATGGTTATATTTCATGATATGGGTTGTATTCCATGATATGAATTGTATTCCATGATATGGTTGTATTCTATGCTTACAATTTTTTAATTTGTTTCAGTTTCAAGGCAAAATTAACAGATGTTTTGACTGATATCAAAGAAGCCTTTGACAATGATGCCACACCTTTCTTTGCAATGATTATATGTATCTGGGGTATGTACATTGCAATAATGATTATATGTATATGGGGTATGTACATTGTGATAATGATCAGATGTATATGGGGTATGTACATTGTGATAATGATTATATGTGTATGGGGTATGTACATTGTGATAATGATCAGATGTATATGGGGTATGTACATTGTGATAATGATCAGATGTATATGGGGTATGTACATTGTGATAATGATCAGATGTATATGGGGTATGTACAATGTGATAATGATTATAGGTATATGGGGTATATACATTGTGATAATGATCAGATGTATATGGGGTATGTACATTGCAATAATGATCAGATGATATGGGGTATGTTCACTGTCAAAATGATTTTATGTATCTGGGGTATGTACAATGTCATAATTATTATGTGTATATGGGGTATGTACAATGTGATAATGATTATAGGTATATGGGGTATGTACATTGTGATAATGATCATGTGTATATGGGGTATGTACATTGTGATAATGATCAGATGTGTAATAATTATGACATGTATATGGGGTATATACTTTGCAATAATAATCATATGTGTATGGGGTATGTACATTGTCATAAGGTGGTCTAGATGTCATATATGGCATGTTTATATAGAAACCACCATGTTACCTGCATAGTACCTGAAGCATATAATGTCCATCTTGGTGCCTCAGTTTTCAAGAATTGTCTCTTAAATTGCCTGTGCCGATTCCAAAGGGAGCCTCTATTCAGCCCATGGGATCTAACCTGTAAATATTGCAAGTTTAGTGAGCCAACATCTTCACCATTCTTTTCCATCTGCCTAGCAGGCACTACAAGAGACATCATCTCCACTACCTTGCCATTAATTAAAAACAATGACAAGTGGCCATCATATTAACTCCTTGCTATGATGAGTAAAACTTCTTTTTACAGGCTTGGACTTGAGATGATTTCTATCCACCTCCATCAGAGTTATGTCCTCCCCTTTTCCGCCACATAACCTAATGGGCAAACATTAAGTGATCATTGTCTACAAAAGAATCTACTTTAAATTGCTTCCACAATCTGACATGTTACCAACATTTTGGGAATGTTTACATTGTCAATTGCAAGCTACAAGCATTTATGAAATACCTTCTCTAGTTTCCATCTGGATACCAATGAGTTGATTCATGACATCATGACCATAGGATAATTGATTTTATCTAATATCTATAACGATCTTCAACCGGTGTGACATAATCCTTTCCCACCCAGAATCTCATCAGAAATGTGTCATGACAGGTTTATAGAATGTCCCATTTTGTAATATAAAGGCCTAACAAACTATCACCATGGCTGTAACAGAGGCTAAGAACTTACAACAGGTGGAACAAGATGCAATATTCTCTGTCTCCACCTTTCTGAAAGAAATTTATGGCCAAGCTATGCTTGCAACCTTCATCATTTAATCAGCTCATTAATGATCAGGGTTATGGAATTAGCAGCAAGCCACCAAAGATGCATTCCATCCATCTCTTGTCCAAGGTAACGTCACAGGGATGTCCCTAGAACACTTACCACTGAGAAGCTGTTCTGATGAATTTACAATTGAAAACCAACCATTGTGGATAAATGTAGTGGATGTTAATGGTTTCCAACAGCATTCCATGAGACTCTCTCTGTATTGAATGACATAAATCAATATCACCCTTATCACAGATTCTGGCATGGAGAAGGCTCCAATCTTTCAATGCCCAATGGGGAAGAGTTATCATGATGACATGTTGACTTGACAGTGGTTTCTTGGGAACTCTGTATCATGCATAGTGCACCTCCTAAACCCTTGCCAAGAGAAAAGAGATATTAGGGCTTCAATGCAGCACTTATCTCTTGGTCAGCAACAGGAGTGCATTCAGACAACACTCTTAGGTCCATGATGGAATGCAACAGCATTAGATTTGTAAGAGAAATGATTAGGTATATTTTGGAGCTAGTTGTGATTTCATGTGTCATCCTACTTTTTATTCTCAATCTCCTTGATAACAAGAACATTTACAATCTCATTCCTTTCCAATCAGTACTAAAAAAAGAATATGTTCCCCAAGATTCCTTACATAGCAATCCATCTGCTAAAAAATTCAATTGCCTGCCAAGATTTGCTCAATGAGGCAGCAAATATCTTCATTGTTGGTTGCTTTTTTGGGCTCCTATAACAGTGATTCATTAGTCAAAATGAAGGCCAAACCTGTATTCATTGAACCAACTTTCACAATCTGCAAAATATATTGTTGCATCTTAAATACAAGGAATCCACTCTAGTCTTGCAACTGGGACATCTGTTTTAAGTACAAGTTCTGTCAATCATATGATCACTGTGGATGCAAACACAGAGGGATGTGGAAACAAGTCTCCTATCAGTTGTGTGATGCCATAGGAGTGTTGCCCCCAACCCAACCCCAGGATCATTTATTACATAACGTCGTCAAGATGAAAACTGTTTTGAAGCTTTTCATTGGTGGCTGGAGAATATACACAGAATGACATTCTTATTCTCTCAGACACCTCCACTGTGGTGACAGATCTCAAACAGCAATGCAGAACCAAGTGTTTATATCTTCTTTGAGAACTTCTAAAATGATGTCCATTATGACAAGTTTTTCATATAATAGACTGGCTCATGTATTGGCAGATGATTTGTCTTGCAAGATTGAACTAATACAGATGGAATGGTCTCATCATCATTCTGTTATCAATGGGATCAACCTATGATGGACCTTTTGGCGACAAGGTGGAATGCCAAATTCCCAACCTTTATCTCACCAGTCCAAGATCTATAAGGCCTGATAATCAATGCTTTTTCTGCATCTAGGAATGGCTGGATCTGTAAACTTCTCCAAGAACTCCAATTCTGATGGTGATAAAGTATCAATCTTGCAAATGAATCACAAGGAACTGACTTAATCCCTCATCTGTGTTAAGCAACCATGATAGCCTGTGTTTCATCCCAACCATCTGGATCTTATTAATACACCTTTAAGAAAAAACAAAACAGTTCCAATTGATGGAGAATCCCTCAAATGAGATGGACAACCACATTAAAGGTTTACAAAGGCAGTGGAATATAATCTCAAAGATGTACACAAGAACACAATATGCCAATACAGTTATTGATGCCTAAATAGCTAACTTCCCATGACAAACAGTTAGCACCAATCCCAATTAAACCAACCATTCCTCATCTGCTGGTACTTAAAGAGAAGAGACCTATCCAATCTTCTGATGATTTTTTTTTTCACCTAGCCAATGACGCTGTATCCTTGCCCAAGTGCAATTGATCATGGGTATTATTCCTGGCTAAAGAAGACACCATTTGAACTGATCTCAAGGGGTTCATTAGTTCTGGTCTTATACAAGTCCTTTTTCCTTACTGCTTTGGCATTAAGAAGTTAAAATCAGTGAATACATTTTATATTAGGGACTTAATTATATTCAGTTCCAACGAGATGGTTCAGTATCATTCAACATGAAGTTTCCTGCATTCATTGCAGGGTAATGACTCATGGGTAATCAGATATTGGTAATAATTCCTGTATGCAGTGTTGAACACTTCACCTCATGGCCATCTACAAGACCCAGTGCTAGTTCTGAAGTGTTATTTAGGAAGACTGAGCCATTGCAAAAAGGTAGATCATGTTTCATTTTGCCCTCAAAAAAACAGGAAAAGGACAATATTTTCACATAGGCACTTTCATCCTGAATAAAGTCAGACATCTGTTCTGTATATGAGACTATACCTATACCAATGAATTTGCTTCGCATATTGGCTCATTAACTTAGGACATTCACCACAAACATGGTATATGAGCAAAACTGTTATCTAATTTTCTATACCATAGATTTGAGTATACTTTTCTAGTTTTTTGAGAGATCTTTGATCCTGAAATTTTCAAATTGATCTGGAGGAACCATTACCATTGGTGCAAAAGGTTACCTTTACAGGCCATTTAATGCTTGATAAAGATTTGACTTCATGACTTCCACTACATAAGCGGGAGGAAATATTATCCCCTTTCAAAGCCACTCCCTGACTTATCACATCAACTTTCCAGTTGCAAGTTACTTAGAAACTGCCTCACACACTGGAGATTGTCTCTTCAAGGTGAGGGGCTAATTATCTTCCTTTTACCATTATTCTCCTAAGTACTCTCTCAGTCTCCTTGCAATTATATCCATCTAGACAGCATGCCTTCCACTCCAGTCAAAACTGGTGATTTCACGAGATTTGGCACCAATCCTGGTATCAAGAAATTAGTCTATCTAGCTGCCATATAGGTGGGCAGATAACTTTTAGCCTTTTAGTTCTCCTAAAATGTTATGGCTGGGTAAGTATTATCAACGATTATCACATTTCTAATTTCCTTTGGGATTCATTTCCAGATTAATGACCCAAGCTATAATATTTTACAGATTTATTTTTTTATGTTATGTCAGTGTATCTGACTATCCATGCCTCCATTAATGCCCTTTAGTTGATATGTGAAACATTGTATGAGTGGTAATGAGTGACATGTGGTAACATGCTGTGTAATTTTTTATGTGAATTGATTGATAAAGTGGGGCAAGTGGTAAAAATAATTTGCGTGATTTTTCATGCATACCAATTGATAAAGAGTGGCAAGTGGTAATATTTAGTGTGATTTTTGATGTGTCACGATTGATAAAGCATGACAAGTGATAATATTAGATTGATTCTTTATATTGATGGCAATTAACACATTTTTGGATCTAACATGCATCCAGCATCTAAAGCTAGGGATTTGGCTCAAAAAGACAAAAACAAACCATTGTATCTTTTTACAATTGCTAATTGTTTTTATCTTAATCCTCTTGATTTTTTTGGTACAGGTACTATATTTTTAGAGGTGTGGAAACGTCATCAGGCCCGTCTTGCTTATGAGTGGGATGTGGAACAGTTTGAGGAAACAGAGCCAGATCGCCCTGAGTTCTATGGAACAAAACCTACTCCTGTATGTATAATGTAAACCAACTTTCTCATTGAAGGATTTTGATTTTGAGTTACATTAGTAGCATCCTGCCTGAGGCAAATATATTATTCCAGTCATGACTTATTGATGCCTGTCTCCATACTAATGTAATTATACCATAAACCAACTGTGACTAAAGAGGATTACTTTAGCTAGACATAATAGCAAAACCATTATTCAAGTAATATATACAATGATCTATCTATATCACTGTCCATACTAGTGTAACTAGATTGTAAACCAACTTGAAAAAAATTTTAATTCACTTTTTATAGAACTTTAACTATTTGTATATGATAATAACTGTTCATTTAATTATAAAATTACAAAAACTGTTCATTTCATTGAAACTCATTTTCATACAATTAAAAAAAGTTTAAAATTGTTGAATTTAAATTTAGTATTAAACATTTGAATTCCAGACTTGTTATGGAATATTGATGGAACTATAAAACTCTCTAATATGTAAATACATAAATTCTAAATGTGTTTTTTCTTAAATATTTAAGAAATTATATTATTTGAAAAGGAGCACATTAGGGCTTGTGGGCCCCAGTGCCACCCAATCCATATATTTATTGTAACACCTCAAATATTAGCACACATCCTCACTGAGTCACTGCACAGGATAAAGCAACAAAAACTGGAAATGACTGAAATATCTCTGGGGATGTGAGAATGGTTTCATCATGTACCTCTTGCAGTATCTGGCTCAGGATTATCATGGGACATTAGTGCATTTGAAAAGCAAAATCACAGGCCTACCTTGTAGTCTAGCTGTTTTTATTCTGATTAATTTTCAGTCTAGCTGTGATCAGTTTTTGACCATCAAATGCATATAATTGATTGTCATTGTCTAAAACTAGACCATGTTGTACTCATTTTGTAACTTTATTTGCCAGTAAAGCATCATTATGGCAACAAATCTGTTTGGATTGAGTCCCTCTGCTATCAAAGAGCAACAGCAAGTTCAGTGATAAATAGCCTCATTCTAGCAACACCAGAGACTGGTTATCACTACTGACTGTCAGTGCCATCATGAATGGCCTTCATCATGAAGGTGATGGTACATAAAGGGGTCAACATTACTGGCAAAGAACAAAATAACCTTATCTGGTACATAAAGGGGTCGACATTACTGGCAAAAAACCAGATAACCTTATCTGTGACCTGTTCTTTGCTCAACAGAACATGAAGCCTGACTGTTGTTCTGCAATGGTATCATGGACAGCTTCAACATTGCCAATTGCCACACTTTGCCTTTGTGACATCATTGGTGAACAGTCAAATAAATGCAAGGAAGAGAAAGAGACATGATACCAGCCTGACATGGAGTGGGTTCAAACACTCTTCAATAAAATGATATACTGTGCTGTGCTGATAGGTGATAGCTTGACATGGAGAGGGTCCAAACATTCTCCAAAAATATGATCTACTTACTTTATGCTGAAATAACTACCATAACTTTAGCTAATTTGTAGAGAAAAATTGTCAGGTATAGATTCTTATAATTCTTAAAATGTCACATACCAGGTCCCTTCACAGAGTTTTAAATTTTGAAAATCTATTGACAACTACTTCCAAGTTATGAATTATAAAGAAAATAGTTTCCATTATTATAAGTATGTTAGTGCCTTTTACCACAATGATTTTGTACTAAACTGTTTTGAAAAAAGTGTTGTGAATATTCAATGCATCCACAATATGGAGGGCAGTATGGTACTTCAAACAGAATATCATGAAGAAGGGCCTCAACATTAGAATTTGCAGCCGTTGTTGGCTTACACATGATTAATTAGAACCTTGTTTAAGAGTGAGTCATGTGGGAGCAACCAGATGTTGACAAGAAAAACAAATGTGTGTGTATAATTCAGATTTTCAATTAAGCTTTAACAATTTTTCAGTCATTTCGCTATGATGTCTGCAGTGTGGCAGTTTATAGTGATGCCTAGCACTGGGTCATTATGTTGCAGACATGTGGAATGATGTCCCACCCAGTCACATTATCCTCACACCAGGCTGACCAGTCCTAACATTAACCTTCCTAATGCTGAGTGCCAAGCGAGGCTGCAGTTAATATCATTTTTTAAAGTCTTTGGTATGACACGGCCAGGGTTCGAACCTGCAACCTACCACATATGAAGCAGATGCTCTAACTACTAGGTCACTGGAGCAGTCAGAAAAACAAATCATAGTTGCTGCCTGCCATTCTGGTGATCGATGCGGAATAAAACCCATTTATATTGCTTGCAATTCTAAGCAATTCTAAGCATCCACAATAAATGCCTAGAAAAATGACAAGGAATACAAACCATTGGTGCAACTGTATTACTCCAAGGAAATCAGAGGCACCAATTCTGATTGGGTTAGAATGAAAATGTATGGCAAATAGGCATCATGCATGGTTTGCATCTCAACCATCAAAAGGGATGATACTTATGGGGGTCTGATGCACTACTACAGTGACAGTGTGGTATGAAACTAAATGTTCTGGCAATTAACCTTTCCATACGGGTGTTGAACCCTGTGTCACTCATTTCAATGACAACAAAATTAGAAGTATATTAGTAAAAAATGTCGTCTGCCACATCATAGTAATTGTCCAAAAAGCTAACAGTCACTGCCCTTACAGGTAGAAAGCAAAATATCTTTAATTTTTTTTCAGATGTGTTTTTATCAAGCAGTCTAATAACTTATTTGACTTCACTCACCATTTTGCCTAGAAGCAGACGTAAAATGTTAGAGGTGCAACCCCTTCAGATGAATCAAAATTTTTTTATCACATTACTCATAGTGGATTTTTAATGCTGCTATTCCAGGCTTTTTAATACCTTTGCATTAAAAAAATCAATGTGTGCAGAAGGTGAACAAAGGCATGCCTTGTATAAAAAAATATAACCACACAATAAATCTAGCAGATGGTATTGAGACTTAATATTAGAATGCTTTACTCATAATGATGTATCCCTAATATGACATGGCCTTACTCATAATGATGTATCCCTAATATGACATGGCCTTACCCATAATGATGTATCCCTAATATGATATGGCCTTACTCATAATGATGTATCCCTAATATGACATGGCCTTACTAATAATGATGTATCCCTAATATGACATGGCCTTACCCATAATGATGTATCCTTAATATGACATTGCCTTACTCATAATGATGTATCCCTAATATGACATGGCCTTACTCATAATGATGTATCCCTAATATGACATGGCCTTACTCATAATGATGTATCCCTAATATGACATGGCCTTACCCATAATGATGTATCCCTAATATGACATGGCCTTACCCATAATGATGTATCCCTAATATGACATGGCCTTACTCATAATGATGTATCCCTAAAATGACATGGCCTTACTCATAATGATGTATCCCTAATATGACATGGCCTTACTCATAATGATGTATCCCTAATATGACATGGCCTTACCCATAATGATGTATCTCTAATATGACATGGCCTTACCCATAATGATGTATCCCTAATATGACATGGCCTTACTCATAATGATGTATCCCTAATATGACATGGCCTTACTCATAATGATGTATCCCTAATATGACATGGCCTTACTCATAATGATGTATCCCTAATATGACATTGCCTTACTCACAATGATGTATCCCTAATATGACATGGCCTTACTCATAATGATGTATCCATAATATGATATGGCCTTGCCCATAATGATGTATCCCTAATATGACATGGCCTTACTCATAATGATGTATCCCTAATATGACATGGCCTTACTAATAATGATGTATCCCTAATGTGACATGGCCGTACCCATAATGATGTATCCCTAATAACGACATTGCCTTACTCATAATGATGTATCCCTAATATGACATGGCTTTACCCATAATGATGTATCCCTAATATGACATGGCCTTACTCATAATGATGTATCCCTAATATGACATGGCCTTACCCATAATGATGTATCCCTAATATGACATGGCCTTACCCATAATGATGTATCCCTAATATGATATGGCCTTACTCATAATGATGTATCCCTAATATGACATGGCCTTACTCATAATGATGTATCCATAATATGACATGGCCTTACTAATAAAGCTGTATCCCTAATATGGCATGGCCTTACTCATAATGATGTATCCATAATATGATATGGCATTACCCATAATGATGTATCCCTAATATGACATGGCCTTACCCATAATGATGTATCCCCAATATGACATAGCCTTAGTCATAATGATATATCCCTTATATGACATGGCCTTACCCATAATGATGTATCCCTAATATGACATGACTTTACTCATAATGATGTATCCATAATATGACATGGCCTTACTAATAATGCTGTATCCCCAATATGACATGGCCTTACTCATAATGATGTATCCCTAATATGACATGGGCTTACCCATAATGATGTATCCCTAATATGACATGGCCTTACCCATAATGATGTATCCTTAATATGACATTGCCTTACTCATAATGATGTATCCATAATATGACATGGCCTTACTAATAATGCTGTATCCCCAATATGACATGGCCTTACTCATAATGATGTATCCCTAATATGACATGGCCTTACTCATAATGATGTATCCCTAATATGACATGGCCTTACTAATAATGCTGTATCCGTAATATGACATGGCCTTACTCATAATGATGTATCCCTAATATGACATGGCCTTACTCATAATGATGTATCCCTAATATGACATGGCTTTACTCATAATGATGTATCCATATGACATGGCCTTACTAATAATGATGTATCCCTAATATGACATGGCCTTTTTCATAATGATGTATCCCTAATATGACATGGCCTTACCCATAATGATGTATCCCTAATATGACATGGCCTTACTCATAATGATGTATCCCTAATATGACATGGCCTTACTCATAATGATATATCCCTAATATGACATGGCCTTATCCATAATGATCTATCCCCAATATGACATGGCCTTACCCAAAATGATGTATCCCTAATATGACATGGCCTTACTCATAATGATGTATCCCTAATATGACATGGCTTTACTCATAATGATGTATCCCTAATATGACATGGCCTTACCCAAAATGATGTATCCCTAATATGACATGGCCTTACTCATAATGATGTATCCCTAATATGACATGGCCTTACTCATAATGATGTATCCCTAATATGACATGGCCTTACTCATAATGATGTATCCCTAAAATAAAAATGCCTTAACTCATAATGATGTGCTGATGATATCAGATGTCTAAATATGCTCAATGATGTACTCTTGATATCAGATGCCTTTACTCATAATAATGAACTCATGATATCAGATGGCTTACTCATAATGAGCTCATATCACATAGCCTTACTCATAATGTACACATATAAGCATAATGATCTCCTGCTCATAATGATGTACTCATTCTCATAATGATGTACTCATTCTCATAATGATGTACTCATACTCATAATGATGTTTTCATAATCATAATGATGTACTCATTCTCATAATGATGTATTCATAATCATAATGATGTACTCATTCTCATAATGATGTACTCATTCTCATATTGATGTACTCATTCTCATAATGATGTACTCATACTCATAATGATGTACTCATTCTCATAATGATGTACTAATACTCATAATGATGTACTCATTCTCATAGTGATGTACTCATAATCATAAGGATGTACTCATACTCATTATGATGTACTAATACTCATAATGATGTACTAATACTCATAATATTGTACTCAAAACATCAGATGACTTTACTCATCATGACATACCCTAAGAACAAATGGCTTCATACAAAATGATGTGCCCTTTTCTGGCTCTGGCAAATTGTATCAAAATTAGGACATTCCCATTACTAATTATTCAAGATAGGCTGAATTCAAATGAGTACCAAGCTATTACATTGTAGAGAATGGGATGGATATAACCTTTCAGTTGAAATCAAGTTAATTTATAACCATGGAGGTGCAATACCTTCTACATATCATAGTCTACATTATAATTAATTTTCGTATTTAGCGTTATAACTTAAATTGCATTATAAAAAAATATGATGAGACTTTGTCTTTTTTTGGACTTGTAAAAAATTTTGTTCCTGATTTTAGGACCCAGTGAGTGGGGAGCCAAGCTGGTACTACCCATTTAGTCGGCAGATGAGTAAATTCTTGGTATCTTTCTCTACCCTGTTGCTTATGGTAAGTCACATGGTAGACATGCTATTCCAAGGTCATTAGAACTGGGGTGTTTGGGAGAGGACATTCATGTTAAATCTTCAACATTTGCCAATCTCCATCACTTTTACCAATTTTAAATACTCATGCATGGGAGGTATGATTGCCAATACTTTATACACTGTAGCAAAAGTTCTACAAACAGTTTTTAATTTATTGAATTCTGGTATGAAACTTGATGGAATCAGAGAGTGCCTTAAACATAATGTACTGTATTAAAATTTTTTGTTTCCTTTTAGGTAAATAATAAACAATTTACACTGATACTATCTGAAGTAGACCATTACTAGTTAGTGTGGTTTTGTCTTGGAATTCTCTAGCTATTTTGGTTCAACCTCCAGCATTTTCACACATAATCTGCAATTTTCCTTTGTGGGTATGACATGTTTGAGATGAATAGAAATGTTGCAATTTTGGGGTTAATGGATGAAAATTTTAAAAATATAGATAAATAACCGTATTCAATGCATTAAATTTTCCAGATCCACTAGAGGTTACTGTAAGTAAAACACATCATTTTGGACAATTGTATAGTCTTAGCTCACATTTATTGCAGTGCTAGTTTTATTTCACTGCTTTTCATGATGATGTGTTTGGTGTCAAAAATCATGTAATGCTAAAATAAGGATCATTTCACTGCATTTATTTGTTTTGCATATCTATTTTGTGTCTTTATGTTTTGTTCATGATTGTAGATTGTTAGGGTTGTATTGTGAACAACTTTCTACAAGGCTAATTGATATCCATGATGATAGATTAAACCCTAGAATAATATTTGTAAATGTGTTGACTTGGATTTGAGTTCAGGATGTTGGTTTTCACTTTAGAACTTCAATTGTTTGGATAGTTTCACTAAAATTAAGTAAACCTAACTTTATTTACTGTTTTGAGTAATTTTCCATTACAATTATGGAGTTATCATTAGAAATGTTGTTGCAACATAGGTCATTTGGGGATGTATATAAGGTTGTTAATGTTAAAATTATTCATTTCTGTATTAGCATCTATCTAGCTGAATCAGTCATTTAGTTGTGTTCACTTATAATTTGAAAATATTTATTTCAATTATTCATAGCAATTACAAAATGGTCATTGACTTTTAGAATAAATCATTATTTTTTGGAATTATTATGAATTAATTCAAGGCCATTCTGGATTATATCATAGTGATATATTAAGACTGTTTAAAATATTAGCACATTCAAGTCTATAGACACAAGAACACACTCAATATTTAAATTCATATGCATTAGCTCTATACATTTGGATTTGTGATAGAACTTGTATGATGATCTGGAATTTTAATTTATAAAACTGTTTCAAGTCCTTTTCAAATTTTAATGAAATAAATCATTTGTTGAATTTTGCTAAACTTCTTGGTTTTGCTTTCTCTGTTGCTTAGTTTAAGACCATGAGGTCATATGGTCTGTAAACTCTTGGATATAGAGTATCCAGCATATATAAAATACACAGATGCATTAGTGAGCTAGACAACAGTGCGACACAATGGAGATATATTAACACACTGATTCAAGTGACCTATACAAGAGCAGACACAATGATGATATAATAACACACAGATAGTGGTTTTGTTTGGGTGTGTTACCAGAGCCAAAAGTGGGACTTTATATGCCACCAGAGAACTCTGTAGGAGGACAGATTCCCAGGGAGAAGTTTATACTGAATGAGTATTTTACATGGTATTATGTATTGCCAGCACATGGCAGTTATTCCCACTGTAGACATAAGTATCATACTGTAGTCACATGGAAATGCATACTGTGCTACAATAGATCCATGCAGACAGCCAATAAAACCTCAAGAATTTATCATGTGATGTACTATGGCTGCCTATTGCACTTCGGATAAGGAATCTTGGCTGATCACATTGTTTTTATTGCTGTTGTTATTGATATTATTATTATTATTATTATTATTATTATTATTATTATTATTATTATTATTATTATTATTATTATTATTATTATTATTATTATTATTAGGTCTGTCTGGTTTTCATCAGCGTTGTTGCAGTAATTGTGTATCGTGTCATTGCCAGTGTGGATTATTGCCCAAACATTCCTCCAGGAGAGTGTATTCTCATCACCACAATTGTGTCCTCTGTATTCAATGCTGTTTCTGTCCTCATTCTTGGAAAGGTACTTTTCAATTTAACCATTGTATTGCATGGATGATCATGTATAACCAGTCTTAAAACCCTATGGCTTCCAGAGGTTGAATTGTATGGTCTTCCTACACTGTGTTAAAACCCTATGACTGACAGGGGCTGAATTCTATTACTATCCATGTAAGAAATTAGCACATGATTTTATATGATTTTAAATAAGCCCCAATATTGATTTATGTGGCATCTCTAATAAATAAAGATAACTCAGCATTTATTATTTTGTAACATAAATATTTTTGTGATAACTGGTTTTTTTACTTAGAATCTAATGAAATGTTGATCTTTCACTGCCTGTCTCTTTAAATCTCATTTTAATATTATATGTGAAAACACAATTATATTGTATTCCTTGAGCCATAAAATTAATAATTTTAACAACTTGGAAAATTTGATACTCATTAAAAGAATTATCTAGAAAATTATTACATTTGATAGCACGATATTGGTAAATGCTTAAATTTATTTGTGTTTGTGCTATTTTTAAGTGTAATTTTTTGTATGTGCAAATTTGCTTGTATTGTATGTGTAAATGTGTTTGAGTATATCTAAATGTTTGTACTTGCATGTGTGTTTTGTATGTGTAAATGAGTTTTTATATTTATGCATGCTTTTTATGTATAAATCTTTTATTTGCATTTGTCCTTTTATATATGTATATCTTTTGTGTATATGTAAATTTGTCTGTATATTTATATGTGCTTTTGTTCAAGTTTGTTTTTTTTCTTTTTATGTGGAAATGAGTTTGTCTTTTTAGTTGTATATGTGATTTTGTATGCATTAATGTTATGTGTATATGCAAATGCGCTTGTATGGTGTATTTGTAAATGTATTTATATTTGCGTGTGTTCTTTGCATCTTTAAACATGTTTGTACTTCTATATACATGTATGTCTTTGTATGCATTATTGTGTTGGAATGTCTGTATGTGCTTTTATACATGTATTTTCATTTGTACTTGTGTGTGCCATTTAAGGTGTAAATATTTTTTTATTTCTGTACATTTGTATGTGCAACTGTGTATTGTTTGTACATGGACTTTTATAGGAGGAAATATGTTATTTTTGTGGTGGCTGAAATGTGATTCTGTTATGCATGTGTTCATGTGTGTATATTTGTGTGTTTTCTATGTGTAATTGGTATTTGTAAGTGTGCTATTTTGCATAAATATGTTTATACAGTATTGTGTATTTGCCGACATGTTTGAATGTATTTTAATATGAGTGTATGTGGTTTGGATGTGTGTATGTGCATTTGTATGTGCATATGGGTTTATGGACTTGTATGTACAGCTGTATTTGTTTTTTTATGCATGTATGTGCTTTTGTTTGTATATATGTGTTTTTATTTGTATATATGTATTTTTGTATGTGCATATGTCTTTTTGTATTTGCATATGTATTTTTGTATATGCATATGTGCTTTTGAATGTGTATAATTATGTACTTCTTAATATGCATATGTGCTTTTGAATGTGTATAGAAGCTTATATTTGTGTAGATGCACTTTTGCATTAAAAAATATATTTTTCTATATATGTATGTATTTGTGCCTCTGTATGTGCATATGTATTTTTCTATATGTATTTATGCTTTTGTATATGTGCTTCTAAATAGGTTCAAGTACTTTTATTTTGTTTATATCATCTTCATAGATATATGACTGGCTGGCAAGAAAACTTACTGAGTGGGGTGAGTAAAAACCATTTTGAACTTTAGAAATTATTTTTTATAATTTTCTTACTTTTGGATTTGTCTAGAGAGGTCTCTAGAATTGGAAAAGCCATAGACAGGTTGACCACAAAGATGGAATTGTTTGAACTGTGCAGATTTGTTTGGTAGAGAAATGCATATAGGATATGCAGAAAATATGGAATTTCGTATATTGTAAATTTTGATTTACTGGATGTTTTTTTAAACTTACCTTAACATCCTCCATGTTGTTTTTTTTTTCAAATGTCTCTGGTATTTGAAAATATTTCAATCAGGAATGAGAGTAACAGAAAAAGGAATGTGACATATCTCAAACTTAAATACTTCTTTTTTCTCTTAAATGAAAACTGAATTTCTCACTGACAAATAAAGGTAAAGGAATTTTGGCAAAACATTTATGGTCATTTGGTAGAGTAAACTTTGGATCATAGACTTTGAAAAAACATCTCAATTTGAGTGGATATATTGTTCCCACTTTCACATTATTTCTCTCTGGTCTCAGGAACCAAATGCTTCACAAACAAACCAGTTCCTTCAAAAATTTGCTGGTTGTCCCAATTCATTTTTGACGAGTATGTGACATTTTCAGCTGAGCACAAGGATTTTAAGTTTTGTTGTTGATCTGGCCAAAACAAATTATCAGCATCATGCTAGTGAGCAATTACCTAATTTTAACACTCAGTTCAACAATATTTTCACTCAGTGAATACTTTCTATTAACAAAATATTAGGGTCTGTATATCCATTGGACCCTATCATGCTCCATCAATTTGTCTGGCACACTTAAGAACTGATGAGTAACTTGCTTATTAGACCTACACACCATGGACACTTACACAATTAACTGTAGCTTGGTTTGCTAATGAACTGTACCAACCATGGACTCTTAGACAATTAACTGTAGCTTTTTTAATAATGAACTGTACACACCATGGACTCTTAGTCAATTAACTGTAGCTTGGCTTACTAATATAGCAACTTTGAACAAAAGTATCTACAAAGAATAGTATTTTTAACAATCAGTATGGAGGTTGAAATGGAATTAAGGCTGAATCATTAATGTTGAAATGAGAATTGAATTAAGGTTGAGTTAAAATTTAATTGCTCCTGGAGATTCTTGACATTTTTGCTTGAAATGGGAGTAGGAAAGGAAATGGAGTTTTGGGTTACTTCTGACTATATCCTGACAAATACTTATACTTCCAAAAGGTTTTCTTTTAGCTGGATGCCCAGATGTATTAAAATTGTTTTGTATTGGCTATTTCACTTGCACATGAGTGAAAGATTGCAAATTTGATTTTTGTTTCTATTAGATACATTATTCTCAGTCCTGGCCAAGTTTTGCTCTACATCTCAAACGAAACTTAATATCCTACTTTTTGCAAAGGTTTGGACTGGTCTGCTTTAGATCTTAGGCCAAAATTAATAAAATCCAGACACAAACTCTGGTTGATAAAAATCAGTTATCTTTTTACCATAAAAAGTCAGGTCTAAAACACTTTGTTTCTTCCTCTATGCTTTGTTGACATCATTGTACTGCTCCATCTGGTTACTTTGATGTAATAATACCACCCATACAACACAGTACAGTGGTCAGAATTAGGGTACAGCACCCAATTTAGTTTATCATAAATGATGCCAGCAGTAGAGTGGTACGAAGTAATAATGGCACAACACCCAATTTGGTTGTCAGAAGTAGAGGTAAGAATTATGGTACAACAGCTAAATCCATAAACATGGCATGTGCGGTTAATGAGTGATGGTACATTCATCTAATGAAGGTTGAACCAGATGCAATAATTTTTAATTAAAGTACATCAGAGAGGTGTTAATGGAGGTAATTATGCTGACAATGCTAATTGCTTCTATGTCATATATGTTTATATGCATCTGTTATTACTCCTTTGCTGATACAGAACTAAATAGAATGGGACATCAGAATGTACTTGATATATAGCATGAGTAGCATGGGAAATCAAAACCAGTCTGTTTTGTTCATTCAAAAACAAATTTGATAGATAGTAAACATTTACCATTTTTAAAACAATGCTTGTCATTGACCTTAGAATAAAGTATTAGAAATCTGTGTACATTGTTTTATACAGTGTATAGCTGATATAAACTTTTTTTAATGATTGATATGTAGCCATTTTTTAATTTCCTTTCAGAAAATCATCGGACTCAGACTCAGTTTGATGATGCTCTCATCATCAAGCTCTTTGTGTTTCAGTTTGCCAATAACTACGCATCTTGCTTCTACATTGCATTTTTCAGAGGGGTAAGTTTTCAGTTATCTTTGTTTACATTTATAGGTAAATTGTATGCAGTCATGCTAAAATTATAACTTTAAACAGGAATAATTGCTGGCGGTTTCTTTCTTTATCTAGTTAATGCAACAACATCTCCAATAATAATGATGAAGATAACGAATTTATTGATTTGATGATGACTACAAATTTATTGATCATGGATTTAAATGCATATCATTTAATGCCACTAAATTTATCTATTTTAGTGGTTTAGCGATTGGCATACTTTACTAAGAACCAAAAGATTCTGGGTTTGAGACCTATCATCGAACAAGCCTTGGTCAGCTGTCACGGTTTATCATATCTCTCTACTCCAATTGTCTCAGCACTAAATAACCTATTTGAGTTACTGTGGAATAAATCACTATACCAATCATTTGTTAGCAATGAAATGCAGCTTCATATGTAACCAGATGTGTATATTCTTCATACAAATTACATGGGACTATTAAGGTTAAGTTAATAAGTTTATGTTTTATTTAAATTCATTATTCACTGGCAGAACATAATTTCTCTTAGCTATGCAAAACATATTAAGTCAAATGTTCCTTATATTTCGTTGAGTGAATTGTATAGCTGTAGATCTGGATCTAGGCTGTTGTAACTTGAGGGAAGTTTTGTGAGAGTAAACATTATGCAACTGTCATTCTGAACAAAGCAGTATTTTCCTATGCTTTTCTCCATTATTTGTGTCAGTAAGTGGATAAAAATTGTAACATAATTCACTAATTTAAAATAAATAGATTGAACATTTTGAAAGTTTTTAAACTTTTGTCTAGAATGGAGCACATTGAGCTTTTTGTAAAACAATTTATGTAGCTAAGTTGTCTTCTCTGTTTTAACTCTTCATCAGCGTTTTGATGATTCTGGACTTATGAGCCTTGGCATACAGTACCAGGATGACTGCGAGGGCACCTGCATGTCCCAGCTCTCCTTCCAGGTCCTTATTCTCATGGTCAGCAAGCCCCTTCCTAAGTTCTTCTCTGATGTCATTCTGCCGTAAGTAGGACTGGGCATTGTTCTCACATTTTTAGTATTATGGATTTTGATGTCATTCTGCCATAAGTAAGATTGGTCATTGTTTTCACATTTTTAGCATTATGGATTTTGTATAGTGATCGGCTGGATATCTATCCATCACTCTATGTGTAGTTCTATATCCACTCAGATTCACCAAACCTGATCTTTGCATGTATCCATCAACTGTGCTACTAATAGGCTGTATGGTCATTACTTTGTATTACCAGTAAATAATGAGTTGAATAAAACTGGCGAGCTGATGAAGGAGACTAATGGTAGGTCTAGTTGCCAGTTTGATAACCATCTGCAAGAGTGGTTAATTTTTTCCCTCTTTCCTAGACTCCCAGGATGGATCTTGCCAGAGTCTCTGGATGGGTGTTTGGGATTCAGAAGTTAGATTTTATAAAATTATATTTGATATAATTAGATGTTTTTATGTTGCTCATATCAATAGAGTAACTAAACAAATTAACTAAGTTTCATATAAAAACAACTATTCAACATCCATTTGCAAATAAAATGGTTACAATTATTGCTGCTGAACTCAATGATTTACATTACAGAAAATTTTGGGATTACATTATTCACTAAAAGTTTCTGAAGAAATTAATAAAATATTTTACAGTTATTGTACTTGTTTCTTATAAAATTAAACAAGTTGTCTTTCTGGGTTTAATGCCATTTCTTTGCACAAGATAGACTTTATTTAGATGGTGGTCAGTATAACTGGCAGAAAGAACCTTAGAAAGAACCACTGACCCAAGTGAAGCTACTGGTAAGCTTTCTCACATACCCACTTTGACCAAGCCTGAGACTCAAACCCATGTGAACAGAGATGAGATGGCAGTGATCTAGGCTACCTGGGACCTACATTATACTAGTAATATGTGACTAAATATTTAGCAAAACCGATACATGTATGTGCATCATACTGTCTTAAAAAGCATGTCAAAAAGGAGAGAATGAATAAAGATGAACATTTATACAAAGGAATTTACTGCTCTTTTGGCCTAAGTGGTTAAATCATCTGCCTCTGATGTGGGAGGTCATGGGTTCAAACCCAAGCCAATTCATACCAAAGACTTTTAAAAATGTTATTAGCAACTGATTCACTTGGTTCTCATCAGTAAGATGTTAGTGTTGGACTGTTAGTTAGGACTGGTTGGCCTGGTGTCAGGATAATGTGGCTGGGTAGGGCATGGTATTACATGTCTGCAGTATGATGCCCCAGTGCTAGATATCACTATAAACTGCCACATTGTGGAAATTATATCAATATGACTGAAATTTGGTAAATCTACATATATAGTGTAGATTGTAATAATCAATTTGTAAACAACATATTACATACAACTGAAAAGGTTGCTTCTTTGCTGTGAATGATCATTAATAATTTCCCATACACAGAGCATAAGTATCTTAGAATTCAACATTTTTGGCAATATGATTCTGCCTTTATCATCAACTACTGTTGACCACATGACTTAAAATGGTCATGTGATCACAGGACAACAATAGGAAAAGGAAGATGAATGAGGTGATTGACAGAAGAGGTCAACACTGAACAGGAAGAATTACCACCCATCTACACCAAATGTAATCAACATTGCTTGCTGATAATGGCAGTGTGATAATGGCAGAAAGTTTTGAATATAAAGATATTTATGCTCTGAGTATGAAAATTTAGTGATGAGCAACATATAACATAGCTCACTTTTGTCCATGAGTGTCGACCAAATATTTTAAGATAATTTTTTAAACATGTTTACTTGGATTTGAATTCAGAATATTAGTTTTCCCTTTGGAATTCCTGGTCTACCTGATGTTTGTCGTGAACTTTACAGAAATATAAGTAAAAGACCTGACCTTATTTACAATTTAGAATAAGACCTCACCATTATTTTCAACTTAGAATTTTCTGGAAATGAACTTTTAAACCTCATCCTTGTCCTCTTGTTGTATCTTAGGTTTTTATTGCATATTGAATGACCATACATTTATTGTGTTAAAATCCGCCAGAGAAATTGCTTGAAGCAATGACAGAAGTAACATAATTAAATAATGCATTCATTTATCACACTTATGTTGTAAATTGCACAAATTTTGTGGTAAGTGATGGAAAGATAGTAAAGAATTTCATGGATAACACATATTGAGGTCCTTAGGTAAGTTGATGTTGACAAGATGGACAATTAGCATTGTATAACAAAATATCACTCTTCTCCATTATATATTAATATTGCCAGTCCATTATCTAGTGCCATTATGTAATAATAATAATAATAATAATAATAATAATAATAATAATAATAATAATAATAATAATAATAATAATAATGATAATAATAATAATAATAATGATAATAATGTAGAGTTATTCATTTAGTTGTATGAGCTAATCTGTCTTATGTCCCTCTATTCTATTTACATATTTAATACATTGTTGTGCATACAATATTTTTTGTTAAAGAAACCATTGATAATAAACTAAATTTATATATGAATGAAATAAACCAAAACATTGGTAAGAAAATGCTCCAGCTTGCTACATTATGTATACAGTGCAAATATAGTGAGACATAAATGGGAGGTTTGAGAATTTATACTTTAAGTTGTAGTGTATTTGACAAATCAAAGTTTCCACTTTTATCCTTTAAATTTTATTTTAATTAAATGCATTTATATTTGTACTTTAATTTCTTTAAGGATTCTTTTCAGATTAGTGGCCCTGAATATTTAAAGTCTTTTACATGTACAGTTAAAGAATCTGTGACAACAAAAGTTATTTTCTCCTATAATTTTTTTTTTGTTTTTGAGTTGTATTATCTTTAAGTTCTGTTTTATAGACACATTATAGAAGTTAAATGTCTTTACATTTTCATTTTTGTCTTTGTCTTCTGTTTACATTTATTGAGAAGGGTTTATCATCCTTATATTTTTGCAATTTTTTTTAAAACTTTACATTTTGTTATAACCATATAACCACTATTGTGCTGACATACCATTAAAGTCTACTTCATACACACATAGTCTTCAATGTTTTATTATGTGATGTAGGGTTTTTAAAATGTTATAGTAGTTATCACACACTGGTCAAAAGTCCCTTTGATCCACACATTCAGTTCCCTTCATTTAGTTATCGCACATCTGCCAAAAGACTTTGATTTACACATTCAGTTCTCTTTATTTAGTTATCACACATCTGCCAAAAGTCTTTGATCCACACATTCAGTTCCTGTTATTTAGTTATCAAACATTGGTCAGAAGTCTCTTAGCCACTCATTCAGCTCCATTCATTTTGTTTTCACACATCAGCCAAAATACTCTTTGATCCACACATTCAGTTGCCTTCATTTTGTTATCACACATCAGCCAAAAGACTCTGATCCACACATTCAGTTGCCTTCATTTTGTTATCACACATCAGCCAAAAGACCCTTTGATCCACACATTCAGTTGCCTTCATTTTGTTATCACACATCAGCAAAAAATATTTGATGCACACATTCAGTTGCCTTTATTTAGTTATCACATGTAAGCCAAAATACTCTTTGATCCACACATTCAGTTGCCTTCATTTTTTTATCTCATATCAGCCAAAATACTCTTTGATCCACACATTCAGTTGCCTTTATTTAGTATCTTCCATAGTTTCATCACCTATTGAAGCATTTACCAGGTAAAGCTTTAGCTTTGTGAGTGGGGTTTGAATCCGACTTAGTACATTTTTCTTAGTGATATAAGGTAGAAAATGTCAGTGTCAGTCTCTGCAAAACCCAACAAAGACCTTTGAAACTATCATTATAGAATGAAATTGTTAAAATATCTGAGAAAACATTAAATAATAGTAAAATAAAAATTGTGCTCAGTTCTGTATAATAAATCAAAACAGTCAACCTGTTGTCTTACTGGTTGTGGATGGAGAATTCTGATTAATGTCATTCAAAATAATTTTTTAAGATCCCACCATACCTAAAAGAAATAATGTTGATTATCTGTCCCCAATGGTAGTATGACTGTAAAGATGTTAGTTCCAAAGTAATCAAGAAGAAATTGCTGCAATGGAAGATGAGAAAATGTAGTTACACCATTTCCAAGCCTAAGACCTTGTGTGTATGCTTTGAAATAGAAGTTTCGTATTTCGGTTGGAAATGTGTAATTAAACAAATTGTAAATAGTGCAGTCTTTCTTTATTTACAACTCTATAAATTCATTCCTGAAAATAAACCAAAATCTCTTTTGAATTATTTTGGTGTGTTGTTGTGAACTTGGTCATATCTAAATAGCAAAGGGAAATAATTCTTGTTTGATCAGGTTTCCATTTTGTCTTTAGTTAATGATCCACATTTGCAACAAAAGAATCTGAAAAACTTTGTTTTTTATTAACTGCATTCATATGCAGCTGTGACTTTGGAAAAAGACTCTCTCTAAATCTTTTCATGTTTACTTTACAGTAATTTCATCTGGATTATTTTGGAACTGCCATTCATACAGGAAAAATATGTGATTATTTATTCTACAACACCACCCATCTTGACAATTGGTAGTCAACCTTTCCTTTAATATTATATCTGATCTGTACAGAATTTTGTTTCTTCAGTTTTGTTTAGACATTGTTTTACTACAGTTAAAGACTCTCAAAAGCCTGTATGCCAAGTTTGATATTTACCTCCAAGAAATTCTGAGATTATAACATAGTGTAATTTACAGTTTGACACTGAGGCTTGGATAGATTAGAACTTCACTTGTCCCTTCTGTATGCTCAAGCTGAAATAATGCTTGCCTCTACTCTAAGCCCAAACTCAAATTATGCTTGCCCCCACTGTGAGTCCAAAGTGCATGGTTGTCCAAACTGACTTCTTGCATTACAGCTTCTGCCATTAAGTCCTGGGCCTACTTAGTACAAGGCTATCCAAACTGACTTCTGTCATTACTGCTTGTGCCATTAAGTCTTGGGCCTAAGTACATGTTTGTCCGGGGCCCCGAGTGGCCGAGTGGTCTAAAGCGCTGTCCGTTACGGATCACTGCCATCTTACCTCTATCTGCGTGGGTTCGAGTCTAAGATTCGGCGAATGTGAATATGTGAGAGAGCTTGCCAGTAGCTTCTCGTGGGTCGGTGGTTCTTTCCGGTGATTTCCCGGTTTCTTCCTCCACCATTAATACTGGCCGCCATGTATAGCCTTTCCTGTGCTGAAAAATGGCGTTAAACCCCACAACAACAACAACAACAACAACATGTTTGTCCAAACTGACTTGTGGCATTACTTTTTGTGCCATTAAGTCCTGGGCCTACGTACATGGTTGTCCAAACTGACTTATTGCATTACTGCTTCTGCTATTAAGTCCTAGGACTAAGTATATGGTTGTCCAAACTGACTTGTAGCATTACTGCTTGTGCCATTGAGTCCTGGACTTAAGTATATGGTTGGCCAAACCAACTTGCTGCATTACTACTGAGACCAAAATGTTCTTTTTATGTGAAATATAGTGGTAATTAAATTTGGTTCATGCAGCCTATGCCATGGAATGGCTACTTAACCAGAAATGATGGTGCTCTTATTTTCCAGTATAATTTTTGTGAATGTAACTGATTATTTGAGAGAGATTATCAGCAATTTCTGAATGAGACTGAAATCATTAATGGATTATGTTTTAATACTGAAAGAAAACCTTACTTTTCCCAGATGAACCCCTTTTAAATTTTGACTAACTCAACAAAGAAATGGCACTTGTTCTATATGGTGTTCTATGGGGTTTGTTCAACCCTATTCAGTTAAAGCAAAACTCAAAATATTTTCATGACTTCTAAACTGGGATCACATAATCATCACTACTATTATAATCATGTCACAATGTAAGTGAATGGATTCTGAATTATTGGGCCATTTGTCATTGTAATCTCTTCATTATATGAATGAATGACAGGAAT
Source organism: Potamilus streckersoni (assembly GCA_016746295.1). NCBI lineage: Eukaryota > Metazoa > Mollusca > Bivalvia > Unionida > Unionidae > Potamilus > Potamilus streckersoni. The sequence goes on along the minus strand of JAEAOA010001734.1, from coordinate 48,777 downwards.
CTTAATTGTTTGGCCCATTTGGGATTGAAACCACATAATGTAATGGAATAGATATGGAATTATGTGGTTCATTTGGTAGTGTAACCACAACATGTAGGAAATGAATGAATTCTGAATTGTCTAAGCTATTTGGTAGTGTAACCACATCATGACGAAAATGAATAGATTCTAAATTACTTGGGCCTTTGGGATTGTAAACACATGATGTGAGTGAATGGATACTGGTTTATTGGGCCATTTGGGGTAGTAATCACTTCATGATATGAATGAATGAAAGGAATCTTAATTATCTGAATAACTGTTGTCAAAAGCTGGATCAATGTTAAGTCAACTTGAAATATAATGTTGGTAGGAATATTCTAATCATCTTAACTGATAATGTTAGTAAGAATATTATCATTGTTATTATAATTGAAAGAGTATGCTGATTGAGCAATATTCTGACCACTTGGGCCTCTTGTTTAAAATTTCATGTTTCTGTGTTTTTTAATTTTGAATAATGCCTATATTTAATATGAAATCTTCTTTCATAATTTTCAGTTGGTTGAAAAAACTCTGGAAACAAAAACTGACATGTTGTCACTGCTTCTGTCTGAAAAGCAAGGACAATCGCAGTCCACATGATGTGCCTTTTGTTGAGTGGGAGTATATGAAGCCCGAACTAGGGGACTTCACCCTCAGTGAATACACTGAGAAGATTATACAGTATGGATTCCTAATGGTGAGTGCCTCTAAATTAAGGATGGCAAATTGTATCATTTGGTATTGTATATTGTAGGTAAATTATAAATATCAACTAAACATAATTTACATGCTGACTGTTTGTTTGAAATATTATATATAAATGTATATATCTTACTGGGATATATGGTCTTAAAAAAAATGACAAAACTGTCACCTGACTTACAACAGAAAATAATTCACTGGACTTCCAATGGAGATTTTCATTAAACTCATAAACAAGGTCAAGTTGGTTTATTTAAATTAAATAAAATCAGGTAGACCATAACATTTTCAAGTGAAAATCAATATCCTGAACTCTATTTTAAGTAAACATAATGCTTACAAATAATCTGAAAGTATAATCTCCAATCATGGTCAATAGTGAGCTATGTTGTTTTCAAATGACCATATTACAATCTACAGCTATGGACACAAGTTGAGCACACAATATAAAATAAATGCACAACAGTGTACACATTTATGATAATTATATCTATTGATGAAATAACTATAATTGTAGACAATGTATATGTTAATGGTAATTTTATCCAGAGTTTTTACACACTGTGTATGCAAGAAGTTCCATTTTCTGTCAGTTTTGTGTAAAAATTATAATAAATTAATGTTATCTAGAAACTTGTCTGGATGTATATAAAAATGGCATCAAGGTTTCTGTGTGTCCAGTGAATATGTTATGTATATAAAAATGGCATCAAGGTTTCTGTGTGTCCATTGAATATGTTATGTATATAAAAATGGCATCAAGGTTTCTTTGTGTCCAATGAATATGTTATGTATATAAAAATTTCATCAAGGTTTCTGTGTCCAATGAATATGTTATGTATATAAAAATGGCATCAAGGTTTCTTTGTGTCCAATGAATATGTTATGTATATAAAAATGGCATCAAGGTTTCTTTGTGTCCAATGAATATGTTATGTATATAAAAATAGCATCAAGGTTTCTGTGTGTCCAATGAATATGTTATGTATTTAAAAATGACATGTAGGTTTCTGTGTGTCCAATGAATATGTTATGTATATAAAAATGACATAAATGTTTCTTTGTGTCCAATGAAAATGTTATGCATATAAAAATGACATGAAGGTTTCTGTGTGTCCAATGAATATGTGATGTATATAAAAATGGCATCAAGGTTTCTTTGTGTCCAATGAATACATTATATATACAGTCCCACCAACATGCTCGGGCCTGAGGAAATATTGTTGACATAGGCAAATGTCAAGATAAGTGTTGGGGGGGTCGGGGAAAAAAGATTCAAGTTAAACTCACAAACAGACAGAGTTGAGTTGGCAGTGATCCGTAACCATGAGTGCTTTAGACCACTCTTCCACTGTACATGAAGACAAAACCAGTGTGAAAGACACTTGTATATCAGCAAATTATATTTTGGTTACCTTTGTGTAATAAAATCCACCATAAAATATTGAATCAGTCACATCCTGATATGAAAAGCATTATGATAATTAATATTGGAATTATCACAGTTATTTACATGCTTTAAGTACATGTACTTGTACTTAAGTTGGCCTAGATTTTGGTCTGTCTGTTTCCATTTTATTGAGGTTACCAAGGGGATGGGGCTATTGATAGGGAAATGAAAGCCTGTCAACAAGTTGATTTAAACAGTACTTGTATTTAGTTACAGAAGTCATCCTGAATAGTACATAAAAGCAAACAAGCAATATGTGGCTGGTATGATTAATGAAGGCATAATTTTGTATACATTGACACATACTAATGAGGTATGAAAAGAAAATGATTCTTACGATACAATATTGTAACAATGTCAACTCCATACATTTAAAATTTTTCAGATATTTGTGAGATGTCCCACCAAAAACTTCCCTTAACAGCCAGATATCTAGTTTGCAGAGACTGTATATTTAATCTGCATTTACACTGCCTTTGCTAGTCATTGTAAATAAAACTAAAGTTAAAAAGGAAACTTTCACAGCACAATAAACCTGTTTTAAATTAATCACTGATAACATTGGAAAATGAAAGAATCAGATCAGATTTCATTGCTTTTATTCAAGTTGCTATGAGAGGCCAACTTTATAGAACCAACCAAAAGCCAGTTTTTATGCCTGCTCTTTTCCTATTAATCTGACTGCAACATTAAAGCCTGCCAGCAAGATCAACTAGTTGTTGAATAAAGTATATGGCTGACATGTGCTGACCTAAATGATAAGGTGGTAAAATTAAAGCCTGGCAGCAAGATCAACTAACTGTTGAACAAAGAATGGGTATGAACTGGCAGCTAGTTAGCATAAATGATAAGACAACAAAGGATTTGTTCAAGCTGGGGCCAATGGATTCTGTCAATATATACATTTATTTCTTATCTTGACATCAACATAAGCATGACAATTTTGGTAGTAATAATAGACCAAGGGACCAGGACTTTGCTTTTTTGCTTTTTTTTGTCCAGATAGGCAGCTTGTCCACATAAGTGGGTAGGACTTTATAAAAATGGCATGAAGGTTTCTGTATGTCCAATGAATATTTTACATGGCAAAACCTTTAATTTTACATTTGCAGAGGTTGATTTCATATTGAAAGAACTGATTATTTGGCAGTTTCCTAATAACTCTTCTCTAGTCTGATTGAAAGATTTTGGTTTCTGGAATGTAAATTTAAGTAGAAATAATTATTATTGATGCTTTCTAATATTATATAAAACTTCTGGTTTCTATCTGTTGTTGCTTATAGTAATTTTTGCATATAGTTAATCATTGAAACCAGATACAGGTAAAATTGAGAATTGAAAATAATGTGGATTTGAGGTCTTGGACAAACAATGACCATTTTCCTGAAAACATTCTTTGGCACATGAAAGTGTCCAATACTTTTATTATATGGTCCATAATCTTTTTATTATATGGTCCATGACCTTTTTATTATATGGTCCATGACCTTTTTATTATATGGTCCATGACCTTTTTATTATATGGTCCATGATCTTTTTATTATATGGTCCATGACCTTTTTATTATATGGTCCATGACCTTTTTATTATATGGTCCATGATCTTTTTATTATATATTTTAAAATATGCATATTACTAGTAACTCTTTTGGTATAATCTACAAACAACACAAAATCTGAAGTTTGTTAAGAAAGATGAAATGTAATCTTGTCAGGGAAATGGTGAAATACAATATAAAATTATATCAATTAATGTTGAAGATACACTCATGGAAAGATGAACCAGATGGTTGTTGTGATTGCCCATTGATGCTGCTGTCATGGTGACTGGTAAATTGAAATAGGCAATATGCATTAAGGTTGCCATTGGTCTTGGGCAATACCTAAAAATAAAGATTCATTTATTAAACATTCATATTCTTTTTTAGCTGTTTGCTGCCTCCTTCCCACTTGCCCCGTTGATGGCACTTTTGACCAATTTGATAGATTTGAGAGTGGATGCTAAAAGAATGCTCTGGACCTACCGGCGCCCTCTTGCCATCATCAGAGAGGATATAGGTACAATATCATGAAGTTATGAAGTTTACTGAACAAATCAAAATTCTCAGCTGCAGTATATTTTTTTTTTACATTTAGTAAATAATTGTAGTATTTGTAAACCAGAGTTTTCAGCTGTTTTGATTTCTGACTCAATTATCATTATTTTTCGTAAAGCCTTCAGCCTCACATGTATACATAGCATGTTACCTTATCATTGGAGGAAATGGGTGCTCTTCAAAGAAAAGAAACTTAACAGTCATAAAATACGTAACTTGAAGAACCCTACATAAACAAGCCACCTGCACAAGGTACCTCATAGTTATTTTGGTTTTGTAGCAGAATGGTAGGTAGCATTTTACATTAAATAATAGGTGTGTAGTTACGTGGTGTTGTAGCCAGCTTAGGGTGTAGTCCAAGCTATACGTGTTATTTGTTCTACATTCTTTTTGTTTATTTATAATTGCTACTGAAGAGGATGAAGTCCTCTCAATTACCGACCTCAAAGCCGACTAAATATTTTCGGGTTTTGGGCATGAGGATCTTGAAGCCTTTTGTGAAGGCAAGCTCATCAAAAAAGGGAAGAGTTATGAAGCCATAAAAACAGAAAAAACAAAGACAAAATGTTGAACTCTGTTATGACTAGGAGATCCAAAAGTGACAAAATGCAAGCCTGTTAATGCAAGAAACAAACAAAAATTGTCAGACAGTCAAAGACATCCATTCTCATAGACATAAATAACCTGTTGAAAACAGACAGACATTGAGCTTTTGAAGAAAAAATTGGGTCTAGATGATATACAGCCTGTTGTGGCAGATGACAATGAAATTAATGACTGTTTTGGTGAACGCTTACCTAAATTACATGTAGAAGTTTAAAATGAAGAGCCATTTAGTGATGCTGAGGTTACACCGGAAGAGGGCAGTGCAAGTAGACCACTCAAGCAAATTTCACTGATTGGAAAAATAAATGAAGCAATGTTAGATGCTTTGCAGCCTGATTACAACTATATTTCTACTAGCAATGCTGATGATGTGTGGCAGTTACTTAAACTTAAAACTCCCCAAAAAGGAGAACCAATACCTAAATCCTTAGCCGATCTGATTAATACTGCATGCACTTCCTTATGTGCAACAGATGAAATTGTACAGAAATACAAAATCCCAGAAAATTGTGATAAGTTGAGTCCCTATCTTGTCAATCAAGAAATTTGGAATGACCTAAGCAATAGTTCACTCTTAGGACAAAGCCTTTAGGGATATACAAAATCTTGTTGCTGCAGGTATTATGCCAGTTGTCCAGTTAGCAGAATTAATAAAGTCTCAGATTGATACAAAAGATAAAGCAAAGAACCTAATTTCTGATGCAATTACTCTTATGGGTCAGGTGCAATATAATGTCTCCCTCAGATGGAGGTATATTATTCAACCACATTTGAAAAGGAAATATTCCAATCTTTGTAATATGCATATCCCAATAACATCAATGCTTTTTGAAGATTTTGTGGCCAAAGAAGTTAAAAAATGTAACACTGGTTTTGCACATGCCAAAGAAGACTTTGCCCAGATTCACAGAGGTTTCAATAGAGGCCGTAGTGCTAGAGGTGGTGGACCCATAAGAGTTCATGATTTCAATCATAGGTTAAGATTTTGATTCCAACCAAATAGTACTCAAAATATGTAGAGATATCAATACCAAAGTTCCAACAGAGGAAAGAGACCTACTTATACCAGTCTCCCAAACGAACCCACAAATTAAAATCTGTTAAGGTAAGTTCTGTGGGACAATTAAAACACTGCATTGATGTAGTGAATAAATTTACTCATGATCTGTGGATTTTGCAAACAATTTCGGGGCACATAATATAGTTTGATTCCAAGCCTTTCCAAACCTTTTTTCCAAAAGAAATTCCCTTTTCAGATGAGCAGTATACCATTATATCCAATTAAATTACTGAACTTCTACACAAAGGAGCTATAGTTCCATCCATATGTGAGAATAATCTATTTCTTTCAAACATTTGTATTGTTCCGAAAACTAATGGTAAATTTTGACCAGTTATCAACTTGAAACAGTTGAACAAATTTGTCCATTATGAACATTTTAAGCAAAAAACATTATAATTGTTTTAGATCTCATCCAGAAAAATGATTTCTTTACTTCTATTGATCTAAAAGATGCTTATTTTAGTATTCCAATACATACAGATTATCAGAAATTTCTCAAGTTTATTTGGAGCGGTCACCTCTTTCAGTTTGTAATTTTACTTTTTGGACTTTCTTCAGCTCCAAGAGTTTTCACTAAGATCCCAAAACCCGTTTATGCATGGTTTAGGCAACAGTGTATTAGGTGTACCTATTATATTGATGATTCATTGAATTTGGATGGTAATAGTCACATTTACTTGCAAAATATACATGGACCATGATTGAGAAATTAAAATCTCTTGGTTTTTCTATCAATTTAAAAAGGTCTGTGCTTATTCCATCTCAATGAATAACCTTTTTTGGTTTTGTGTTAGATTCTGTACAGTTTAAGGTCTTTCTAACTTAGGAAAAAGTGGAAAAGATCCATATTTGTTTCCAAGAAGCTTCTTGATGAAAAGTATGTTAGAATATGAGAGTTGGCATCATTTGTTGGTATGCTTATTAATGTATTATATGCAATCTTGAAAGCCCCAATGCTCTACAGGTATTTGGAACATAGTAAATTGAAAGGCCTTGGTGAACACAACAATTTTGATAGTACAATTCAGTTGTCTCCACAAAGTATTCAGGAACACAAATGGTGGTATCTGTATGTTGCAGACAATATATCAGTCAAGACAAGATTGCTTTTATTTTTTGAACTGATGCATCGTTCTCAGTGTGGGTAGCTTATGAATTTGATTCAATCTCTGGTAGATAGAAAAACAGTGAGACCACTTTTTCCATCAGTTTTTAGAGTTGTTAGCCATTTCTCATGTCTTATAAGTTTTTCATTCAAATCACAGAAATGTCCATATTGAGATTCAGACTGACAATATATGTGCTATTTTGTATATTAATAATATGGGTGGAAAGGCATCAATTGATTTGGATCAGCTAGTCAGACAGATTTGGAACTTGTGCTTGGAAAGGAGAATATTTGTTTCTGCTGTCCATATTGCTGGCAAATATAATATATAGGCAGATTTTCTGTCCAGGAATTTTTCCAACTCAACTGAATGAATGCTAAAGAAATTTTTTTCCAAGGATTGTGTACACAGACATTTGTTACAGGCATAGATCTTTTTGCATCTAGATTAAACTATGCTAAAGAAGTTTATCTCATGGTTTCCAGAATAGGGTGTTTTTAAAATTGATGCTAAGTTCTCTTTCTCTTTGCATGATTTAATCCCATACAGTTTTCCATCATTTAATCTTGTGGGAAAAATATTGAATAACATTATTACTGATAAGGTTAGTAAAGCACTTTTAATTGTTCCAAATTGGACATCACAAACCTGGTTTCTTTTACTCCTGTTTTGTTTAATTTCTCTTAATTTCCAATTAGACTTCCATGACACAAAAATATATATACTGACTCTTTACAGTGGTCAGACTCATCCCCTAGGGAAGACCCTATCTTTAGTCAGACTCATCCTCTAGGGAAGACCCTATCTTTAGTCGCAGTGACTGTATCAGGAGATTGCTCCAAAACCTAGGTCTTCCAACAACTGTTGTGGACATCATTAACAATTCATGGAGACCAGGAACAACTAAACAAAATAATTTGGCATGGAAAAAATTGTATTTTTGTTGTAAGATCAGGGAAATTAATCCACTTTGTGTGTCTGAGGTAACTTGTTTCATATTTAGATTCTTTGGTAACTGAACATAAGTCTTACAGTGTCATAAATACTCACAAGGCTATGTTACTTACTACTCTGAGAATCTTTGATGAGTGGTGCCTTAACCCTCTGTTAAATAACAGATACTTGAAGGGATTGTTTAACAAAAGTCCACCAAAACTAAGATATGTTGACACTTTGGATATAAGCCTAGTTTTAAAATACATGTGTACTCTTTTTCCTCTGGAAACTATATCTTTAAGATTATTAACAATGAAGCTCAGGGTTGCTCTTATTGCTTTGTCCACAGCTCCAAGAGCACAAATTTTAAAATCTTTTAATTTTACATAACATGACTTGTATGGCAGATAAAATAGTATTTAGTTTTCAGATTTGTTGAAAACTTTAAGACAAGGTAAGAATCTCCAGATGGAACTACTACATTATAAGGATGAAAAGCTTTGTGTCATGCATACTTTATTGCATTATCTTCACAGGACAAAAATATTCAGAAATCTAATCAAGTTCTGGTATCTTACTCTTCTTAGAGCCGTGACATCCAGTACTATTGCTAGATGGTTAAAAATAGTTTTAGAAAAATCAGGAATTGATACATCCAAATTCAAAGCTCATTCTTACAGAACTGCTGCAGCATCAGCTGCTTTCAGACATGGTTGTTCCTTACACAGTATATTGAAAATGGCAGACTGGACTTCAGTAAAGACTTTTCAAAAATTTTACCTTAGATATATTCAGGCTTATAGGAAGGGTTTCACTGAAGCAGTTGTTAATAATATAAAAATTATATTTTTCCTGTTCATGTTTTTCAGCAGATGTTTTGTTGTCAGTCTTTAAAGATGATATGTATGCATGTGAGGCTGAAGGCTTTATGAAAAATAATGAACCACTCATCCAAGCATTTGTGAAGGATAAGGGGCATTATTGGAGTAAAGCCAGAGTCTGAGAATATATACATCCACCCATTCTTTGTTGCAAGTTGGGATTTCCCCTCCCTGTATTATATTGACAACAAAACACTGCACTTTAAACTATGAGGTACCTTGTGCAGGTGGCTTGTTTATATAGGGTACTTCAAGTGATGCATTGCATGGCTATTAAGTTTCTTTTTCTTTGAAGAGCACCTATTTCTGCCAATGACAGAGTAACATTCTATGTATACATGCTGACCTTCCGGCTTTACTCCAATAATGCCCCTCATCCTTCATGAATGCTTGGATGAGGGGTCCACTTTGTTATAATACTTGAATGCAGTACTAGATCATCTCCTTCCAAGCAGCTATAATAACATTTACTAATGAAATTCCTTGTTAGGTCAATTCCATTTATAATCTAAGTACATGCTGTATAGTTGGTGCATTGTTATGGATCAAAAATTTGATGAGTTTGTTCAAGAACATGTGAATTTAATTTTCGTTACCTATATTTCATTGATTATCAATTCCCGCTTGTTTATTAAGAAGTGCAATATGGTTATTGAACTGACGGACATGGCAATTATGGATAGATATTGTCTTGCACATAGAGACAATGGCACACATACTGCCAGAAGCAATCTATGTGAGATTGGAAGTATTGCCTGTCAAGGACAATCCCCTCAGTGCAGGAACAGCCTTGACCAAATGGCCAACTCAGAATGCACCATAACTTTTGAAGAAACTTATGATCTGAGTTTTCACTGCTGCTGTCTGTGAACCATAGCCTATGAAATTAAAACTTCAGTACACAATTGAGGTAGATATTGAAAAAAGTTAAAGACTTTTTTACCATTTGAGTGCCAGTTGTTGTCATATGTGAGACAGGCCTGTCAATAGATACAGGTTAGAAAATTTAGCAGTAGATGCCATTAATGCATCAAATTGTTTGGCTTTTTGTATCATCATCCAGATGTCTTCATAATGCACCCATTACTTAGGATAATGTCAAAGCTATGGAGGAAATGGAAAGTGGTTAGTAGAATATGATAGCTATGGAGGAAATGGAAAGTGGTTAGGATAATATCATAGCTATGGAGGAAATGGAAAGTGGTTAGTAGAATATCAGAGCTATGGAGGAAATGGAAAGTGGTTAGTAGAATATCATAGCTATGGAGGAAATGGAAAGTGGTTAGGAGAATATCATAGCTATGGAGGAAATGGAAAGTGGTTAGTAGAATATGATAGCTATGGAGGAAATGGAAAGTGGTTAGTAGAATATCAGAGCTATGGAGGAATTGGAAAGGGGTTAGTAGAATATGATAGCTATGGAGGAAATGGAAAGTGGTTAGAAGAATATCATAGCTATGGAGGAAATGGAAAGTGGTTAGTAGAATATCATAGCTATGGAGGAAATGGAAAGTGGTTAGGAGAATATCATAGCTATGGAGGAAATGGAAAGTGGTTAGTAGAATATGATAGCTATGGAGGAAATGGAAAGTGGTTAGTAGAATATCAGAGCTATGGAGGAAATGGAAAGGGGTTAGTAGAATATCATAGCTATGGAGGAAATGGGAAATGGTTAGTAGAATATCATAGCTATGGAGGAAATGGAAAGTGGTTAGTAGAATATCATAGCTATGGAGGAAATGGAAAGTGGTTAGGATAATATCATAGCTATGGAGGAAATGGAAAGTGGTTAGGATAATATCATAGCTATGGAGGAAATGGAAAGTGGTTAGGATAATATTATAGCTATGGAGGAAATGGAAAGTGGTTAGGATAATATCATAGCTATGGAGGAAATGGAAAGTGGTTAGTAGAATATCAGAGCTATGGAGGAAATGGAAAGTGGTTAGGAGAATATCATAGCTATGGAGGAAATGGAAAGTGGTTAGTAGAATATCATAACTATGGAGGAAATGGAAAGTGGTTAGTAGAATATGATAGCTATGGAGGAAATGGAAAGTGGTTAGTAGAATATCATAACTATGGGGAAATGGAAAGTGGTTAGTAGAATATCAGAGCTATGGAGGAAATGGAAAGTGGTTAGTAGAATATGATAGCTATGGAGGAAATGGAAAGTGGTTAGTAGAATATGATAGCTATGGAGGAAATGGAAAGTGGTTAGTAGAATATGATAGCTATGGAGGAAATGGAAAGTGGTTAGAAGAATATCATAGCTATGGAGGAAATGGAAATTAGTCAGGATATATCAGAGCTATAGAGGAAATGGAAAGGGGTTAGTAGAATATCATAGCTATGGAGGAAATGGAAAGTGGTTAGTAGAATATCAGAGCTATGGAGGAAATGGAAAGTGGTTAGTAGAGTATCATAGCTATGGAGGAAATGGAAAGTGGTTAATTTTATTCATATTCAATAATGTTTTAACTTTTTAATCACATACATTAACAGTATAGGGAAAGTTAAGCTCAACCTTTTGTCCTCACACTGAGGACTTCATCAGCATACTGATTCATGGTGAGTGAGCAGACTGTCACAGATATATAGCAGGTTATAAGGGATCATGTCCCTGTTCAGCATCAGTTTTATTGGTAAAATATTCATTGACCACAATTATATATTGCTTTTCTCTAGTCATCAGTTAGCCATGAACTATTGAAATCTTTTCAAAATGCCATCCCATGTGTTGGATCTGCAAACAGAATGAAAATAGAGCATGCATGAATAGAATTTCATGAGAAATACACAGAATATTTGTCCTGGCAAGACAAAATCTTGACTTTATGATATGTTTGCATTTTGCACTTTGTAACTGACTGACATTAACATAGCTTGTCGTGGATGAACAGATTAAAGTTAATATGACCAGGGGATATATATGACTAATGTTATTGTGATGAATGAATATATTTTCCTTTTTTCTATATTGTACATAAATGGGAAATAGTATTGTGTGTTATGCATAGTTTATTATATAGAGTCATGACGGTTGATTTCATTAATACCATTGTGTGTTATGCATAGTTTATTATATAGAGTCATGACGGTTGATTTCATTAATACCATTGTGTGTTATGCATAGTTTATTATATAGATTCATGACAGTTGATTTCATTAAAACCTTTGTGTGTTATGCATAGTGTATTATATAGAGTCATGACGGTTGATTTCATTAATACCATTGTGTGTTATGCATAGTTTATTATATAGATTCATGACAGTTGATTTCATTAAAACCTTTGTGTGTTATGCATAGTGTACTATATAGTCATGACAGTTGATTTCATTAATACCATTGTGTGTTATGCATAGTGTATTTATCCCACATAATGGAGGAAAAAGCATCCATTGAAATGATTTTTTATTACCTAATAATTTTGCTCTGACATTTTACTGCAATGGATATTTCAAAACCTGTTCACTGTTTCAGTTTGAACCAAATCTGGCAGATAGCATTAAGGTATGATGAACATTACAATTTATACAGCTGATGGTGATCAGCATTTATATATGACCACTGTGATTAAAAATAGGAAACCCTTTAATAAACTTCTCATAGGCTGCTCAACACAATTTAGACCGAATTTGAAAGAAAACATGCTGGATGTTTAGTTATTAGTTTTTAACTGTATGACACTGATTTACCATCAATTGTGTCTGATACTAAAAGCAGAATATATTTTAAATGATTTTTTTCTCAAGAATGCTCAACAGGATTTCTTCACATCCTTGTATAAAGAACTTTGATGTAAATGATGCAGATCTATCATTAAATATGGCTGCCATTACTAAAAATAGATTAAATTTATTTAACCAAAATTTGACACAAATTATGTGGGACTCAAAATTTAGTAAAAATTATGCTGATGCACAGCCCAAATTGAAAACATTTCAATGATTTTTTTTTCTCAGAGTTTTGCCAGATTAGATAGAAGGCATCATGTCATTAGAGACTTTCAGATTTATTCAAATAATGCTGATTAAATTAAAAAGAATCCACAAAATTAGTATTTACTTTTGTAAATATAATCCTTTCTTCTATCTAATCTATCCTCCTTTGCTAAAAACAGAAAATTATTTCAGCAACTTCTTCTCATAAAACCCTTTTTTTAAATTTGATAATGCTTGGACCTGAAGGGTTTGGTACAGATATAACTATGTTGATCAGCCGTCAGTACATACAACAGAAATGCCTATGAAAATGAATTCTTCTCAAAATTGATCAGCAGAATTGAAAGAAAGATTGCATCAGGGGTTTTGGCATAGAAATTGTTATGCTGACATGTATTAAATATAGGGAGTCTAGTATGGGACACATGCTGATGTGTGTTAAATATAGGGAGTCTAGTATGGGACACATGCTGATGTGTGTTAAATATGGGGACTCTAGTATTTGACACATTATGCTGATGTGCATTAAATATAGGGACTGTAGCATGGGATATGTTATAATGATGTGTATTAAATATAGGGACTCTAGCATGGGACATGTTATACTGATGTGTATTAAATATAGGGACTCTAGCATGGGACTTGTTAAGATGATTTACCTACAGATAAAATGCTTCTGGTTCTGGAAGCATGATGGTGACATGCAATCAAATATGGCTAAAGATACACAATATTTTGTTGATGTCATAGATGATCAGCACCAAATGAAGAAATTACAGAAAGCATCAACTTGACCCAGATTTCTTGCCCAATTTCTCAAGCATTTGGTTATTTAGCAGGTGTCTGCCAGAAGATTGATCTCAGGCCCACTCCACTCTCCCTTTGCCTCTTATATTTCCAAAAGCAATATTTTATGGAAACTATGTGCTGGATCAAAGCCATTAAAGCAGGGACTCTTTCTCATTTTGTTTTTTTTTGCCTGTGTGAGCAGCTCTGATTTTTCCAAAAAGCACTAGTTCCAAATGCTCAAGATACTTCATTTTGTGCTGTAATGATTTCAGGCAATTTACAGGACAGTTTATCAAAAGCAATGGTCAAACAGTAGCACTTAGAAGAAAGACTTTCAATTTCATGTTTTACATTGACCAATACACTTTCTTAATTTTCAGGGATGTGGTACACAATTCTGACCCTAGTGAATTTTGCTGGAGTTGTTTCCAATAGTTTCCTTATAGCCTTCACATCAGAATGGGGGTTGCAGTTTAATACAATAGGAAAGCTTTGGATTGTTATTGGATTTGAGGTATGGAAAGAAGAAAAACACATGGTGCAAAATCCCTATGTGATTTTGATAATGTTACACATGTTATTTGTGATGTCAATAGGGCACACTGAAGATAAGCCTGGGTTCCATAGCATAATAATGTATAATAAATTAAGATTCATGTCATACCATAGGCAGTTTGTATACTATATTTTATGTATATTCACAATGCCATTTTGTATACTATATTTTATGTATATCCACAATGCCATTTTGTATACTATATTTTATGTATATCCACAATGCCATTTTGTATACTATATTTTATGTATATCCACAATGCCATTTTGTATACTATATTTTATGTATATCCACAATGCCATTTTGTATACTATATTTTATGTATATCCACAATGCCATTTTGTATACTATATTTTATGTATATCCACAATGCCATTTTGTATACTATATTTTATGTATATCCACAATGCCATTTTGTATACTATATTTTATGTATATCCACAATGCCATTTTGTATACTACATTTTATGCATATTCACAATGCCATTTTGTATACTATATTTTATGTATATTCACAATGCCATACATGGAATCTAGCATTTGTGTTTGCATCAAATAAGAAGTTTGAAACATTTCAATGCTTTAATTGCCATGATCTACAAGACATAAATTATTAAGCTTGTTCTATGAGTTTAAGCAAAGTAATCACTCATATTGAATGTTGTACTGAATATATTACATAATGGTGTACATGACATATTAAGCTTGTTCTATTAGTTTAAACAAATTTATCATTCATATTAAATGATGTACATAAATTCATACATGGTTTTATTCTTTGGCATTCCTGCTGATATATTTTATTTACTAATTATCTTTATTAAATAGAGACCTTGACATAAATAGAAAATAAAAGGAAATCCAAACTGGAGTTGTTAACTTCAAAATTAGGTGACAAATTGGTGGATTCTCCCTTATAATTACAGAAGTGAATAATGACAAAGAGAGAATGATTTGTTTGCATTACATTGTTCATACATTTTTATTGTAGATATATTTGTTCATAAAGTGATTGACTAATTTTATAGCTACACTTACAATGCTAGCAGCTTTCAGAGTTCATTGCATTGTGCAAAGTTACTGGATATTATTTCCTCACTGGCTGTGTATCAGTGACAGAATAGGCCTTGTATCAGTGACAGAATATAGGCATGTAGTCAATGACAGAATATAGGCATGTAGTCAATGACAGAATATAGTCTGTGTGTCAGTAACAGAACATAGAATGTGTGTCAATGACAATATTAGATGTGTGTCATTGGCAGAATATAAGCTATGTGTAAATGACAGAATATAGAATGTGTGTCAATGACAGAATGAAGGATGTATGTCAGTGACAGAATATTAGCTGCATGTCAGTGACAGAATGTAGGCTATGGGTAAATGATAGAATACAGGCCATGTGTAAATGAAGGAAAATAGGCTGTGTGTCAGTAACAGAATATAGGATGTGTGTTAATGATAGAATATAGGCTGTGACAATGGCAGAATATAGGCAGTATGTCATTGACAGAATATAGGCTGTATGTCAGTTACATAATATAGGCTGTGTGTCATTGACAGAATATAGGCTGTATGACAGTTACATAATATAGGCAAATAGATACTGTGTAATTCCAGTGAATAATCCTCACAAATGTATCCTCTCAGATTATCTAAACACAACACCAGACAAATTTGCAGACTGATTTTAACATATGAAACAAGAATCCAGAATAGGAATGAATCATAAATGGGAATCCATCTGATTGTTCATTTCACTTCTTATATATATATTCAAGTGTCTTTTATGACTATATGTCACAATATACCACATGTGACAGGTGTTACTACTCGATCTAACATTTCAAAAAACTTATTCATGTGACCTAACCCATCCAATAGGAATTAACTTAAATCTTCTAAGAATCCACCTGATCTAAACTCTCCAAAGAGAAATAACACGAACTAATAAACAGGTCTTATTATTAATATTATTATATGGTATTAATGTAAAAAGTACTAATCCATTTGATACATAGGCAGAATGTAATATAAGAAGTACTAATCCATTTGATACATAGGCAGTATGTAATATAAGAAGTACTAATCCATTTGATACATAGGCAGTATACAATGTAAGAAGTACTGATCCATTTGATACATAGACAGTATGTAATGTAAAAAGTACTAATCCATTTGATACATAGGCAGTATTTAATATAAGAAGTACTAATCCATTTGATACATAGACAGCATGTAATGTATGAAGTACTAATCCATTTGATACATAGAAAGTATTTAATATAAGAATTATTAATCCATTTGATACACAGGCAGTATGTAATGTAAGAAGTACTAATCCATTTGATACATAGGCAGTATGCAATGTAAAAAGTAGTATTCCATTTAGATAAAACAAAGCTTGGTTATCATGCACAATACACTACTTGCTACTGATACTTATATTTGTTATTGCAGCATATTGTATTTGTTCTGAAGTTCATTCTGGCATACATAATACCTGACGTTCCTACAGATGTGGAACTTGCAATCAGAAAGGTAAGGACACAATAAATCATGTGATCTTGCCAGCATGTTAAGACACTAACCTTTTCTGGTCTGGCACAATTAATGCATTATGATTCTTGTGTTGATAGTAGAATTTTTCTTTTGTGAAAGTATTTGCATTTAAATTCATATTGCAGAGACTGTTGCAATTGTAAAGTCATATAGTTTCATATTAACAGACCTTTTGAAAAATCACATGCACTGAAATAAAAAATGGGTCACAATAACCATGTTTCTCTCCGCAATTACTATTTCATTTTGCAGATCAGGCTGGAAGTAGCATTCTGTGCAAGTCTTTTCTTTTTTGTAGCAGGCATTGTTTTGTCAATTAAAAAAATTGACTCAAAGAACTATTTTAATGTTATTTTTAAAAGGCTGAAGATTCAATTGCCCAAATCAGAATGGAGAGTGAAAACTTCCATAGGTCAAATGAATTTTCCAGCCAAAGGTTGATTCAGTATTCTATATCAATCAGAAGGATGTTCTTTAATGCTGATTATTTTCACTGATAGTGCTTTCTACCTAAATTTCATTTTTCATTGTTTATTTTCAAGCTGCTACAGGCACTTCACTTGCATGCTTCATTATTGTGTTATTGTTTGGTGGATCATCACAGAGGAAGTTCTGGTGAACAAACTTATTAATTTAGATGATCATCATCAGCTTCTTTTTTATCATCATAGCTGGTAGATTATAAGTTTATTTAGGGCTAGTAACACTGTAGTACTTGTATAACTTGGCAAGTAAAAATAGGTGGTATTTGTCTGACTGGGCAAGTGAACTAGTTGAGATTTTATAAAAACATAAATTATTTTCTTTACAAACACAATACATGCATTTTGGATTTCGGAATTATCCACTCAGTATGGCGGGCATGGATTATCCACTCAGTATGGCAGGAATGGATACAAAAGATAAGCTCATTCAACACCAATCCCACCTTTAGGCATGATGAGGCAGTACCCTACTTTTGAGCTCTGTATTGCCAAGGTCATTTAAGATACACCAAAATTTATGGTATTACAATAAAGTAGACCGATGTACAATGATACCAATAATCTGACCTTTCCACTCACATTACAAAATGCAGAGGGGGAAATCTTCTTTCCAGACCAATTTTTCAACACTAAAAATTGCCCATTGTGGCAATCAGATTTTATTTCTGGATTTTAGATGTGTTGGCCAGTGATATAAGGCAGACCAGTCTGAACTGCACACAGATAAGTGAACCCTTGCCAAAAAAGTACAAGTTGACATGAGTTTAAATTACCAAACTATGTATCTGTAATTGAATAACAAGATGCAACATTTCCCAATAAAAGAGAGAACTCTCACCTGCCTAGATTGTCTGGCACTTATATCAACTCAGAGAAGACAAGGATGCCTGCAAAGTACCATTCATGGGCTCCCATTTAACAGTTTATAGTCACACACCATGAAGTATCCAAATTATCATAAAAGACAGACCAAAGTCTGGCTAGCAGGGGATGAGGAATTGGTTGAGTTATTATCAGTCAAAGCCAGCAGTCCGAATGACTTTACAAGCACATGACCTTACTGCCTGGTCACTGACTCAGGGGGAGCTGGAATGTCTGTTATGCACCTGCAGAGAGGCTAGCACTTAGGTCAGTTATAACAAGGCACCATTGGGGTATGTCATCATATACAGTGACAACTGAGGCTGCTGAACATTCATTTACTTGCACCTAGCTTGGCTGGAGTATATGAAAACCTACTATGTTGATGATCCTTTCTGCTTTTATTGCTCCACCCTCCACACCCTCCAGTTTAAGGCCCATGATGATAACACAAGGTATGCCTTGTTGAGGCATACAGTTTGACTTCGAGTCCAAGTTCTACTATATGCCTTTTTGAGGCATACAGTTTGACTTCGAGTCCAAGTTCTACTATATGCCTTGTTGAGGCATACTGTTTGGCTGCGAGTCCAAGTTCTACTGTATGCCCTGTTGAGGAATACAGTAGGGTTGATGATGCCCATTAAATCAAAGTACTTAAATACTAATTAAAGCAGTTCACACAATCTTGGTATAGATGAATCAATTGAGGATCATGACACAGTGCGGTTCTAAGTTATCAAAGAATTCATGCAAGCAATTTGTGCTTGTGCTGTGGTGTTATTTAGAGCTAATATACAGTTGATGAAAACGGATCATTTTGTTTGTTGAGCTACACATTCATGATGTAGGTGTTCAACATGTTCACTTCATTTTCATCTAATGCATATGGGCAACATTCCATCCCACATAAATGACATCCGACACTATACCATTCTGTGTATGCATTATAGTGTATGGTCTTGAAGCTATGTAAAGCAAATTTTTATGTGTGCTTTTATTCAAAGGCCAAAAAGTGTGACCACTTTTTTGATGGTCGACATTGATGGACTTAAAACCCTAATACAGACTTATGGAAGCTTGGCTTGGTTGTCAGCAAAGCACTGATTGAAGAAGTGAAACTTTTTGTAGAGTTATTGGATAAGTTTATGTTGTAGCAAGTCATCAAAGAGATGTTTGTTTGTTTAAAATCAGAATCTCCCCCTTCTTAAATTTTGTGAAGCATGTAAAAATATTCTCATTGGATTCTTTGCTCAAAACTTTTTCTTTCATCTCTCACAATAAACATATATAAATACACTTATGGTGGTCAGATCATTGGAGACTAAATTGTACACATACTATTACATAATTATATTGCTGCAACTATCCAATTGGAGCAGCAAAACTTAATCCACCTGCTTAGATGCAAGAAATGACTATTTTAGTTTCATGATGGCCTATTTTGCAGATGGATTAATTTCCTCCACAGAAATCATGATGCATATACTGAACCATTCTGCTATTTAGAAATTTAAAATGTACAGCATTTCATAACACTTGAAAATTATGGGTTATATTGCTTCTCTTTTCACTGATAAAATCAATTAATATTAATAAACACTTTGCTGTTTAATTTAGCTTTGTGTTGAAAGAATTGTATTAATAATAGAAATGAGATAATGCTGATTACTAACCTACCCAGCCAGTACATCTTGTGATTATTCAGTTTTGTCCATCTTATCTATTGCTTCAATGCCTACATATTGAGAACAATATATTAAAAGCTCTTAAAAGTAAGACCCATATAAAACTTGGCTCAAATTAACATTAAAATAAATTAGTCCAAATTAAGATCCATATAAATTAGTTCAATTTATGATCCATATAAATTAGTTCAATTTATGATCCATATAAATTAGTTCAATTTATGATCCATATAAATTAGTTCAATTTATGATCCATATAAATTAGTTCAATTTATGATCCATATAAATTAGTTCAATTTATGATCCATATAAATTAGTTCAAATTATGATCCATATAAATTAGTCCAAATTAAGATCCATATTAATTAGTTCCAATAAGGATGCATATAGAGTAAATGAAATTAAGACCCATATAATAAGTTCGAATTAGGATTCAAGTTAGTTCAAATTAAGACCTGTATAAATTAGTTGAATTGAAATGCATATAAATTAGTTGAATCAAAATGGATATAAATTAGTTGAATTAAAATTCATATAAAGTAATTGAATGAAAATGCATACAAATTAGTTTAATTAAAATGCATGTAAATTATTTAATTAAAATGCATATATATATATATATATATATATATATATATATATATATATATATATATATATATATATATATATATATATATATATATTAGTTTAATTCAAATGCATGTAAATTATTTAATTAAAATGCATGTAAATTAGTTTAATTAAAATACTTATAAATTATTTTAATTAACATGCATGGAAATTAGTTTAATCAATATGCATATAAATTATTTCAATTCAAGATATGAATTTGTTCCATATGAATTGCTTCAAATTAAAAGACATACCAATTTCTTCAAACTAAGACCCATATCAATTAGTTCAAATTAAGGCCAATAATAATTAGTTCAAATTAAGGCCCATATTAATTAGTTCAAATTAAGACCCATATTAATTGTTTCAAATTAAAGCTCATACCAAATACTTCAAATTAAGACATAAATATTTGTTAAAGCTGCAGATGGATGACACAAGTGAATTTTAGATTGATTTCAAAGTATATTTTTATTTTGAATTGGACAAGTTCCATTTTCTTTAATATTAGACTTACACAATTAATCATATTTTTTTTACAGAAAAAGTTCTTATTCCAAGAAAAGATCAGGAAAGAGGAAGAGGAGAGGAGAAAAAAGTAAGTTTAGATTAATCGCTGTCCCTCACTCTGTCTATTTTGACTGTCAGTATACAGTGTGGTTTCTCTGCATTATTTAGTTTCCAGCTTTCTGTCACATTTGACCTTAAACCATATACTTTATAGGTATACATTTCTCTGAGCTATTTCATATAAATGTACTTGAAGGAGGATGGAAAAACCTATTTTTGTTTTTATCTTCCTGGCTTTTTTCTGTTGTGGTTACCCCTCTCTCTCCTACCTAAATGATAATTGTTTCACCCATTCCTTTGGCAGCCTGGACAGCTCCCTATCTGTTTTGGAGCAAAATAATCATACCCATCATGCTGAGTTTAATTCATTGTGACTTCCACCTGGTAATTCTGGACATTTTTAGTGCTTTCTGCAGTCTCTGAAAATGTCAAAGTATATGCTTGCCAGACAGGCACCTAAAGCATGCCTTGCTAGGTCAAAAGAGCATCTGAAATATGCTTTGTCAGGCCATTTGGTCATCTGAAATATGCTTTGCCAGGCCATTAGGTCATCTGAAATATGCTTTGTCAGGCCATTAGGTCATCTGAAATATGCTTTGCCAGGCCATTTGGTCATCTGAAATATGCTTTGCCAGGCCATTTGGGAATCTGAAGCATGCATTACCAAGAAGGGCACTTGCAGCTTGTTTGCCAGGTTATAAGGGTATCTGGATTAATGTTAAACCATGCCAAAAAGGCAACAATAGTTTATTTTGCCATGCTAGAAGGACACTTACACCACATTCTTCCATTCAGAAGGGCACCTAAAGCACCTTCTGCCATGTCATAGGTACACATGTAGTACAACCTGTCCTGTCATAGGTACACATGTAGTACAACCTGCCCTGTCATAGGGACACATGTAGTACAACCTGTCCTGTCATAGGGACACATGTAGTACAACCTGTCCTGTCAAAGGGACACATGTAGTACAACCAGTCCTGTCATAGGGACACATATAGTACAACCTGTCCTGTCAGAAGGACACATGTAATACAAACTGTCCTGTCAGAGGGACACATGTAGTACAACCTGTCCTGTCACAAAGTCACATGTAGTACAACCTGTCCTGTCAGAGAAACACATGTAGTACAACCTGTCTGGTCAGAGGGACACATGTAGTACAACCTGTCCTGTTAGAGAAACACATGTAGTACAACCTGTCCTGTCAGAGGGACACATGTAGTACAACCTGTCCTGTCCAAGGGACACATGTAGTACAACCTGTCTTGTCAGAGGGACACATGTAGTACAAACCTGTCCTGTCAGAGAGACACATGTAGTACAAGCTGTCCTGTCAGAGAGACACATGTAGTACAACCTGTCCTGTCAGAGAGACACATGTAGTACAACCAGTCCTGTCAGAGGGACACATGTAGTACAACCTGTCCTATCAGAGGGACACATGTTGGACACATGTAGTACAATCTGTCTGGTCAGAGGGACACATGTAGTACAACCTGTCCTGTCAGAGGGATACATGTACAACCTGTCCTATCAGAGGGACACATGTAGGACACATGTAGTACAATCTGTCTGGTCAGAGGGACACATGTAGTACAACCAGTCCTGTCAGAGGGACACATGTAGTACAACCTGTCCTGTCAGAGGGACACATGTAGGACACATGTAGTACAACCTGTCCTGTCAGAGGAACACATGTAGGACACATATATTACAACCTGTCCTGTCAGAGGGACACATGTAGTACAACCTGTCATGTCAGAGGGACAGATGTAGTACAACCTGTCCTGTCTGAGAGACACATGTAGTACAACCTATCCTGTCAGAGGGACACATGTAGTACTACCTGTCCTGTCAGAGGGACACATGTAGTACAACCTGTCCTGTCAGAGGGACACATGTAGAACACATGTAGTACAATCTGTCTGGTCAGAGGGACACATGTAGTACAAACAGTACTGTCAGAGGGACACATGTAGTACAACATGTCCTGTCAGAGGGACACATGTAGGATACATGTAGTACAACCTGTCCTGTCAGAGGAACACATGTAGGACACATATATTACAACCTGCCTTGTCAGAGGGACACATGTAGTACAACCTGTCTGGTCAGAGGGACACATGTAGTACAGCCTGTCCTGTCAGAGGGACAGATGTAGTACAACCTGTTCTGTCTGAGAGACACATGTACTACAACCTGTCCTGTCAGAGGGACACATGTAGTACAACCTGTCCTGTCAGAGGGACACATGTAGTACAACCTGTCCTGTCAGAGGGACACTTACAGCAATTCCATCCAGGTCAGAAGGGTTTCTATAATGCTGATATATAAAGTAAGAAAGAAAAGAAATGAAAAGCACTTTGCTGGCTACAATTCTTGTTACAATAATGGCAAGAGAGACATGGATTGGAATTAATGTGTCAGATTCTGAGTAATACAGTGAAGAGAATCAATCTTGGAGTGTTAAAAGCTGAAATTAGATGTAAAAGAAACCATATTTTTGAATAAAGTGTATGCAGTTCCTTCAGGCATGTGTTTTCTTTTTCTAACTGTGAAGATCCATGTAAAATTTATTCCTTCCATTTATGCTCAGTTACTTTGCATAAAAGCTTTGTCGGTTATGCATAATTAAAGATGGCAAAGATGAAACAAAAGGCACATATGCCATTCATCAACACTGTATCACACTGATGACTGTATCACATTGATGACTGGTAAAGATGACTGGGAAAAAGGTACTTGTGCCATTCATCAACACTGTATCACATTGATGACTGGTAAAGATGACTGGGAAAAAGGTACTTATGCCATTCATCAACACTGTATCACACTGATGACTGGTAAAGATGACTGAGAAAAAGGTACATATGCCATTCATCAACACTGTATCACATTGATGACTGGTAAAGATGACTGGGAAAAAGGTACATATGCCATTCATCAACACTGTATCACACTGATGACTGGTAAAGATGACTGGGAAAAGGTACATATGCCATTCATCAACACTGTATCACATTGATGACTGGTAAAGATGACTGGGAAAAAGGTACATATGCCATTCATCAACACTGTATCACACTGATGACTGGTAAAGATGACTGAGAAAAAGGTACATATGCCATTCATCAACACTGTATCACATTGATGACTGGTAAAGATGACTGGGAAAAAGGTACATATGCCATTCATCAACACTGTATCACATTGATGACTGGTAAAGATGACTGGGAAAAAGGTACATATGCCATTCATCAACACTGTATCACACTGATGACTGGTAAAGATGACTGGGAAAAAGGTACATATGCCATTCATCAACACTGTATCACATTGATGACTGGTAAAGATGACTGGGAAAAAGGTACATGTGCCATTCATCAACACTGTATCACACTGATGACTGGTAAAGATGACTGGGAAAAAGGTACATATGCCATTCATCAACACTGTATCACATTGATGACTGGTAAAGATGACTGGGAAAAAGGTACATGTGCCATTCATCAACACTGTATCACATTGATGACTGTATCACATTGATGACTGGTAAAGATGACTGGGAAAAAGGTACATGCAGGTTTCACATTGATGACTGGTAAAGATGACTGGGAAAAAGGTACATGCAAGTAAAAGTGTCACATGCTGCAGTGAATATAAACAATGATCAGTTTCTTTAGTGTAGAGACTGTTTTAGATATTGTCATGACATTTAATGTGTGCATTGTCCTTTATCTCTAATGTTAATAACCACAAGAAGTAAACTGTAGTTGCCATAACCTTCTTTTATTGCTAAACTGGCTTGAAATTGTGCATTTGTTAAACTGACTGTAAAAAATTTTAATTTTGTACTTTACTTACAAACTAGACATGACATAATTTTCAATTGCTAAGTTGACTTGAAATTTTTCACTTCTGTACTTTATTTGAAAAGTAGACATAACAGCATTTTCAAAATTGAATGCTAGTTCATTCTTAGCACAGGCTGTTGAATTTGTATTAGATTTTAATTATGAAAAAAGAGAAAATTTGATTGATTTAAACAAACCGTAAATCTTTTGTTTCATGCAATATTTGACTTTTATCCTTTCTTGTCACTTTTTTAAAGTGCCATTGTTTTAAACAATTAAACCATTTAGTCAGAGTAAGATGACATGACATCAAAATCTAGAACCAAACATTTCTCATTTTATGGTACATTTATTTGGGCTATATATGTGTTTCATCTTTTAAGGAAATTAATTTTTTTCTTGCTTTGAGAAGGCAGCAGATTTGTTTATAAATTAGATAACAAAAATGAAAATTAGACCATGATGATTGTTTGTACTAATACTGAAAGATTTATGACTTATTATTTTATCCATTTGCTTATCCCAAATTAACCCTAAAATTCCCCACATGCATCAAAATATTTGAGAAGATGACTTTTAAAATTGATAACACATATTTTTATCCTTTTAATTGTTATTACAATTAAAGTGTAATTAATAAGTTTGAACATAAACATTTATTCCTTGTCAAAACTTCCTTTAAATAGTAGGTATTCACATTATCACATATGAATTAGAAAATGCAAGCTCTTTTCTACCCAAATTGCCTTATATAATCTACAGTTCATTTCATCATGACCTTTCTAGCCCTCCCACCCCCATTACATTATGTAGTCTACAGTTCATTTCATCAACACCTTTTTAGCCCCACCCACCCCCATTACCTTATATAGTCTAAAGTTTATTTCATTGAGACCTTTCTAGCTAACCCCACCCCCATTGCCTAATTACATGGTCAGTGGCTGACATCATTAAGACCTTTCTAGCCTACCCCACCCCCATTGCCTAATTATGTGGTCAATGGCTGGCATCGTTAAGACCCCACCCATATTACCAGATTATTGAACAAATTATTGAACTGAAGTATCACAAAACTTACAGTGTATTCTAAAATTTGTTTTAAAAATAATTCAGGATGTACTAATTTTTGTTAATAGGTCCCGGCATCTATACACACCAATACAAATTGTAGCTCCTAATTCATTTTGAATGATTACTTGCTTAATGATATGCACTGACTTTACAATAAACTCTTTAAAAAATCTTTATCATTGTCTTTTTAGTTTTTGTCTTCTATGAAATATTTATTTCATTTTCTACAGACATGCTGAGGCTGACAGATTGTATGACACACCTTGGCATGCAGGCATGCTTCCAACTACACGGATGTAAGTATAGGATATTCATTAAGCATGATATCTATTCATATATTTTCCCACATGTAAGTTATTTACTCATGCATTTCTGCTAATATAATTACATATAAGTTGTCATTTACATGTGCTATTTAAAGTAAACACAATGATACTGTTTCCTGGTGGTGTATTTAAACACAACAACTCTGTGTCCAGATGGTATATTTAAACACAACAACTCTGTGTCCAGATGGTATATTCAAACACAACAACTCTGTGTCCAGATGGTATATTTAAACACAACAACTCTGTGTCCAGATGGTATATTTAAACACAGAAACTCTGTGTCCTGATGACATATTTAAACACAACTCTGTGTCCTGATGGTATATTTAAACACAACAACTCTGTGTCCTGAGAGTATATTTAAAATCAAACAACTCTGTGTCTAGATGGTATATTTAAACACAACAACTCTGTGTCCAGATGGTATAATTAAACACAGAAACTGTGTCCTGATGGTATATTTAAACACAACTTTGTGTCCTGATGGTATATTTAAACACATCTCTGTGTCCTGATGGTATATTTAAACACAACAACTCTGTGTCCAGATAGTATATTTAAACACAACTCTAAATACAGATGGTATATTTAAACACAACTCTGTGTCCTGATTGTATTTTTAAACACAACAACTCTGTGTCCTGATGGTATATTTAACACAATGACATGTTTTATGGTGTATTTAAGAATGAAAATTCTGTTCTTTTGGTGTATTTAAAAACAACAATTCTCTGTATTGGTGGTGTATTGAAACAAAACACATATTGTCCTGATAGTGTATTTAAAAACAATAGAATAATTAACTGTATTTAAAAAGAACAATTCTCAGTATTGGTGGTGTATTGAAACACAACACAATACATATTGTCCTGATAGTGTATTTAGAAACAATACAATATTTTATTTTTTATTATTTATTTTTTATTAATTATTATTTATTTATTATTCATTATTAGTTAAAAATATTTTTAAGATACAAATGAGTATTGAAACACAAACAGCTCTGTCTTGAAATGCAACAAGTCTCTGTCCTGTTGATATATATATATATATATATATATATATATATATATATATATATATATATATATATATACAACAACTGTATGTCTTGATGGTGCATTGAAACACAGCAACTAATGGTCCTGATGCTGTATTGAAACGTACATACTCCATGTCCAGATTGCATATTTAGACATAACAACTGTACATCCTCATGTTATATTTAAGCACAACAACTCCAATTTCTGATGACATACCATTTGTTTAGTCTCTTCTATTCCATGACGGAGAGAGATCTGTTTGTTCTTGAGCACATTAGAGTCTTCACATGGAAACCCAGAATGTTGTTTTCAATCAGCTTATCATAAGAACCATTTACATATTTAAGCAGATGTTACTAAAACATTATCTGTTAGAAATGATGTGGGATTTAGTATTTTGTCTTGTCTTCTTCATTTTGGAGTTATGGCTTTGGCAATACAATTTTTATTTTTATATGGGTTGTTCCTTCTAATTAGCATAAACAAGTTATAATGTATTTTGATGCAAAAGTTGTTTCATGGAACACAGTGTCTCATTTGCTCCATTTTTGTACAGAGTTATGGCTCAATTTGATCAACTTCAGATTTTTTTCATGCGATTTTGTTGATATTGATATGCATTGGATTTTAAGCATTCCACATCATCCTTAAGAGGAACTATAGCAAATGAATTTCTATCTCCAAAATTTGGTTTACAAACTCCAAGTTTCTATCTCTAAGCCCCATTGGAACAGCTTGCATTCAGCAAGGCCTCTTGTGAGGCAACAAATACAGTCAGCAAGTAATCATGACAGTCAGCAAGCAACAATCACTAACAGCTCTAGTTTGCATAAATACTACAGTAAACTGTTCATTTCAGAAAACGCATGTGTAGCCATTTTCTTTTTAAAGAATAGAATTTGTGAATATTTTTTTAATCTGATAACATTTCTCATCTGTATCACCTTTATGTAGACAACAAATACCATCTTTATGTAGGCAATACATACCATCTTTATGTAGGCAATACATATCATCTTTATGTAGGCAATACATACCATCTTTATGTAGGCAATACATACCATCTTTATGTAGGCAACACATACCATCTTTATGTAGGCAATACATACCATCTTTATGTAGGCAATACATACCATCTTTATGTAGGCAATACATACCATCTTTATGTAGGCAATACATACCATCTTTATGTAGGCAACACATACCATCTTTATGTAGGCAATACATACCATCTTTATGTAGGCAATACATACCATCTTTATGTAGGCAATACATACCATCTTTATGTAGGCAATACATACCATCTTTATGTAGGCAACACATACCATCTTTATGTAGGCAATACATACCATCTTTATGTAGGCAATACATACCATCTTTATGTAGGCAATACATACCATCTTTATGTAGGCAATACATACCATGTTTATGTAGGCAATACATACCATCTTTATGTAGGCAATACATACCATCTTTATGTAGGCTACACATACCATCTTTATGTAGGCAACACATACCATCTTTATGTAGGCTACACATACCATCTTTATGTAGGCAACACATACCATCTTTATGTAGGCTACACATACCATCTTTATGTAGGCAACACATACCATCTTTATGTAGGCTACACATGCCATCTTTATGTAGGCAATATATACCATCTTTTTGTAGGCAATACATACCATCTTTATGTAGGCTACACATACCATCTTTATGTAGGCAACACATACCATCTTTATGTAGGCTACACATACCATCTTTATGTAGGCAATACATACCATCTTTATGTAGGCAATACATACCATCTTTATGTAGGCAATACATACCATCTTTATGTAGGCAACACATACCATCTTTATGTAAGCAACACATACCATCTTTATGTAGACAACAAATACCATCTTTATGTAGGCTACACATACCATCTTTATGTAGGCTACACATACCATCTTTATGTAGGCAACACATACCATCTTTATGTAAGGAACACATACCATCTTTATGTAGACAACAAATACCATCTTTATGTAAGCAACACATACCACCTTTATGTAGGCAACACATTTTATAATATGTTTATGTAGTTAACAAATCTTATACCTTGTTTTATATTGGCAACAAATAACATGCCATAATTATTTAGGCAACAAACTGAGAGAGATAACCAGATAGCAAGGAAAAGATTAGTGCCTGTTGGTGATGTAGAAAACCAGACTTCTACAGACCAGGTTAGGAGGCTGAGGAAAAAGAAGAAGCACTCAGAGAAGAAAAGTAAGTTTCTATTTCATGCATTGCATGCTATTTCAAAACCTGCTTTTTTAATGGGCAGCATGTTCTCATAGTTACAGCAGATATTCTGATAGGTGTTCTTAAAACTAGGTCGAGAATGAAAAGGAACCAACTGACTTTCAATTTGGTACCACTTCTATTTTGTAAATCCACAATAGCACTTTAAACCTTCCAAGAGTGATGTGTGTTTGTAACTTCCTTCCCAGCCTAGATTCAGTTGAAACAAACAAATGACAATTTGAATTAGAATACTTTTTGTGAATATTCATATAGAAAGTCAGTTATCAATTATTTGTTAATTTACATTTTTAATGTAGCAACATTTTATTAAAGGAATAAAAAAGACAAAATGTAAACTTTTGTAGATTGAATTAGCTACAAGAGAATAACATCAAACCAGTTAAATGCAAACTTCTGCCTACAAGGTGACCCTAATGTCAATATTCTGAATGGTCACATTGCAATTTTCTACTAAATTTATGTTTATAAACACTGTTTTTTATTACACTGTACTAAATTTATGTTTATAAACACTGTTTTTTATTACACAGTACTAAATGTATGTTTGTAAACACTGTTTTTATTACACTGTACTAATTTTATGTTTATAAACAGTTTTTTATTATACTGTACTAAATTTATGTTTATAAACTGTCTGTTACTACACTGTACTAATTTTATATTTATAAACAGTTTTTTATTACACTGTACTAATTTTATGTTTATAAACACTGTTTTGCATTAACCTGTGCTAATTTTATGTTTATAAACAGTTTTTTTATTACACTGTACTAATTTTATGTTTATAAACACTGTTTTGCATTAACCTGTGCTAATTTTATGTTTATAAACAGTTTTTTTTATTACACTGTACTAATTTTATATTTATAAACACTTTTTATTACACTACTAATTTTATGTTTATAAATACTGTTTTGTATTACACTGTACTAATTTTATGTTTATAAACAATGTTTTGTATTGCATAGTACTAATTTTATGCTTCTAAATACTGTTTTGTATTACATACCATTTATACATTTAATAGAAGGAAATGAAAGATTAGACCAGAAATGAATGATAATTAAAGAATCAGTACAGATATGAAAAAATACATTGGATACATTTTGAGCTTTGAAAATGTATTCCCATTTTCTGGCAGCAATTTAACACATAATTCAAGCTATGTTTTTATTTGTCAATAGAGTTAAATGTAAGGCTGATATACAGTCAAACTCACTTATCTCGACCTCAGTTATCTCAAAAACCCACATAAGTCGAGCGTTTTCGTCCAGTCCCAGAAAACACTTTTGTTATGCTATTTTTTCCTGCTTATCTTGACCTCTGTTATTATTATTATTATTATTATTATTATTATTATTATTATTATTATTATTATTATTATTATTATAATGACTTTATTTAAAGAGAGTAACTCAATTACAAACTAATCTACCTTGAGGCCCCTCATTCAAAGGAATTTACATGTACTTATTTTTGCTGCATCTCTGAAGCCACTGGATATACTGGGTTTGGAAAAAGAAAATAGAGTGGGCATTTCTAATCTCAACTGGAATACTATTCCAGAGCACAAAGTTCCAGAGTATTGGAAACTTTTTTTATAATAATTCCTTATTTGGTTTGGGAATTTTGTAATATTTGGTAGACATTGATCACAGGTGGGGAGTATTTCCAGGTAACCTATACTTGATAGTGATTGTAAATATTCAGGAGCACTATTATTGGCTATCCTGTACATTAATTTGGCTTTTCTTAAACAGATTCGGTCTTTAATAGGTAATATTTTTAACTTACCAGCTAAATTTTCCTTGCTTTCTATCTGGATTGATATTAACTCAAAAGCTATTTTTTGAATATGCCAGCTTTGCTAAGTTTTTATCATTTGAATTACCCCATACTGTATTACAGTAGTATAAGTAGGGTAGTTTGTAACTGTTATAAAATAGATTTATGTGCCTTTCCAGGAGAAAGTGTCTTATTCTACTGAGAAGCCATAAACTTGAAGTGAATTTTTTTAGCTGATATGTTTGATATGTTCAGTCCATGATAGGTTATTATCTACCAAAACACCAAGTAGACTATCGTGACAGACCATTTGCAACCTTTTATCCTTCCATGTGAGACATAGTTCATCACTATCAAGTTTTATTCTTTTTTGCCACATTGAGCTAAGTAATATTTTAGTTTTACCAGTATTAACCACTATGCCATTGCATGTGCACCAGTTGTCCAGTTTGTTTAGGGCATTCTGTAGAGAAATTTATTTATATCACTGAGTACATGTATATATATTTCTTACTCCTGTGCAAGAACATTTTCATTTTCCATTTGTTTTAAAAAGTTATCATTCCAAATTACCTTGGAGGAAGGTGGCCTATCAATGAAACCAACAAGAAATGAATTTGCATTATTTTGATAAATTTCCATCCAGATACTCTCAATTTCTTGTGACTCCAAGTCAAGTCGCCTTTCTGCATTTACCTCTTCCTTAATGTATACAACAAGACCTCCCCCTGTTGTCTCTCTGTCCTTGCGTAATGGTTTATTGTAGCCTTGACAATGAAATAGATCATCATTGTGGTTAGCATTTAGTTTGGTTTCAGTGAGTCCTAACACAGCTATATTGTTTTCCTTGGAAGACAACATTAACTTAATTTGGTCTATTTTTCCCACTATACCCTGTACATTTAAGTGACCTATGTTAAAACCTGTTGCATTTAGTTTCATATCAATTATATGTATGTTATGCAATGGGTTACCCCCTGAGATTGTCTCCATACTACTTTTATCATTCTTAGATTATATTTCCATACTTAAATTTTCATACATATTAGCATCTTCAAAGTCACATACAGAGCCTGAAAATCCATTAACATTTGCATTTACAACATTGTCCATTGAATAGTTAGAATCAAGAGTCTCACTAAGTACATTTTGATTTGTTATGGATGAAGCATTGGCATTTTCCTCTTTGCCAGATTCCTAGTATGTTGAGTCAATGACCATGTTGTGCTAGGCATAAGCTTTGGTCTGAACTAATATGTGGACCCATTTAATTTGATGAAATGCAACTTTTAATGTCTATCTCAGAAATTTTATGCTGATTCAGTCTTTCCACTATTATCAGTACCTCAAACCAGCAAGTATGGAAAAAGTCACTAGAAGACAAAATTTTACAAATACTCATGGTTTATCACTTGCATATAATGGAGAAGATTATCTTGTAATCAATATTTTATCATAAATAAATTGAATGAATCGATTTCTAACCTTTTCATGATCTGCATTCAAAATAGACATTATCACATCTCACCACCACATCAATATAGTTTGTCCCACACAACATTACAAATTTGGTTTTATCTGTAACTTGGAAAATTATCAGGTTAAATACCTAATTTGTTTTACACAACCTATTTAAAACAAATTCGGTAAAGTGTTTCCATGCTTGGTGTGAGTGTAAGCCATTAGCATGGCTAGATCACGTAACTCAATAATCTATCAATACAAAACCACAAAATTTCCAATCTAAGTTGTTCTCCACCTGGTTATTAAATTGTTTTGATAAAGAGTAAATAAAAGCACTAATGGTATTGTTAAAAAAAGACTCCATAAACACTTTTTTATTTTTGAAATTGTTGATCACTGTATCATGAGTACATATTCTTCAACACAAACAGAATGAAGCAGATTGGACTGAAAGGATTAAAATTTGAAACAGAAAGAGGAGTTCTTTCATTTGTGGTGTTTTTGTCTTCAATATGAAAGTCTTGCAATCCATTAAAGAGACTGGCCAACCCTCCTTCTGGTGCTGTGTTCTTGTCGACAATCAGTGATCAAAGTCGGGAGGGATACCAGGACTACAACTGTATGAATGGAATAAGTTCAGCTTCACACAGAATTTGATGTCTGGACAGTTACTTTAATGACTTCAGACATATTTTACCATTTATCTGTACATAAATACTGAAAGCCCTATCTTTTTTCAATACAGAGCAAATTTTGTCAGTAAAAACCAGCATATATTGGTGTTTTAATGAACCTTTGACAATTTGAAAAGAAAAATATTGATTTTCACACACAATATTGGTCTGTAAAATTTTGCTGCTAGTTACAGGTCAACTGTAGAGAAAGAAAATACTAGATTTTGGATAGCTGAGAAAATGAGGCTGTTCACATGGAAATAAAAACAACTTTAGATCACTGATATTTTTGTAGTAACTTATTGCTGTAGAAATTTGTGACTTGTTACTTAATCTCATTTAAAAGACATCAAATCTTCTTTTTCTGCAACCAGGCATGAATGAATTAGTTTTTTTATTGTGCATTAGAAATGACATTTGTTTTCAGAAACAAAACTCTTCATTTTTGGTATTTCATATGCATAGTCATTGTTCTTCAGTAGATTTATCAACTAAACCATGATATCTTGTGACCCAGACTGCTCCGGTGGCCTAGTGGTTAGAGTGTTCGCCTCGGATGCAGGAGGTTGTGGGTTCAAACCCAGGCTGAGTTATACCAAAGACTTTAAAAATGGTACTAACAGCTGCCTTATTTGGCGCCCAGCAATAAGAGGTTAGTGTTAGGACTGGTCAGCCTGGTGTCAGGATAATGTGACTGAGTGGGACATCATGCCACATGTCTGTGGCATGATGCCCAAGTGCTAGACATCACTATAAACTGCCACACTGCAGACATCATAGCAATATGACTGAAAAATTGTTAAAGTTACATTAAAAATCTAAATCACACACACACATATCTCATGACCTAGTTATGTTAATGATTTTGTTTACACCCCCAATGTAATCGAGATAACCAAGTTTGACTGTGATCAAATAGTCATGTACAAGTAATAAATGATATTAAGTCAGCTTTCTTTATGATCCAGTTCTTAAGCACTGAGGTCTCAGCATTACTGATACATGTGTGCATTCTGTATGTGTCACAGTTCTATTTGTATCATGGTTCTAAATGTACCATGGCTCTATATTTACCATCATTCTATATGTACATTGGTACTTACATTGTCCCTTGTCCTTTTGCAGTCACTGTTTCAAACCATTACCATGCTCATCAGAGTCAAACATGGCTACTACATTTACTATTATATATAACATGGCAATTAATTCTCAAATAAACAACAAAACTGCAATACTCAGACTTCATGTATTGTTGTCTGTGGCAAAAATTGAAGCTGATAGGTGATTCTAAGTAATTAAGAAATGAATAATTAACAAAATACAATATAAATATTTAGAACAGTTTGGGAGTTCTCAATGCTCACTTTGGGGTTCTTAATGCTCACTTTGAGAGTTCTTAATGCTCTGAGAGTTTTTAATGCATACTTTGGGGTTCTTAATGCTTTGAGAGTTTTTAATGCTCACATTGGGAATTCTTAATGCTCACATTGGGAGTTCTTAATGCTCACATTGGGAATTCTTAATGCTCATATTGGGAGTTCTTAATGCTCACTTTGGAGTTCTTAATGCTCACATTGGGAGTTCTTAATGCTCACATTGGGAATTCTTAATAATCACTTTGAGAGTTGAGAGTTCATAATGCTCACTTTGAGAGTTCTTAATGCTTTGAGAGTTTTTAATGCTCTGAGAGTTCTTAATGCTCACATTGAGAGTTAATGCTCACTTTGAGAGTTCTTAATGCTTTGAAAGTTCTTAATGCTCTGAGAGTTATTAATGCTCACTTTGGGGTTCTTAATGCTCATATTGGGAGTTTTTAATGCTCACATTGCGAGTTCTTAATGCTCACTTTGGGGTTCTTAATGATCAGTTTGAGAGTTCATAATGCTCACTTTGTTGGCAAATTATATAAATGACATGCACTTAGTTTAAAATAACCAGGGTCTGCATTTTAGTGACTGATTTTCTGACTCTTTGTAGTAC
The DNA here is from genome assembly GCA_016746295.1 of Potamilus streckersoni. NCBI lineage: Eukaryota > Metazoa > Mollusca > Bivalvia > Unionida > Unionidae > Potamilus > Potamilus streckersoni. The sequence goes on along the minus strand of JAEAOA010001734.1, from coordinate 13,327 downwards.
TATACTAAATGACAAAGCAGTTCTTCTGACAATGTCTATACCAAATTAGCAGGCTTTGAATGCATTGCATTGGGTATACCAAATTAGCAGGCTTTGTATGTAGTGCAAAGGGTATACCAAATTAGCAGGATTTTGTATGCATTGCAATGGGTATACCAAATTAGCAGGATTTGTATGTATTGCAATGGGTATACCAAATTAGCAGGCTTTGTATGCATTGCAATGGGTATACCAAATTAGCAGGATTTGTATGTATTGCAATGGGTATACCAAATTAGCAGGATTTGTATGTAGTGCAAAGGGTATACCAAATTAGCAGGCTTTGTATGCATTGCAATGGGTATACCAAATTAGCAGGATTTGTATGTATTGCAATGGGTATACCAAATTAGCTGGCTTTGTATGTATTGCATTGGGCATACCAAATTAGCAGGCTTTGTATGTAGTGCAAAGGGTATACCAAATTAGCAGGATTTGTATGTATTGCAATGGGTATACCAAATTAGCAGGCTTTGTATGCATTGCAATGAGTATACCAAATTAGCTGGCTTTGTATGTATTGCAATGGGTATACCAAATTAGCAGGATTTGTAAGTATTGCAATGTTGGAGTACTAGTATGTGCTATACTTTCATGTACTATGAAATAAATTTTATTTATACCATGTCAGTTTTCATTGAGTGCCAGTTTTTAGGGGTAACAGTTTTCTTCCAGAACCATTTTCATGAATTTATGACATTACGAACTATGAACATAGATACCCAATGGAAGTTGACTTGGTCCTAAATACATTTCTGTTACAGGCATATCCAGGAATGTATCTATCAATGGCAAATGGTTGTTTTGCTCAACCACAAAAATTGTTGCATACAAGAAAGAATGAAATTACATTACATTGATGTAATCTTTTATCTTATACTTTGATTCTTGTCATACAAAGGTAGATATTAATGTTCCAGCATGGTCTAGTGGTTAGAGCATTCACCTCTGATGTGAGAGGTCACAAGTTTGAACCCAAGCCTAGTCATACCAAAGAATTATAAAAATGGTACTAGCAGCTGTCTTGTTTGTTGGTCAGCATTAAGAGATTAGTGTTAGTACTGGTTGGCCTGGAGTCAGTAGATTGTGACTGTGTGGAACATGCTACTTGTCTGTGGCATGATGCCCCAGTGATAGACATCACTATAAACTGTCACACTGCAGACATCATAGCGATATGACTGAAAAAGTGTTAAAGCTACATTAAAAGACCAAATCACACACACATACACACACACATACACACAGCATGTCCATCTATACTGAGATGGTTTTGAGTCAAGATGTTTGTATGTCAATGTATACAATATATTATAACCAAATGTTTACATTTTTCATATTGTTATTGCATAAATTATAACCATGTTTTCTCTTTCCTTTAGAACGTATGAGCCATGACAGTTCTACATATGACCTACCAGAGTACACTTACGAGGATCATCAAAAGAACAATGCCCTTTACTTAGGCAGGTATGGTCAAGTGGTAGTTGATATTTATATTCTGCCAGTCAAAGCTGTTAGGTTTACCATCATCTACCTGGGTGCATGGACAGGTGGACAGGTTCTGGTTTATTTTCCAAAATGATAAAATACATTTTTGCAAACATGTTTGTGTCTTTGTTAGCTTTTTTGGTGTTAATTGTTCCAAAGTCAAGGACACTGTTAGTATGAATAGAATTTGCCACTGTATTTCATTTCTGGATGATAACTTGTGTGTAATAAAATTTAATATGAACTTATTTACTCCACTTTGCAATACTAATATCTCAATCAATAATACATGTGTAGCCCAATGTTACAATTGACTGTTGCTAACAATATCTTTGATGCATTTAATTTTCAGAAAAACAACTTAAGTTGTAGCAAGTAATTCAGTGCAACTAGGTAAATGTGTTCCCCTAAGGCCCATGGGAAAGAACCTATTGATTTGGATCTGTATCACAGGTTCAAAGTGATCATTTTCTTTAACAACTTCTATGCAACTGAGCTTATTTTGTGTGGACTACACTGGTGGCCTAGTGGTTAGAGCATCCTCCTTGGATGCCGAAGATTGTAGGTTGAATCCCAGCCTGGTCATACCAGACTTACAAAAATAGTACTAACAGCTACCTTGCTTGCTGCTTAGCATTAAGAGGTGAGTGTTAGGACTTGGCAGCCTGGTGTCAGGATAACGAGATTAGGTAGGACATCATGCTACATGTCTGTGGCATGATGCCCGATTGCTAGACATCACTATAAACTGACGAACTGGCTTCAGAGATGCAGCACAAATAAGTAAATTCCTTTGAATGAGGGTTTCAAGGTAGATTAATTTTTAGCTAATTGAGATACCCTCTTTAAATAAAGTAATAATAATAATAATAATAATAATAATAATAATAATAATAATAATAATAATAAAAATAATAATATTATTATTGTTAATAATAATAATAATAATAATAATAATAATAATAATAACACTGTAGATATCGTAGCAATATGACTGAAATTTTTTTGTAATATTATCACAATCATAGGTGTATATGTATTGTTATCATGATCATGGATTCACATATAATATTATCATAATCAATTTTTCACACATAATGTTATCATGATCATGGTTTCATATATAATCTTATCATGATCATGGTTTCATATATAATGTTATCATGATCATGGTTTCATATATAATCTTATCATGATCATGGTTTCACACATAATGTTATCATGATCATGGTTTCATTTATAATCTTATCATGATCATGGTTTCATATATAATCTTATCATGATCATGGTTTCACACATAATGTTATCATGATCAATTTTTCACACATAATGTTATCATGATCATGGTTTCATATATAATCTTATCATAATCATGGTTTCATATATAATCTTATCCTGATCATGGTTTCACACATAATGTTATCATGATCATGGTTTCATATATAATCTTATCATGATCATGGTTTCACACATAATGTTATCATGATCATGGTTTCAAATATAATCTTATCATGATCATGGTTGCACACATAATGTTATCATGATCATGGTTTCATATATAATCTTATCATGATCATGGTTTCACACATAATGTTATCATGATTATGGTTTCATTTATAATCTTATCATGATCATGGTTTCACACATAATGTTATCATGATCATGGTTTCATATATAATCTTATCATGATCATGGTTTCACACAATGTTATCATGATCATGGTTTCACACATAACGTTATCATGATCATGGTTTCATATATAATGTATCATGATCATGGTTTCACACATAATCTTATCATGATCATGGTTTCACACATAATGTTATCATGATCATGGTTTCACACATAATGTTATCATGATCCTGGTTTCATATATAATCTTATCATGACCATGCACAAGTGTTATCTTCTTTATGGTTTCACATATACTATGATCATGGTTTCATATATATATAGTTATCATGATCGTGGATTCACATATAATGTTATAATGATCATGGTTTCACATATAATATTATCATGATCAAGGTTCACATATGTTATAATGATCATGGATTCACACATAATCTTATCATGATCCTGGTTCCACACAAAATCTTATCATGATCCTGGTTCACATAATCTTATCATGATCATGGTTTTACAGATAAATTTATTATAATCATGGTTTCACATCTAATCTTATCATGATCATGGTTTCACAAATGTTATCTTGTTCATGATTTCACATATAATGTTATCATGATAATGGTTTGCATATAATATTTTCATGTCATGATCATTGTTACATTAAAATCTTATCATGATCCTATTTTCACACATAATCTTATCATGATCCTGGTTTTATGCATAATTTTATCATGATCATGGTTTCGCACATAATCTTATCATGATCCTGGTTTCACACATATTCTTATCATGATCCTGGTTTCACACATAATCTTATCATGATCCTGGTTTCACACATAATCTTATCATGATCATGGTTTCATGCATAATCTTATCATGATCATGGTTTAACAAATGGTATTTTGTTCATGGTTTTACATATAATGTTATCATGATCATGGTTTGCTTATAATATTATCATGTCATGTTCATTGTTACATTAAAATCTTATCATGATCCTGGTTTCACACATAATCTTATCATGATCCTGATTTCACACATAATCTTATCATGGTTGTTGTTTCACACATAATCTTTTCATGATACAGGTTTTACACATAATATTATCATGGTTGTTGTTTCACACATAATCTTATCATGATCCTGGTTTCACACATAGTCTTATTATGATCCTGGCTTCACACATAATCTTATTACGATCCTAGTTTCACACATAATCTTATCATGATCCTGGTTTCACACATAATCTTATCATGATCATGCTCTCACATATATTTGTTGTTAATGAGTTCTTATAACAGAAAATAGAAAATACAAGGAGATATGACTAATGCTTTTTAAAACAATGAAAGCTTTAGAAATCTTTATTATGAAAATGTACAAAATCTACTGTCATATGATGAAAAAAAAAGAATTATGAAGTTAACATGGATATCTTTTAATACATTGTAGATCAGTACATCAGCATCATGTAGACTACCACAGAGGGGAGGCACAAGTCTTGAGATACCCATCTGATCATGATTCCCAGTCCAATGCCTAAGGATATTCAGAATCTGTACTGCAACAGCAGGAGCCTCTGTTTCACTTCTCTTCCTTTCTCTCTTCCAAATATTTTCAACAGTTGTCTTATCAGGCAGAGCTAAGTTCTCAATATATTTTGTAAATGTATTACATTGTTTTGTTTTGTTTTAATAAAAGCTGTCTTTCATTCAAAAGTTCTATTCATTAGAATTGAGATATATTTTAACCATTTTATATATGCTGTTAAATTTGGTGTACTATATTGTGGTACTCTTTATGTTCTTGTCCAGATGATAGTGTAATGGTTCCAGAGATTTTTATGTTTTTGGTACTCTTTGTCTATTTGTACAGATGAAAGTTTTGTAATGGTTCCAGAGATTTTAATGTTTTTGGTACTCTTTGTCTATTGTACAGATGAAAGTTTTGTAATGGTTCCAGAGATTTTTATGTTTTTGGTACTCTTTTTCTATTTGTCCAGATGAAAGCTTTGTAATAATTGCAGAGATTTTCATGTTTTTGGTACTCTTTGTCTATTTGTACAGATGAAAGTTTTGTAATGGTTCCAGAGATTTTTATGTTTTTGGTACTCTTTTTCTATTTGTCCAGATGAAAGCTTTGTAATAATTGCAGAGATTTTCATGTTTTTGGTACTCTTTGTCTATTTGTCCAGAAGAAAGATTTGTAGTGGTTGAAGAGATTTTCATATTATGGTACTGCTTGTTTGTCTACTTGCCCAGACTATAGCTTTGCAATGGTTGATTAGATTTTCATGGTGAAACTATGTGTCACATACATAGCAAGGTCCTCTGTATCAAAGTCGCTGCAAGGGAAAATATAATTCTGTGATTTTTAGCCTTGACCTGAGTAACATTTTTATCATCCTTAGTGTAATAGAATTTTGCCCAAGCCAAGATGGGGGTTTTAAATACCATGGCCCTATCTCCAGTCACAAGATCAATACCAAAAACAAAGGAAAATGTAATTCTGTGGTTAATATGTCCATGCCTAGCATATAACAGATGAATATGTTTGAATGAAACATTGCATTAATATATGTCACAACTAGATGGTGTGTTACACATCATAGCCTCAAGGTGAACGTTATGGTAAGAAAACTGTAAATCTGTATTTTGTATGCTTCTCAAGGTATCACTTAAATTGCTGAAGATATTAAAATAAACTTTTTACATTATGTTTTGATGGCATCATGTTTCTGCCCCAAGTTGAAGGTCAAATCAAGGAAAATATCACTCTGCATATCTTTTACAATAATGAATACCATGGACATGGCCCATGTCTCAAGGTCAAGGTTATGAAAGGGAAAAGGTACATCTGTGACCTCTGTCCATATACAAACATAACCTTGACAAAATGAAGGGATTTTAACAAATTTTTATCCAGCTATATATCAAGCTAACATTTCAACATCCTAACAATGGATAATGCAAGTTAATGACATGTTCTCTTATGGAAGTTACCACTTATTAACCAATACAGTTGTTTTAATGAAATGTTCACAAAGGTCCAAATGATGATTCACTCAAAGGTCAAGGTCATTAGTAGGGAAAAGTTACATTTGTAATTGCCTTGCACTTTTTATATCAACTACAGGAAAACATCTTTAGATGACAATTTTACAAAAATGACTGTATAGAAACACCACTTTTTCAACTATCCACCACAAATTTCTCAGAAGTTGGCTCATATAGATAAATGTATGGCAGGAAGTACTTATTTGTAACGTTCTTTTGTTTTGGGCAAAGTAGATTAAACCCAATCAGTGAAGTAAACCTAATCAAGAACCACACTAGAAATAAATTGTTAGCACTCCACTCTGCGACTTTAACCTCACCACAAAGTAATTATTGAAAGTAAAGCCAGATACAGTAGTTATGTCTGCTATCATTTTTTCTGTCTATCCACAGTTTGGTTTCTCTGTGATAACTTTACTGGGAATTATTGAATTATCACCAGTTTTCACATGCACCTGTGTCTAAGACATTGATAAAATATGCAGCTTGATTTAGAGAAGTTATGGACCCTGCTAACCTGACATCATAGCTTCCTTTTCCACAACTAACTAAGGACTGTTGGCTGCTTTCAAGTAGATTTCAGCTGCACCTACATGTTGATAACATGTTGAATACATTTAATTTCTAACATTTTATGATACTCATAGAACTGTTCCTTAAGGACAGTCATTCTGGTCATGGTTGTGGCAGTGTTACTTTAAAAAAATCCAAACTTATAATTCTTATATTCATGAAATTTTGAAATGAGTTCAGTTTATGCTTTTCAAATATATCCTTTACAGTTATGGGTTTTGATTACTTATTTTTCTAACACTGATTTTCATAGTATACCTTTACCAGGTTTTCTTTGATCTCACCCAATCTTTTGGCATTCATTTTCAATAGGCATTAAATTAATTTAAATTCCATCATTTCCATGATGTAATATGAAGACTTATAAATATAAAACTCTGATTTTTTCAGCATGATCATTCATAAGCTTGTTAGACATAGTTGAACTTTTGCATGTAGTCCTATACTGATGAGATGAAGAAAGAGTTTCATTAAAAGAATTCTACCACATCATTTGCAAGAGTTACACCCATTGATTTTTCATTGCCCTTCTTTCAGAATAAGTCAACAAATCAGAAGGAATAAAGTCAAATCAGTTTTTTTGCCATGATTTGTGTAACATACTTTATCTGTATATTACTTTATCTAGAAATATCACTCTGGAAATGTAGTTTTAAAAATTACAATATTTTGAATAATAATGTGTAATGATGTATACAGTAATGTGTAATGTTGTATAGTGTAATGTGTAATGTTGTATACAGTAATGTATAATGTTGTATAAAGTAGTATGTCATGTTAAATACAGTAATGTGAAATGTTGTGTACAGTGATGTGTAATGTTGTATAGTGTAATGTGTAATGTTGTGTACAGTAATGTGTAATGTTGTATAATGTAATGTGTAATGTTGTATAGTGTAATGTGTAATATTGTATAGTGTAATGTGTAATGTTGTATAGTGTAATGTGTATACAGATATTACTCATCATTTTGATTTTCTATGTATAACTATAGACATTTTGTTTTTTATCTTAATGAAATTTAAAACCATGTTGCAAAGAGGTTATATTCAATTTTGTGAAAATAGGAATACCTTAATTTTTTTCAATTAAAAAAGAAAATTGTATATTTGCATGACTTGTCATTTATATACATGTGCCATAACCATATTTATTTTCAATTTGAAAAAGAGATTCATACATTAATATGACTTTAAATTTAACACTGGTAGTGCTGAATTGTTTTCACATGACATCCACCACTTGCTGAATTGTTTTCACATGACATCCACCACTTGCTGACTTGTTTTCACATGACATCAACCAACATGCTGAATTGTTTTCACATGACATCCACCAACATGCTGAATTGTTTTCACATGACATCCACCAACATGCTGAATTGTTTGTAACTGCTTAACCTGCCTATGCTGAATTGTTTTGAGAGTTGATAGAGTTTTTACTAATGCCAGGATCACTGCTTTGTAAACTGTTATATTAAACAGAATTATATGAAATTTGGTCAGATAATGCTGGGACATTTGCTGGTTCTGTACATGTATTTTATATTCAGATATGACTTATTATGGTAGCTATGGCAACCAAAATATGTCAATTTAAGAAATTTGCAACCATTATTATAATTTCAGGTTGAAATCATATTTTGGGGAATATTATAACTGACAAATATTAGTTTTCCTCTCAAATTATTTAATTACCATAACATGTTTCTTATTTCATTACTTCTAGGCTTCCTACAAATAATAATCCAACAAGAAACACCTTATAGTATTCTATGATCATCATTTGCATCAATTTGAAACTTTGTTTTGCCACTATATCAATAATCAAACTTTAATGTCATATTTCAATAGTGCGATATTTTCATATCCTTAAATTTCATCACAGTATATTTTAAATTTTCATAGTAACAACATTGGATCATTATGTATTTCTTTGAAACCCATGTTTAATACTTGTATGAGTACCTTTTGTTATTGAAGAATGATTTTGTGGATTTGATATGAATGTTATAGAAGGAATATTGTTAGATAATTAACATAAAAATAATAACTCAGTTGAAACAGTAACATATTTTAATGTGCAAAATAATAATTTTTTTTATAGAAACATTTGACATAATAAATAACCAATACAAACAAGAGCAACAAAAAATATATGGCTTCCTTACTACCAGGGTTAATGTACTAATTTTGTAAGAACATACATACTTTAATGTTCAGCAATAAGTTATGTGAACATATGAAAGTATGAATATGAATATTTTGCACACATAAGTATGATTATGAATATTTTGTATACTAAAGTATGAATATGATCATTGTGTACAACAAAGTATGAGTATGATCATTGTGTACAATAAAGTATGTATATGAATATTTTGTACACAAAAGTATGAGTATGAACATTTTGTACACTAAAGTATGTATATGATCATTGTGTACAATAATGTATATGAATATTTTGTACACTAAAGTATGTATATGATCATTGTGTACAATAAAGTATGAATATGATCATTGTGTACAATAAAGTATGTATATGAATATTTTGTACACTAAAGTATGAATATGATCATTGTGTACAATAAAGTATGAATATGAACATTTTGTACACTAAAGTATGAATATGATCATTGTGTACAATAAAGTATGAATATGATCATTGTGTACAATAAAGTATGAATATGAACATTTTGTACACTAAAGTATGAGTATGATCATTGTGTACAATAAAGTATGAATATGATCATTGTGTACAATAAAGTATGAATATGAACATTTTGTACACTAAAGTATGAGTATGAACATTTTGTACACTAAAGTATGAATATGATCATTGTGTACAATAAAGTATGAATATGATCATTGTGTACAATAAAGTATGAATACGAACATTTTGTACACTAAAGTATGATTATGATCATTGTATACAATAAAGTATGAATATGAATATTATGTACACTTAAGTATGAGTATGAACATTTTGTACACTAAAGTATGAGTATGAACATTTTGTACACTAAAGTATGAGTATGAACATTTTGTACACTAAAGTATGAGTATGAACATTTTGTACACTAAAGTATGAGTATGAACATTTTGTACACTAAAGTATGAGTATGAACATTTTGTACACTAAAGTATGTTTTCATTTGATTCTCTTGATATTATTCTAATGATGTATATTCTGTTCATTAGAAAGTTATAGACTCTACTATTTATAATCCAGAATTTCAAATTCTTTCTTGGTATGTATTTGAATACCTAACAGTGACTACTAGAAATATTACAATATGAGAATTGCTGACGCAGTTTGCAAATTTCTTTATGTGCTTTATGCTGAATCAAGGTTCGTTTTGTTTCTTCCAAAAACATTCTCATTTTTTTTAATGAATATCTGATAAATGTAATTGTAGTTGAATATTAAAATTGATATTAATGTAAAAGACTCCACAGAGCACTAAAGTTTTGATACCATAGCTTAGATAAGACTGAAAACATCCAGAATGCAATGAATAAAATGTTAACAATATTTGAATGTAAATATGCATATGATAGAGAGCCTCAAGGAAAATTAGTTCCATGGAACTAATTGTGTCACCCACTGTTATTATTATTAGTATTATTATTATAATAAACCACACTTCATGGCTGTCAAAATGTTGTTGGAATTTTCTGACAAGGGATAGACCACATTTTATGGCTGTCAAAATGTTGTTGGACTTTTCTGAAAAGGGATAAAGCAAACTTCATGGCTGTCAAAATGTTGTTGGACTTTTCTGACAAGGGATAGACCACACTTTATGGCTGTCAAAAGTTGTTGGACTTTTCTGACAAGGGATAGACCACACTTTATGGCTGTCAAAATGTTGTTGGACTTTTCTGAAAAGGAATAGACCACACTTTGTGGCTGTGATTGTCTCTATTGAGACTGAATTAACATTAAAAGTTAGACTGGCTGTGATGAGACTAGATTAGCATTAATAGTTAGACTGGCTGTGATGAGACTAGATTAACATTAAAAGTTAGACTGGCTGTGATGAGACTGATTAACATAACAAGATATTTGAAGATCTTGGCAGAAATAGAATATAATATATAGTGATCCCAGGTCATGAAAAGTTAGGTAATTTATGAAGGTTGTATATTCAGTATTGCAAAAAGCATTATGGTGACAAATTACTTTTACAGTTTCAACATATATGGTTATCACCCAGTAGCAACATATCATTTAAAGAAAGCACATCACACTGTAAATATGGTCAATATGAAAAATGCATAATATTGAAAATCTGAAAAGTTTTGCTTAGTAAATTAAAAGTCAAACAAATAACAACAATTACTAGAAGAGGCAGTTTAAATTGTACATTTTTTCTTCTTTTAGTCAGTTATATGTGATTGTTTTCTACAGGTCCCATACCCATGTAATTTCATTTATGTGTATTGTCATTATCCATGTAAAGCTATTTGTCATTATCCATGTGTTTTGTGGACAGCTACAATTTCCTGTGTGTTTGTCCTTTTAAAGATTCTTTGAAAACACCTTTTGCTGAAGAGAACATTTGTTGTGGCTTAGTCTCTCAAATGTGTTACCTTGATAAATAAATCCAGTTGACTCAAAAATAAAAATATTAATATCTTTTATATGCATTCATACTGAAGTTTGATCTATAATTATATATGTTGTATACAAATTACCTTAAGTTTGATTTTTGATATATACTGTGCCCACTGCTTATTACAATATAATGTAAAGCAGGTGGAATTTACCTTATATCACTTATGACATAAACTGTCTCATTAAATTGAACACAATCTGATATATATATATATATATATATATATATATATATATATATATATATATATATATATATATATATATATATATATATATATATATATAATTTTATCTTTCTATATTTTGGGGAATGTCTTTCTCTCCACCATGTTTATTCTTGTTACAGTAAATATTTATGTAGTGTTTATGAAATGCAAAGAATTTTATCTTCTGTATATACTCATGCACAAATCTGTACCATGAACAAACTGATCCCATTTGGGTTTATGCAACTTTTTAAGATTAATCAACACAACAAACAATGTAGACCTTGATTTGTCAGCATATTATGCAATGACAGATCAGGGTATATATTGTTTACAATTAGAACCCAACTTATAAGTGAGTATATATGGTAGATAAACAGCTTAATGTAAATGATATTATTAACAATAAGTTTTATCCTTGTTTTTATATTTGTATTTTCATTACATTTTAATGCATGGGATTCAATAGAAGTAGTTATACTCAGACATTTATAGTATATTCTCAAACCCCTATATTAATGTTTTATGTCAAATTTTTTAATAAGTGCTCAAAACAAATTTTGAATATTTAATATTACAATATACTGGTCATTACTTTAACTAGTTTCATATATTTGAATACATTATACATAACTTTTTGTATTTTATTTCCTTATTTTGCTTGTTACTTTAATATAACCATTGTATTTGTACTTAATATATGTCAGCTTAAACTAAATAATTCAGCAGCTCTTTTTTGTTATTATATTTATCAATAGTCCAAACACACAGAGACATATTTCCATTTATTTAGCAGAAGAAAGTTTTACCAGTCTAAAACTTCTTGCTCACTCATGTTTTTATATAATGAAATAATCATATCAGTGTGTCAATGGGTACTGTATGTATGTATCAGTGTATCAATGGGTACTGTAGGTATGTAACAGAGTATCAATGAGTACTGTATGTATGTATCAGTGTATCAGTGGGTACTGTATGTATTAGTGTATCAATGGGTACTGTATGTATGTATCAGTGTATCAATGGGTACTATATGTATGTATCAGTGTATCAATGGGTACTATATGTATGTATCAGTGTATCAATGGGTACTGTATGTATGTATCAGTGTATCAAGTGGTACTGTATGTATCAGTGTATCAATGGGTACTGTATGTATGTATCAGTGTATCAATGGGTACTGTACATATGTATTAATATATCATTGAGTACTGACTACTGTATGAAGTGTTCCAGAGTTGTAACTGCATAGCAGCATAAATATATTTAGGATTCATGTAACTTTAGGCAACACAGAATTTCTAATACTATTATGTTACAATGATTGTTTGGCACCAAAATATTTTCACAATGACAGTTACAGTATCTTTTGACCGATGCTAAATTTTTTAACTGAAAATTACTATTTTACAACTTACTTTAAATTCAGGCTTTGATCAAACAGAATTCAAATCTTTTGTCTTTTTTTTATAAAATGAATGATAACTAGTTTCAATTGGTCACAAAATAATTTTGGTTGATAATTTTCAATATATAAAAAATAAATTATTATATTTATATCAACATGTGCTGATTTTTATAGGTTTATCACATTGTAAATAATTAATAAAGTAGAACTAATAAATATGGCAATAGATATTCTTTTCCTTTCACTTTGGCAAGTTTGGGTCTAGGAATTTCTAAATAAGGGCGCATTTTATTGTTTTCTGT